>VZRN01006112.1:489472-558484 GCA_013397935.1 Dasyornis broadbenti
GGCGGGCGGGCGGGGGCTGCTCACCTGTCGGGAGCGGAGCTTCGGCTGCCCCTCTCGTAGTGCCTGGGGCGGCGCCGGAGGGTCCCGGTGGCTCCTGGGCTCCGTGTGGCCGTGGCGGCACCCTCCGCTGCCGGGGCTTTGACAGCTCGGTCGCGGTCCTGTCCAGCCCCACGGTGCGGTAAGGGACCCGCCGTTCTAAGTTGGCGTGTCCTGGGCTGCCTGGCTGACACCCTTGCGCGCGGTGTCACCGGGGCGCTCCCGTGCCGTTTCCCCGCTCCGGCGGGACCGAGTCCCCGCGGGAAGTTGCCGTCCGCTGCCGGGCTGCGCTGGGCGGCCGCGGGGAGCGGAGCGCCTCCGGCGGGGAGCGGCGCTGGGCTGGCTGGGGCTGCCCACCTGCTCCTCTCCTGGCCGTACCTGCCCGCCGGAGCTGAGGAAAGGCGCTGTTCTTAGTCGGGGGACATTTCTATTTGTGCCTTTTCCGGTGACTTAATCTGATCGCATTTAAAACAGATGCATAATTATAATGTATTATTAGGGAGAACAGCACGCCTGGCTAAACTTATTAACCGTCCTGGGGTGATTCATGCTCCATTGGAATTAAACTATCCAAAAAGTGAGCCGGAATTGACTTTGACAGCGTTTCATCAGCCTCTCTCCTCTGTGCCCCGGGGGCGGGCGTGCGCGGAGCTCCGGCGGGGTCCCGTCCCATCCCATCCCGGCAGCGCGGCCGGGATCCTGCGGGAGCCGGCAGCTGGCCAGGCGTGCGGGGCTGCCTGTGTGCGAGTGAGGGAGGGAGTGAGGAGAGCCCCTGGGTGGGTGTGTGAGCGGAGGCTCTTACGGTGCGGCTCATCAGGTTCACGGTGCCAGCGAGCTCTCTGAGCAGCTGTCCGGCAGGGCTGGTGCCTTGGAGCCTTTGGTGTGAGAGGAGGAATGCGAGGATGCACAGTGAGGTGGGGTGAGGGATGTGCCTGATCAGGGAGGTGTTTGCTGGATGAGCTGAACTTCCCGGCGCGCTGATGGGATGCGAAAGGTTCAGATGTGCCTTTGACTAGGCATTTACCTTGGGAAATAATCTGCCTGTCCTGGAGTAATTAGTTACTAAACTTGGAATTTTCCTCCCTTAAGCGGTATTACAGTGCACCTGCCATGTTTAAGATCTGTCACCGCTTCCAGAATACTCCCCCCTGTTTTCAAGCCTTGTTACTATTAAACCTATTATACTGGAAGCAAATGCCAAGTGTTAGTCCTGGTATAGGTCTCCGGCTGGGAACAGAGTTGGCTGCAGAATGTGGCAATTCAGGCTTCAGCCCTCCAGGTCATTTACATGCACTTGAAGCCTTGTGAGCAATTAAGTGGTTTTAGGTTTCTGTGAGGCTTCCAATTTTCTACAATGATTTTTCTTAAACTTATTTTAAAGTTTTGAAGCTTCATTCATAAACAATAAAAGAGAAAAGTCTGCTGTTGCCCTGAAATGCGAGGTCTGAGTTGGATCAGTAGGGAGTAGTGAATAGTTTCATACACTGACTCTATTATAAACCCGCTTATTATAGTTAAGAACTGCAGGAGTTGTGGAATATTTACATAACCCTACATAGCATATGTTACAATGTTTGGGCAAAACTGGGTTGTTTAAGCACAAGCTTAAAAGTCTGTCCTGCAGGCCAGTTCAAATGGGCTAGGCATGGAAAGCAATATGAAGTGCTATGTGGCGCTGTTGATGTGGAGGTCAAGGTTACTCTTGATCTTCCCTGAGTGTGCTTTAATGTAGTTAGAAAAAAGTGGTATTTGAGTGTCATCTCTGAAAGTGTGGAAAAGATAATCACACACTGATTTTGCTAGTACTAATCCCAGCCTATTTAGAAGGTGTTCGAAAAGACTGCTTTGTTCATGTGTTTACCTCCTAAGTAAATAAAGTACTTCTCGTCATTGTAGCTAAGATTTAGGCATTGACTAGAGTGCTCTGAAAGCCAGTTAATGGCATTTCTGTATGTGGGGTCATCTAATTAGGATGTTTTTCAGTTGCAGCACTGGAAGGGACAAGGCTTCAGAAAGGGCTGTTTCGTGCTAGTAATTGTTGAGCTAGAAAGGGTTATCTATTCAAAGAGGCAGGCTCTCAGACCCAAAGTATTCTTTTAACTGTAATCACAGAATCTTGCTGCCCTGCAGGAGCCGGCTTGAAATGTAACAGTAGAAAAGGAGGTCGATGCTGGAGCTGCAGGACACAGCCCTCCATGTGGGAGATGGATCATGCTACTAACTTTAACTGAACTAAGATTGTGCATTTAAGCTGGGAACCAGCAGTGTCTTGTTTCAGGAGGGCAGCATATTGCCATGGCTTTTTCTGCTTCCTTTGCTATTATATTGAAATTACATCAGTCTGTTCTCTTTTTAATATAGTGATCAAACTTACTACGTAAAGGGTGTCTGTAATTGCTTTCTGTATTTTTTTATGTAGGTTGGGCAAGATTAAGTGGCATCATAAAATTTCTTATTGCAAAATCAATTTTCCAATGGTAAAACTTAATATTTTAGAGGCAGCATGGCACCAAACCAAAGACTGTATGGACAGTGATATAACAAACTTGCCTGTAGTCTTTGACTCTTTATCAGAAGATTCAGTATTTTGTTTCCCACCCTTTAAAACTGAAATAGCATGAATTTTAAGCCTGAGGAAGTTGAGTGAGCAAATGTACATGTTCTTACTTTTTGTCATTAGTCTGCCTAGCTCGTTTCTTTCAGGCTAAGCAGATATGTTGCACATAATCAGTGCAATTGTGATATTTTTGAGCAGTTGGCTTATTGATTACTTTGAATGAAAGTGTCAGTTGTCAGTTTCTAAACACCAGAGCCAGTGTAAAGTGGCAGTGGTGTTGGTGTTTTGTTTTTTGGGGTTTTTTTTTGGTTCTGTAAATGTAAAACACAAGCTTTTGCCACCCGAGTTCCTGCCGCTGTAATTGTTACAGACAGCTGTGATATTTCCTATTTATGTGTGTAGATTATTACTGTGAGTTTCACCTCCCGTGCTCAAAACCTCCTTGTTCATCTAGGAGCAAATAGATGTAATTTTCCCCTCTTTTCACTTGTTTAATTGAAGCTGAATGTGGCATGCAGTAACCCAAAACAAGAGATGAATGAGGAAAGAGGGGTGAAAATATTTAGTGCCACAGTAGGCTCACATTGTTTGTTAATAAAGGTTTGTTTATTGCTAAGCAAAATCATCTTGAAACTGGTAACAGGGCAGAGGGGAATGCAGTTTCCATTCCTGCAGATGTGTTGAAGATCTTGCTTGTTGCACTGTGCTAAATCCAGTTTCTTGCCAGATTAAGGGGGGCTAATCTCTGCACACACAGTTCGTGTTTCATGCTCGTATCTACCAGTATTACAGGAGGGAAACCCATTGCTGCAGTTAGGCTTACACATAGGCATGACTATTTTCCCTGCCATTTAAGCCCCACCAGCCCAGCTGGCAATTTGATCTGCAGGTGCCTTACACTGAGGCTGTTGTCTTAGGCACACAGGCCACGTGAAGGACAGGTCACTGCCAGTTTATAGCTGGGGTGAGGAAGATTTAGTGCTCTAAGATTTAGAGCCTATCTGAAGTCGTGCATTGTTACAGTGAACATGGCAAAAGCTGGATTGGGTGGTCCATTGATGTGGTTCTTTCTTCATCTCAGAAGAAAGGCATGCTTTAGGGAGAGTATGGTAGGAAACTTTAACCTTGAGTGATGTATTTTCTCAATGACACATTGACAAAATTGGTGTTCTGGAAAATGCTTATAAATTTGTCTGTGTAGGGCTCTTGCATGAAGTTTGGTAGCACAGGCCAACTTTCTCTAGCTTGGACCATGTTCTGTTTAGCAGGCCTGAATGGGGCAGCCTTGCTGATGGTAGAAAATATCCATCAGCCTTGTTTCAAAGTCTCTGGGCAATATTCCAAACTGCGTTGAAGAAATCCTGTTAAATGTTTTCACCCCGTAGTGTCAGACTTGCATCATTTAAAAACAGGCCGAGCCCATACACATTTGACAGTACCTCTGTTGGGTCTGCCACATGAGATTTAATCTAGCAAGTGACCCAAATACGTGCACTAGAAGAACAAGTGTAAGTGCACTGGGGAAAATTACTTGCCATCTGTCTCCTTGTTGTGTGCGTATATTTGATTATTAATTTACATCTGTGATTTTTATGGCCCCTTTTTGTCCTCTTCTCAGTTTTTCAGCTCCAAGTGCACCTCTCCAGTAACTTTTAGTAGCTCCAGTTTACAGATAGCTGTAATCTTCTGAATTCCAGGAGTGAGGTTGGTGGTGGGGAGACAAGGATTTGTGTGCTTTCTCCATGGTGTTTTTCCTTTGTCCTCTCTGTTCCATCTTCTGCATGCTAATTTCAAACCACCATAAGGATAATTTGTATATGAAACAGGTGCTTTAACATATTCATAAAGGAAAAAAGATAACTCGGAGAAGATGCCTGAGTAACTTAGGCTGTGTCATAAAGGTTTGTAGTTGAGGTTGTATGTAGCTGAGTATTAACCAAGTAAGCCAGTAACTGATTATCTAATGGGATGAACCCAGCACAATAATATTCTATTAATTCCAGTTCTTTATTAAATGCTGAACATAACCTAAATATATATTTGGCTTTTGATTTAAAAATGGTTTCTGCATAAAAAGTTGTGTTGAATGAAACACTTTAATCAAAGTGTGAAATCTTTTTGGTGGGTGTTTTTTCTTTTCTTTTTTTTTTTTTTTCCATTTGAGATGCTGTAGTATAGAGATTTTAAGAAGCAAAAAAGAAATTATGTCCCTACAGGCTTTATTTTAAGATTCTTGTTGCATATGTAACACTAACATAAAGCATGTCACTTCTGGTAGCTGGTTCAGAGAATAAATCCATGCCTGTTAGCAGACAGAGAGTCTCCCTGAGTCACTGATGGGATGTGCCTCATCTGCAGGAACTTCTTCCAGCACACAATGGACTTACAAATTCAAATGATCAGCTTTCTCCAACATCTCCCATATGTATTCCAGCTGCACTTCTGAATCCTTTAAGTTTGCCAGAGTGAAAGTCGCTGAAAAGGCTCAGAAGTATCTCATCTCAATTTGTTAACCATCTGATAGTTCTAAGAGTGATGAATTAGAGCTCCTTTCCTTCCCTCATCTGGAAGTTTGCCCTTCCCTTGTTACTTGCTGCTACGTTGTTTTTTTTAATTCTTTTTTTATGTGAAGTTAACTGCTTCAGATTTTGTTGTTTGTTTATGGAGTTTCTTTCTTTAGCTGAAATATTTGATGCTGAAGCTGATGCAAGACTGCTGGCAACCGGTGGTGAAAGTTGCTCCAAATACGCCGTTGGAGAAACAGACTAAATCTGAAGGCAGAGATGCTTAGTTGTTATTGTTACTTATGTAAAGGTGAATCTGTTCTTTGAACCAGTGTTTTATGTTAGATTTTTAAAAATTTTTATTTCTAAATATTTTATAGGTTTTACTCAGATTGTGGGTTAACTGTATTTTCTTTTTGAAAAGAAATCTTTTTAAACTGTCCATTTCCTTCTCTGTGCTTTTAACCCTGATTTTTGTCTGAAATGGTTGTTTGAAAGGTGGAAGCGTTTTATCTGGAGACCTGAACCTTATGCTGAAACTTTTAAAATAAATTTTGGAATTTCTCTTGATTGTGGAAGTGTCTTCTTTGTGTTTTGGCTTGGCAACCTCGGACTGCCTCTGCTTTCCCACTTGTGGCTACTGATCATATAAACTCTCCTTGTCTTCCTTTGGAGTGGGAGCTTGTTCTGTGAGCGTGTTATTTAAGTCAGTATGGCAGTAGGATTTCATTTCACATCTACTAGATAACGTTTTTAGGTTGTATTCCTATGGTGTCTGGATAGTCACCCATACTTAAGATGTGTAATTTTTTTGCACAGGCAGTCCCTCCCTAGTAAGAGGGTGTAAATTTTGCAATTTCTTTCCCAGTTTCCCCCTCTGCAGAGCTCCATATTAAACCATTTTTCCCTAAAGGCTAGCCTGTTGGTGAATGAAACTCGAAGAATCAGAGGAAAGTGTTTTTTGGAACGGCATCCTAAATATTACTTAACATGTCAACACGACTGCTCAGTTTGTTACTTCAGGACAGTTGAAATACTTTGCAGACCTGTGAATGCCTTACAACGAACATCTCCAAAGGCAGCGACATGCGCTTGGCTCTGTCTTCAGAGGATGCTTCAGGCTAGCACAGGGTTGCTGCTGTTTGTGTGTGACAGCTGATTGTGAAACAAAGAAACAAGCTGGATCGCTGGGGCAGCAGCCAAAGATCAAGTTATCTATCAATCTCTGTTTTACTTCAGGGAAAAAGAAAGTTGGTAAATCAAACTGTTTGAAGCTGATAAAATTTTGTCACCCAGCCTCTGTAGCTGGGGAGGGTTCGTGAATGATGCTTCACTGACCATTCCTAGCCTTATGAAGCTTCGAGAGGGAGAGAAAGTAAAAGCAGCTTCCTTGAATGCTAATCCTTGTGTTCCCTCGGACACTGTGAATTACTGTGTTAGCCTTCATTGTCCTAGTGGCTTCATGAGGAAATTTTTCAAGAATAGTGGGAGGTTTCAGTTGGAGGTAAATAATACTCGTTTACTGTCTTTATGTCCCTTATTTCCTTTATCTCTTAATCTTTTAAATTGCTTTTTGCTTTGTTGGAAATATTGTGCTTTCAGCATAAGGTGTTTTGTCTTTTATATCTTACTTTTGATTTTTTTTTTTGTCCGGTGGTTTATTCAAGTGGCCCATACTAATGCTTCAAAAACTGTTAAGAATCAATGTAATCTGTAAAAACACTGTGGGTATATATCCTATCATTATATTGAATAGCAGAGTTCTGTTGTATACTAGAATTTGAGACCATACCTTTTTTGTCATCTTCCAACAGAGAGCTGGACAGGCTTCCCACTAGTCTGCCACAAAGGCTCCTTAATATATTTGTGAGGGTCACTGTTGACTGCCTCAGATAATTTGCTTCTCTCCAGGATTTAAGCACATTGGCCTCAGCAGCATTCCCAGTCCCAGCTGGCCCAGGAAGCCAGAGACTGATGGATAATTGAACATGGATTTTCTATAGGATGGTACAAACCATTGCTTTTAGATGACTGGACTGGTCTGTGGAATCCCCTATTATTCACCAACTTGTCAGCAGACCCAAAAAGCCCTGCCCTGACCTCTGACCTGTGGTTCAGGGGAGGACAGGTTTTTCTGAATTTAGCATCCTATGTCCAGGATGGCTGTTTCTGAATTTAGTGTTTCTCTAGGCTGTTTTGCTGAAGAGAGGATTGTGTGATTTTTAGCTCCTCCATGTTTTAGTCAGCTAGTCCAATTCATGTTCAGGGCAACAACGCAGTAATTGGTAGCAGAACTATTGTTGTAAAGTCTCTGCCAGTGCCTGGATGCTATTTTCATGCAGCTTGGCAATTCGCTTACTTAAATTCTAAAAAAGGACTTGAACTCTTGAAACAGGGTGACTGTTCAGTGACCAAAATTGTCATGGAAACAAACCCACCCAACAGCAGCCTAAGCCTATCCTAGATCTCTGTCCAGTCTTCTCACCTCTGTGGCTTTTTACATGTAGCAATTAATAACTGGTGCTGGGCCCAGGAACCAGACTCCAGTGTGCCACTTCCCCATAATTGCTGTAGAATGACCTGCACCCAACGCTTAGGTGGGAAACCAAGTCACTGAGCACTCTGAAATACCTAACTGAAAGATGCACCACAAATGTTTATCTGCAGCCCCAACTTTGAGATAGCATTTCATTTCTGTACATAGTGTTTCCAGTTGCTTGGCTACCTGCTCTGAGTAAGTGTAACTTGACTTTTTAACTGCTTTTCTAAGGTTTTTCTCTCCCTCTGATACAAGGGAGTGTAACTCAAAGTTGGATGGCTCTCTGTGAATCAGGTGCTTTTGTTTAGGAGATGGTGCCTGGCTAGGTGCGTAGGCTTGCAATGTCATGATGCATCAGGAGTGCCTTGCAGCATCCAGCCTCCAGTTTCTTTGCAGGAATATTTCTCAGTTGATGCTTTTTAAAATAGCTTTTATGTTTTCTCAGTAACTGTGGAAGCTGGTAATGGTTATTTACTTTGGTACTAAAAAAGACAGCATGGAGTTCCAGTGTATGAATAAGCACCAAGAAATACTCTTCCACTGAAAGTGGAATTTAGTCTCCTAAAGTTGGTGTTTGGAGAGGTTTTTAAGGTGATATAATTACTTAGTGGGGGGAGGGAGGGGGTAAAACTCCTGAGGCAGTGATGTTGTCCATTATAAAGATCTTTAAGAATTAAGGAAAATAAAAACTTGTCTGTAGATAGGGGTCAGCCAAGCCCTTTCTTGTGGATTATCACTGTTAAAACCAAGCCCTGAAGTCCAACCAACCAGCACAAAACTGTTTGCTTTTATCAAAGAGCCCCCTGAAATGTCTTCATCCAGATTCTGACAGGAGATGACAGATTTCAAGAGGAAACAAGTATGTGTGTAGAAAAGATTGGTGTGCTGAAGTTCCCTCTAGAGGATAGGCAGAGGAGGTCTGTCCCATCATAATTTAAATTGTAAATATTCAGTATGCAGCTGGTTTTGGAACCATGGGTGTTGCTGTCATTGCTGTGCCTGCATTTTACCCCAGGGTGTTTTCCTGAGGTGTTTTGTAGCATACTCAGAGTTCAACCTGCAGTAAGTGAAGTTGTGAGTTGTTGAATTGAAGTTCTTTACTGTATCAGTGCCTATACACTTGACAGGCTTTTAGTAGACACTAGCATTGAAACATGCAGTTCTTTGGATTACAAAGTAATAACCAACATCCTGGAGGCAGAATGGGGAGAGCTGGAATTCTTAATCCAGAGTAATTTGATTTTTTTTTTTTGCAGCACATTAAATAATACACTCAAAATCTTCCTTTTGAAGCACGCAATGCCTGTGCCTTTATAGGCTGTTTAGTAGTTTCTCCTCTGCAGACTGGTCCTGTTGGTACTTTCAGTGCTTATGGGATATTGTAGCACTTTGGAAACACTGGAATGTTCTTGGTTTCATTTTACAGCCTGTCAACTTTCCTGGGTCAGAATCAGTTATGTTTGGCTGGCTCCTTTGTTTGAGGGGACTTGTGCTGGGCTACTTTAAGAATAGGATTAGGTCCAGTTGGAAATTCAGATGCGATGCCTGCAGTCACCTCTGTCCATTCGAGTAACTTTCGTAAGTTTCCTATTTCCAAATAACACTGTGGATTTCTCTTCCTGAAGTGGAAGGAGCCCACACTGAGTCGTGTGTGACTCTGTGGGTGGAACTTGCTGCTGTTGTTGTTCTGTAGGTTATGAACCTTCTGCTATATATTCTTTTTTTTCATGGTTCATATGCTTTTTAAAAATAGTTTTTTTCTTTTCAAATAAAAATATATTTGAAGGCACACCGTGCCTTGTTCTATACTCTCATTTCCAAGTTATGTGAAGGTGCTGTCATGCCTTCTCTTGTATTTGATACCGTATTATCTGATATTACTGCTTAGCATGGCAACAGTGTTGATTGTTTTAATTATTTTTGTAAGAAGATAAAGAAATTAGACTCACATTGGAGGCAGGATCTTAACAAGCCTTATTTTGTGTGTCATACATCAGACTCTAGATACCACTAAAATGAGAAGACTATTTATGTCTTGGATTAAGCCTCTCTATATTGGCCCCTCCGGCCCTGTTGGTGCCAGAACTTATCTGGTGAATCATCTTGGGCAACTATCTGAAATAATTTTTGAAGCTGGGTTTGGAAGTTTGGTTCGTGAGTCTATAACAAGGTTTGCTCCCATTCTGCCAGACTTGGCTTTCCAGGCCTCCTTCCAGCTCCCATGCCTAAAAGAAACACTGTACAGTTCCTGGGAAGATACTTCCAGGTATAGTGTGCATCTATGTGCTTCCTTACTGCAAAATCTTGAATTATAACAAGAATTTCCTTGTAATAAATTCCATGAATTTTCGGTGTATGTGTTTCATTTTCTTCAAACAGTTTCAGTTGTACTTGAGGAAACTTTTAGAGGTTGTTTAGCTTGTAGTTCTTTTGTGTTTTTTTTTTTTTTCTTTCTAGAACGAAAAGAGGGTTGCTCTGGCAAAATTAACATTAGTCGCAGAAGAAAGCTTTCCTTTTTTAACCAATTATTTGTAATTAAACCTCTGATCTCTTACATTTTTATAATTAAATGAGAAGAAAACTTAGGCTTTTTAAATCACTTTGATCTGAATTAAGGTTCCAGTGCCAAAAAAATAATTTAAATGCTGCATGGCTGTATAAATAAAGCCTGCTGAAAGAAAAACTACTACGAGAATAATGAAAAAGTTTAATCAAATAAAATGGCATTTTTGTGTCTAGCAGCTCTTACTTTGTAGCACACACAGTTCTTTATAGCTTCTTTGTAACACCAGTGTACTTGAATAAATTTTCTGTTTTTGTGAAAAGATGTAGTTATATGTTCTATTCCATTTCACAGTACATTACTCATCTCTTGCATGTAAATCACTTGGCTTGTTAAAAATGTTAGTGTTTCTCTTTAATAAACATCATGCTTCTGGAGAGTTCTCAAAATGTGCTTTTATCCAGAAGACGAAAGACTTAAGGATGGGGAGAGGCTTCTTCCCTCCCAGTTCCTGCTCATTCTGCGACGGCAAACTCGTGGCAGCTGAAGCCTCTTCTTTGGTAGGTCTGTTGTGCTGGATGGTTCCGTGTGGCTCAGGCCTTCATAAGGGCGTCTGGCTATTTTGAAATGATGGCTTGGGCTGAAAGAAAGGAACTTGTTTTATATACTTTCCCTTTTCCCAAGAACTGTGATGTGTTGAGATGCTGCTTAGCCAGAGCAAGTTTGGCTTCTTTGCCGCGTAGTTTGCTGTAGCAGTGTACTTGCTTTATTTAAAAGACAAGAGAAGTTGTGGAGAGTCTCCTTCTCTGGAGATAATCAAAACCCACCTGGACACAATCCTGTGCAACCTCTTCCAGGTGAATCTGCCTTACGTGGACAGAGTGGGGTGGGTTTTGGATTAGATGACCTCTTGAGGACCCTCCCAAAAGTAGAAATTCTGTGCACGTGTCACTAAATCTGTTTTGTTTAATGTTGAATGAGTAGGTTTGTATGAGTTCAGAGCAGAACCCGGGGTTACCCTGATGGATTTGAGTAACTGGAGTTTCATGCCTGACTGATACAGGGTTAAAAGCAAAAAGAAGGATTGAATGTTCAGCGAGCAAGGAAGTCCTCTGGAATTTAGAGCCTGCTTCTAGCACATGATAAAAGAAAATAGGACATGAATGAAAAAGGTGATGTTTATCTGTTAACAAAACTGATCTGCTAAACTCCGGTAAACCTGTGAGAATGTTCAGGAAACCCTTCTCCTTTAGGAGACAGTCAGCTCTTTCTTCCTTTTTTTCCCCTAAGTGTTCCATTCTCAATCAATAAGAACAATCCTGTTCAAGAAGGCCACCTTATTTAGGGGCTGGGTGAGTGTGTGGTGAGGTGAGGAAAGGATCCCACAAAGAAGAAAGGCCTTAAGGAATACTGACTTTCATCTGTCCGTGTGCCACATACCTGGTCTGCTAGCTTGCAATACTGATAATTATTAATCTTTGGTATTTTACTCTTGAAAAACTATGAAAATACTGACTGTATAAAAATACCTTTAGCATTTTGTCCCTATCTCACTAAGATAAATGGTAACCCTGTTGTAATTCTGAGCTGTTGACTTGATGTGTATGGAAATAAACCAGTTTTGCGGGAAAAAAGCTCTGCTGCTCTTTGCAGCTCTAGATCTTGGTGCTACTTGTTGACAGTGTTGGAGAAGAAGGCTTCTCTAGGCAGGAAATTTGGATACTACAGGTCTACAGGTACCATGGTGGTGGGTATCATGCACATCTTGAAAGGCTGTGATGCAGTAGCTTGGAGCAAGGTACCACCCTGTTAAGCATGGTTTCCAGAAACCACATGCTGTGTGTGGTATTTCAGTCTACCAGTTTGGCTCTGTGCTTGGCTTGTTCTGAACATCTTGCAGACTGAAATTTGTAGATTTTGTTGAGGTTCTCTGTGTTGTAGCTTATTATAGGCAGGGAGTTTCAGTTTGTGTTCACACTATGCTAATTGTTAATGATGTGAAAAAGCACAGGAGTTTATTTTACAGCAAAAAGATTTAAAACTCAGTTTCTTACTGCTGAATCCTAGTATTAGGGTACTGTTTTCTGAATAAGTAAAATGGCTCTAAAGTGTAAAAATAAAGAACTAAAACACAGGTAAATGTAAGTATGGGAAAGATTACAGGATTCCAGAATAAAGAGTATTTTATTAATGCTTGTGCCTCAGTTGTTCTGTAAATATTTAAGGAAGGATATAAGTGATGTGGATGAGAATTTTCAGTAATAAGTGTGATTGAAATTTATCAATTTTTTTTCCTGCTTGTCTAGTGTAATTGAAACAATTATACTTCAAAATGCAAGTTGCGCTGGATCTTAGTGTGGGCAAGGATGTAAGGACATCTGTTCTTTGTGTAGCATAGTGGGAGTGATGGCTGAAGGTTTTTGCTTGAACAAGGGCACTGAGAGCTCTTTATTTTGCATACCTCTTTCAAGATAAGAAATCGTGGGGAAACATCTGTGTGTAGAGTGTGGAAGTGCACAGTGTTGCACTTTATATGCTGCTGTATTAATGGAGAGTATTTGTTTTCCATCCTCATTTTTCTTGGACTGAAATCCTGTATAAAGTGTGAGAATAAAGCAGAGAATAGTCCTGCTAAGGAATACCAGATACTGTGATAATTCTAAGCATGAACCTCAAATTGTGCCACTTACTCTTTACCAAGAGTAAGTGAGCACATTTGTAGAATACATGCTTAAGGAAGACTGCTTGTCTTGTTGTATTTTGTGTTGTATAATGCAAAAGAGCCCTTTTCATAACAGGATGGTTGCATTTACTATTTAAGGGCATATTTAATTACACATATAACTATACATATAACTATATATATATAAATAAAATGATACAAGACATAATTTTTCATCCTGTCTATAATCACATGCTTTCTTATATCTGCACCAGCAGCACAGGTCATGGATAAAGTGAAGGGATGGACCCTGCAATCAGTGACTCTTCCAAGAGAGTGATTAAATTATTATCCATTTATGCCCCTGGGAGTTTCTGAGCTTATAAATATAGTAAGCAGTATGGTAATAAAAAAAGAAAGTTGTTTTTTTTGTTTTTTGTGTCTAGAGAGTCCTAATTTCTTTAGCCATTGTTCTGAATTTCATCAGGAACTGCTAAATTTTTACCCTCTGCAGCACAGGATCTCTTCTGACTTTGCAATATTTGTATTTCCTTCTTTCTTTCTGCTGAAGGTTAGCAGTTACTTGGGTCAGCTTACACTATCCGTGTTTTGAAATAAAACTAAATGAGGAAGCAAATGTAGAGATTATATTTCAGGTATTCCTTCAGGAACTGACTAAACCATGATTTAATTGAATTCAATTTAGATTGGTTGAATATTGCTGCTGTTGTAATTAAAGAAAGAAAACTGCAGTTTAGTAATCTGTTTTTCTAGTACCTGCTTGAAATTTATTCTTTTTTGAAGTACAAATGAACAAGTGAACTCTTTGGCTAAGCAGAGTCGGTGTTTGTGCCTAGAAGATTAAGCATTAACTATTTCCTGCTTACTGGCATGGAAAAAAAATGAGCAGATTGGAGAGGATGGATAGCCTGGTTAGTAATAGCCAAAAAAAAGGATAAATATAACCTAATAATCTGCTTTAGTGATGATCTATTTAGTTTGTCCTAACTTGTTTAAAATCAAAAGAAAAGCAAATAATCTTGTAGGTCTGATGTGTTAGTAAGAGATAAAATGGCAGTGTATGCCTTGGCTTTGCTCTTGGGACTTCAGTTTTGCAAACACTTGGGCATGTGTTGAGCTTTTCAGATGTAAATAGTCCCATTTGATGAAATCTGGGTCTAAATGGAATCAATGGTAAAACCTGTGGCAATTTAAATAAGGCTAGAATTTCATGAATGAGTTCAGTGAGACTACTTGTATACATGAAGTTAAACACATGGCTGAGTGTTTGCAGGATAGAGGGCCTGCAAGGATACAACAATAAGACCCTTGCGACACAGTTTGAAGTCTGACCTATCTTGCTGCTGAATGATGAAGGGCCACAGTGAGGAAGTAGGTGACCATTCTGTGCATAAACAAATGCAGTGTATAAAACATCGTAAATAACTACAATTCTTAAAGTGCTTGGTTGGTCCTAAATGAGCAAAAATGTTTATGGGATGTGCTTGTAATATGTTTTTATTTTATATTTTTTTGGCACAAATACATGTAAGTATCATTATTACGTTTCATTATTCCAAAGAATTTAGTAGCAGGAGACTTTCTTTTGGAAGAGCAAAGGTAAAATAGAAATTACAGGGCAGCCCTCCTCACTTTGTCCTTTCAGTTGTAGGAGTCATGCAGCATTTGATAATTGTGTCAACTGTTTTAATCATCATGTATATTAACTACTTAATTTTACATCACACTCGGTAAAGAAACACTGTGGGTATTACCATAATTGTGATGGTTCTCACCATCTGAGGCTCTCCCCTCCAGATGTTTCACCAGTTTGCAAATTTGATTTGGAGCTGCATGCGCAGCAAAACAACTGTTATATGCACTAACTGATCTGTCTCTCTTTGTGCAAAGCATCTTTGCAGAGCCTAGTTTCACATTTCTTGGTGAGAAATATTGAATGACTGCCCCCTCATAATCCTGTGAGATTTAGATAACTGCAATTTTCCAGGTTTTTGAGGGAGTCCTAATTTGCATTTCATAACACACACATAAAGCAATTAGCATGAAGTCTTATGGCAGCTTGACAGTCCTTTGTGCCTATGGAAACAGTTACACAATAGTGCATGTGCAGATAATGTTATCAGGTGCCCTTTGTGTGTGCTCTCTTGTTTTACCTGGGGCATGCAAAAAAGCTGCAGCCTAATTCTCATTTAAACTCAACCTACTCTGTTGTACGATGAACTTGCATGACGAGAGAAGTGTTGAGGTCTTAAGAAGATAATAGTTACTGTTCATTGTTCTAAGCGACCTCGTTTTGGCACGGCTCAGGCTGTTTTTGTCTGTGTGCATGCTTTAAATGCCAGTGGTGGGAGGAACATGACCTCCTAGGTGAGGTCAGATTCAGGCTGCAGAGTTTCCTTCTGTCTTTGTTCTCTCTCTCTTCTCACAGGTGGGTGTGGAACCTTTTCTCTTCTCCATGTTGGAGACTAATAATGCCTACGTGTTTGGAGAACGGAGAACATCCCAATTGCATTTTCGTGCTGATTGTGCAATCCAGCTGTTGTTGGGGAATAGAGAAGGGAGACTTGGTGTAGTGGGCAAGAAGGAAAAGAAGTAAAACATCAAGGCAGTAGAAGATTTGACACTGGTGCTGAGCTCTTTGGCTGTTGTGTGCACAGATGACTGGGACAAATACTTTTGCACTTCTTACTGAGTGTTTGTTGTTTTTTTTTTTTTAAGGTTGAAAGTGTTTTTGTTTCAGTCTGATAAGATACTGATGCAATTTCATTCACTTCAGTTACTTTATCCAACTGTGTAGGGAGCAATACCTTAGGGTGCTTTCAGGAGCGCTTGAGAAGAGATTTTCTGCCCCAAGGAGTTCTGGACTGGAAGGTATGAGAAGAGCAGTGCATGGAAAAGAGGCAGTGTATGCACAGTGGTGCTGTGTCTTAGAGACCGAGGGGTGTTTGCAGGTACAAGAGCCATCTAAACATTATGGTGTCAAATTGGGGAGGTCTGGAGAAAGGAAAAGACAAGGAAGAAGACATAACAGGAGAAGGGTGAAATGAGATACAGACCTTGTTGGCTCTTAGCTGTGTGAGATTCAAAAGATACAAACCCAGTACACAAGCTGTGAGAAAAATTGCTCTCGGAGTATGAATACTGCTGGTGCCTTTACTGAGAGGCATTATCCCTAGGCTTTGGCAATCTCAGCTCTTTCTGTTGTAGCAAGCCAGGCTGGGTCAAATTGCTTGAGCCCGTTTGCTTGACAGAAACAAACCGAAGATCGATCACGCCATCAGTGTGGTCAGCAGGTCTGAAGGGATGACTGCTAGGAGAGTAAGCGAGGGTGAGCAATCAGTGCAGATAATCTGGTCAGAGGGTGCCAGGGAAGCCTGTCCAGAGAGGTTTCCGCGGATTTCGCTCCTGCGTTTCGTGGGTTTTCAGCTTGCTCTTCTAACCTGTTCTCACTGTCTCCCTGGGTGGTTTTCTCCTCTTGTGTTTCCTACAATGGAAAGCTATTAAGACATATACAGAAAACAGATGCTGGAACCAAAGAAGGAGAAATGAGCAATGACTTACTTAATCAATTTAGGCCCATTCAAGAAGAAAGACACAATATGGCCTAAAAAAGAGATAAATTGTTTGGGAAAGGAAAATGGATAAAACAATGTGACTGAAGACAAAGACATAGCTGATGCTGTGCAAAAACTAGATTGCTACAGAAGCTGCAGTTTTGTGGCTGCCTTGTTTGGCTATTTCTCACACTAATTCCTAGTTTGGGACAGACGGTGATGATGCAGAGCACTGCTGCTTTGAGCTGGCCCTTGCCAAGGCTGCTCTGTGGCTAATGAAGCGCGAGGCTTCAGCCTCGTCTGGCAATAGCGGTTTGGATGGAAGTCCAAGCTGAACTATCATCAGAGACAAGGCTATTTTTAGAGCTATGTGTATGAAGAAATAAGTTGATGTAAAGCTATGGAAACTATTGAAAAGTGGCCCTGTGCCTTGCGCTTTAAATACTTTATACTGAAGAAGTTTTCAAATCCCTCTCAACATGAGAACTGACTGTGCACAGCATGTGGCATTCATTTATTACCCCATTATTAGATTAAATGTTACGAATTAAGTATTCTCTTCCCTGTTTGCTTAGGTTATTGTTATAGAACACACATATCTTTAATTCCGGCTAGATAGGCTTTTCTCTTCTTTTTGGACTACTCTTCTTTCTTACCATGTCTTACCTTCAAAAACAAAGGAAAACCTAATTTTTACATTAAAGAAGAAATTATTTGTAAAGACACATTATACTCCCAGGCTTCCAAGACTTGTGGTCTGAAACTAGAAATGTAACCACAACTAATGTGTTCAGAGACCAGCTCAGTGTGGAGTTTTACTGAAATGTTTGGTGAAAGCTCTCAAGAGCAATGAGCGAAGCTTTTAAAGTTTTCTTGTAGTTCCCTACAGACTACCTGACTTTTGATGCTAGCATGATCTTGGTAGAAATGCATTCTATAATTAGACCTGTCAATTTACTGTGAAAACCAGAAAAGTGATAGTGTTCCCCATCCCCATTTGCTTGTTTGTGTATCTTCCACACTTTCTAAATCAGGAAGAAAATACTGAGATTTTCATGTTGTTGCCATTTTTTTTTTTAATACAGCATTTTCTTAGGTAAGAGGAATGCTTTAGAAGTGCTAATGGCTGTGGCCCGTGTTCACCCTTAGCTGATATAGCGTTTCTTAGAATGCATCTGTATTCTGTGTGTGGTGAGATTGGCTTTGTGCTTAGTGGCTGCAAGTGGCATGGGAGCAGCGTGCTCGCACATGTGAGCCAGGAGCAACTTGCAGAGAAAGTGTTCTTGTACCCTGGAAGTGCTGCTCCCACCAACGCTGTTGTTCTGTGTTGTTTCACAGTGCTATGAAAACTATTCAAGTGGTAGGTAGAATAATGGCATTATTCAGAAGGTAATAATAACAACACCTATTACATGTAAAGCTTTTAAAAAAAAAGTTACCTATAGTGAGCATTCAGGAATGCTAATACTTTTCAGAATGATTTTATCACTTATTTTGGTTAACTGTCTTAAGTTCATGTGGCAATAGTCTATTTTCAAGGTAATTTAGCTGGAGTTTTGGAGACTCAGTAAGTATGAGGGGCAATGGCAGTCTCTATTCAGCCTAAGAAAGGACTAAAACCAGGAAATCATCCAGGGTGACATATGGACAGTGCATACTCTTGAGTTCCTCCAGGATCTAAATATACTCAGAGTCTGAAATGAAGCAGCATTGTTTGTGTGCTTCAGTGTTAATCTCAGTTATATTTCTGGCATATCCTAGAGTTGTAGCTCTGTCTTCAGGGCAGATGTAGCCAGAAAACTGAGATAGAGACCAGCACCAGACGTAGTCAATAAATGACTTATCTGCAATATGGGTAGTTCAAAAGTATAAATTATATAATTTCTAATTTATTATCATAACATGAGTTCTGAAGCAGTCTGATCCTTTTAGAGTTGGGTCATTGTTAAAGACACTATAGAAATAAAAGCTGTCCGAGTCCTAAAAACCTTGTTGTTCAGGCTCTTACTCTGGAACAAAAGCCCCCACCCAAACCCAATGTACTTGATATCTACCCCTGCCCATTTTTTATTTTACGTAGTAGGATTGCTTGTATAAGCCTAAACATTGGTATGGCTGCATTATTTTTTTAAGAACATAAAAATCTCAGATTTTGGTAATGTTTTCTCATTACTTCGTGCTGTGGGTATTGATGAGAAAATGAAAATCTGTATCTGGAGCATTGGTGTGGGGAAAGCAAATTGTGTGCAATGTTTCTCATCAACTGTAATTAAAGGATTGACTGTTACAGTCAAAATTAATTGCATTTAATAAAGGATTACTGTACTTTTTTTTCTGTAATATATCCAAATCACACACTCATAACTTTCCCCTTCATGTTTCAGAAAGCTTTTGGAAAACTGTTTTCCTCTTTCGGTGTAACTATCTGTAGGAGAAAAGGGATTCAGTATTTCCTGAAGGTAGTTATATTTCTTAAATCATTGAATCAAAATGCAGTGGTTAATGTTAATAAATATTTACTTTGGTTTTAAGCTTGGAATCATCAGCAGTGCCACAAGCTAATCTGTGAATTTGCCTGAGGTGGTGATGTGAGCCTTCAGAATGTTATGTTTGAAGTTGCACTCATCCGTTGATTTAGTGAATAAAATTTGCATCTTTAACAAAGACCAGCCTATTGCTTTGTCTAGGTAAATAATTCTGTGCTTATTTTTCAGTAGTATTTTACAATTTTTTTTCTGTTTTACTGGTTTTAACATTACTTTCTTCTGTGTGTTGGATTTGTTTGGTTTTTTTCCTCTTTTTATCTTTAGGAAAGCTTGTTTTCAATATCAAACAAACCCTGAACCTTGTCAGAAAAAAAAAAAGTTGGGAATAAAAGCAATTTCATATCATCATAGACCATGAACTGTGAAAGTGATGCAGGCTCAACTAATCTTCTCACAAGTCAATATTAAATTTGTTCTGTCTCCTGGGGTTTTTTTGGGGGGTTTTTTGGCTTTTTTTTTGTTTGTTTGTTTTTAATTTTTTTTTATTGTTGTTTGCTATGTCTGTATTCACTTATTCTTTCCTATGTCACTCTTACACCTCCTATGGGCCAAGGACAAACCTGCTTGGTGCTTGTACATATCTTGCAGAATAGCATCTTCAGTGATGGGTTTGATTCTTTAAATGACATTACTCTCTTCTCTCAACCTGATATTTTTGTTGATTCTCATAGTTCATGTAATCTGCTGCCTCTTGCTTTTGTAAGTGTTTGGTCTGGATGAGTGTCAGGATTGGTGTTGGTGAATACAGGTAATGGTGTCTCTTCTGTATTTCATGAAGTTCTTGAACAGTGTGAGATCATAAAATAGAGAAATAATAGGAAACAAGTGTGCTTATATAAAATATGTTCTGCTCCTCAGTTTTGCTCATGAGCTGCAGTACATGCTCTAGGACACCTTTGCCAGCAGGGCAGATCTGTGAGAGTCTTCCCCTTGTCAGGGGTCAGGGCTCCCTTTAGTTCTGGAACATTGGCAGTCCTGAGGATGTGCTGCTTTCCCAGAGTGTTTGCTGCAGCACGGCTGTGCTGGCCTTGCTGAAAGCCTTTGAGTTTTCCTCCCCTGCCTGCTTTGCTCAGATAATCCTGCAGCAGCTGTTGGAGTTTCCCTTTGATTCCTCTGGCTTCAGCAAAGCTGCAGGGACACTAGAAACCTGGCCCTGACCCCTGCTGAGCTGGTGGGGATAAGAGCAACATCATCCTCATTGAACCTGTGTACCATTGCCCTATTTCAGCGAAGTGAACGGTCAGGATCAAATCCCTGATTTGATTTCCAAGGACTGAGTGACAGCATCCTCCCCCCATGGCTGGTCCCCCAGTGATGCCAGCTGCATGTGCCCTGTGCCCAGTGCCCCCGTCGGTGGGGTGTGGAGTAGTGATGTGGTGTCAGCAGCTCCCTGTGGTTGCACCCTTGCTTGTGACAGCTTGGAGGGAAAAGAGGGTGTTTGTAGATGAGGTTATACTCAAATTTGATTGACACCTGCTGTCTGTTGTTGTGATCCAATGCAGAAAGTGTTGTCAGTGGATGTCTGGTGGGGAGCTGGATGCTAGGCAGCAAGAGATCAAAAATGCAAAGCTGCCAAGTTGGTCCTGTGTTGTTTGGTATTGTTTGTGAGGCTCAGTGGAACACACACCCTTATTTTAGATGATGTTTCACTGACCCTGGAAACATGTCTCGTAAAAGTTTTCCTCTTACTGTTTTTGCCTTCAGTATGTATTTGTGAACTAACTGTACTCAGAAAGAGTGCTCTGCAGTTGATTCAGTTCTTTTCCTACAAAGCATCTGCACTGATTTGGAAATGGCTTAATATATAATCTGCAGTGTGAGGAGGCTGGCAGTGAGAAGGGTAGGTGATTAAATCATTCCTTAAATACTGATAGACAGTTTGAACATACACTGCTTGGATTAACTGCTTCCACTTTATGTACGTCATTATCTGTTAAAATAATTTGTTTTCCTACAGGTAAAAAGTTAATATTCTAATTTTAAATTAATCTGAGTTTAATTTCTGTTAGCACAGTTGACTTTCTCTTCGTTTTGAAATAGTGTTCCACTGTGCTAGGCAGATCCAATAGTTTTAGCATTGGAACCTAGAACATGAGACTTTTTCAAGGGTGTAGGTATTGCAGGTTTGCCTTTTCTACAGCTTCCATGTCACTTTGTTTAATAGTACCATTTTTAGTGTCTAGAAATGTACAGGGGTGATACAAAGATTATGCCTTATTATTTCAACCTACAAAGCCTCTTCTTTGAGGAACTGGACTTTGCAATAACCTTTGTACCTTCAGCCCTGCTATGCAGTGTTAGTCCCAGTATACCTGCTGAAGGGTACATGAACAAGATTGAAATGTATTTCTGCAAAAACTCACAATGTCATGAGATTAAATGTTTCTTCCTGCCTTGGTTTTTGCTGTTATCAAAATATCTAGGTTGTAGCTTTGTTACTGGGTGGCCAGTAAAAGCTTGGCTTTGACCCCTCTGTGAGGTATCAGAAATTCCTGTCTGAAGATGTTTTCAGCTCCAAAATCGCTTAGTCTTGAAACATTTCTCTTTGTCCTGCTGCTGGCGGTACTGATCTGACAAGCTGCGGGTGAAAGCAGCAGCCTGAGGTCCCCACTCACAGTGTGTCTGGGGACCTCAAAGGCCACACTTGCTCCTGGCTGCCTGAGAGCTAAAACCCAGGCACGGGCATGGGAACCTGCTTAGGGATGCCTGAGCTGCTGGTGCATCCTGGAAGAATTAGTACCTAAGTGCTTTTTGCACAAGGTGTTATGAATGCCATCTTATCACCATTTAAAAACTCAGAGTGAAACAGAGCCCTTTGTGATTGTTTGTTCCTTTGTGTGCCTCATGGCTTCATAATAAAGAAAATACCTAATGTGTCTGTTGTATTCTTTTTTTCAAAGCAAGAAATATGCATTTATATATTGGAAAGGGGAGTCTTTCTTTTATCCCTTTCCTTTTTCATCTGAAAAAAGTGGTAGGAAAGGAGGAGATACAACTGCAGCATTTGAATTAATTTTCCCCTGATTTTGCAGAGGGCTTTTCTCACATATTGTCTTTAGTTTGTGCTTTGAAAAGTGATGATGTGTGTGTAACTCCTAGTGTGCCACACAGTCACTCTGAGTGCTGAGTGGGGACTAAAGTCAAATCCTCCTTTAGCCATTCTTTATTGAGCCTAGTCAAGCTTTACTCTGTTGTCCAGTGGATCTCTCTGGGTCTTGCAGATATACAGTCTCTTATCCAGGACAATTTTCAGGAGTTCCAGTTTGTGGCATTCTTACCACCAGAATTGTCCAAATATTAAACTCCTGAATTCACCTATGTTCCTCCTGTTTGAAGAGATAATGTACAATGGGGAAGAAAGTATTTTTAGCCTCTGTAAAAAGCAGTTTCTCAACACCATTACTTTCTGTCTCCAGTCTGATATTTCATAGATTTTGGTGTTTCTTTTTTATTGTTTTGTTTGGGGTCTTTTTTTGTTCTGATGTGGGTATTGAGTTTGTCTAGGTTTTTCAATTGTATTGCATTTCTACCTTCCTTAGATTTTTCTTCTTTACTATGTGAAAACTAGCTGTTAATTCCCTGTTTTTTTAATGACACTTTTGAAAATGACCCTGGAACATTAATGACACAAAGGTGCTTTTGGTAAGGCAGCTTTACCTGAGTCTTTGCGTTGGTGTACCTGGGCACTGCTGACTGTGATGCAGGCAGACCTACTGGCAGGTACTTTAAGGCCAAGATAGATTCTTTTCCTCTTTTCCAGGTATTTTCTAATTTTGATATTTACTAAGACACTTTTTCTTTGTAGTGGTTTTAGTTTTGGATTGCTGAGTGGTATTATTGACAGTGCAAAGCCTGAAGAGATCTGCTTAGTTAATGCAGTACTTAAGTTAATAGCTGATGTTATATTTGCAAGATAAGCCTTTTGCAGAATGCCTCTGTTTATTTATTTGCTTGTTTTACCTATCACGACAACAGGCTAAGCACACCGTCAGCTTTAAACCAGCATCAATCCAATGCACAGATGGAGAGCACCTATTTTGTGCCTGTGCTTCAGGGTGGGTGTTTCCCCAGCACAGATGTGTATAAGCAGAAGTCATGGATGCATTTGCTTAGTCTGTGCTTTTCATCAATTTCTGCTTCTGTTTAAGGACTTTCTCTGACTCTGTGGTGTTTCTCTCCTGAACAGGTATGTAGAAAAACCAGGAGGTGAACTGCTGTTTGCAGAGTAATGTACTTTTAATCGAGTGGTGTTGTAAGCTCTGAAATTGCGTATGACCTGTTTGGCCTTACAAATCCCTTCTAGGAGAGACAGTCAGCAGATGTATTGTAACTAGAGTCTGTTGAGAAAGGTTACAGTCTGGAGAGGAATGTCCCTGCTCTACTTCAAATCTCTTTGCATTAAAAGTTTCCTTTGTTGCTAAGGAAGTAGAGCAGTGATTATGCTATGAGACTGGCAGTTTTGCTAATGTTTCATATTTTCAGAACAAGGCTGTTCGATTGCTGAGGATAATGTAAAATTCAAGGAGTGTCACTGATGTTTTTGATGGGACTAAAATATATTTTTATACCTCCTCCCTCCCCAAAAAACCCCCAAACCTCTTTTCTCAAGGTGACAGAGGAACAGACTCCCTATTTCATAGATTTTGGTAATTATAGCAAGTAATTAGGGACTCTCTGCCCCTCTTGTGATCTGAAAAACTCCACAGACTCTCTAAGCTGGGGTGCCTTTACTGAGAATTAAATATGTTGGCATTCTCCCTGCTGTGTTTCCTGCTGCTGCTTTTTTCCTGCTCCTTTGGTGCTGTAGGTGGTCGTTGAGATGTTACCCATGTCCCATTCATAACTGCCTTGTTCCTACTTGGTCTCTTCATAGTGAGAAGTGTTATTTTCATCTCTCCGTTTTTTCATTTGGTCCATGTACTTGGGAAATAAGATACAGAGACTACGGTTACTCTCTCTGTTAAGGGCATTGGACTTAAGAGTTTTGCTGCGTGCACTGGGTATCTGTGCTTATGGTGAAACGATGTTAACTCATGTACCGGTCACTTTTCCTTCTTTGAATTAAGAACATCAGTGAAAGACTCAGGAGTAACCAATCTGCACTGAGACCACGATACTGCATCCTCATCCTCTTCCTCCAGCTGTTTCAGAGAAAGAGACAGGAAGTGATGTTTTTCCTTACTTTTGATGTTGGCAAACTTGGTGATGGTTTTTTTGTTGAATAAAGAGGAAACATAACTGGAGGCAGTTTGAATTCTAGTTTTTTCCTGCTATGCACGTTATTGGGACCTGTTTGGGTAGGTGGTCATCAGTGGTATGTGGTACTGATAGCTCTTGCTGTGTAACCCATTTCGGATTTAAAAACTTGAGCCTGATGGCATACTAGCAGTATGAACAAGATTTATTTTGCCTAACTTCATCTTCTTGAAATATTTAGGTCTAGTTGAAAATCGTTGTGGGGATAAGCATATTGCTCAGAGGAAACAAAGATGTGCAGCTTCTGCAGGCTCAATAAATTTCATTACCAGAAAGATTTCTCCCCTTCTCTGTCTCCATTCATAATAGTTTAGTATTTCCAGTCAAATGTCTAAAATGTTTACTTCTCCTACATGCATGATAGGATTCTCTCCTTTAACTTGAGTATAGTTGTTTATTAATAACCGTTAGAAATAATCATCTTGGTTGGCAAAGAGTGGATACTGATTTCTTGGTTTAGATGACAAAACTATTGAAGATGACCAACTAGTGTGGCTAAAATATGCAGAATAATCATGTTAACCTTTGTTTTAAAAATCTTCCTTTGCCTGTAATATATCACGAGAAATCTAACATGAAAAGATGATAAGGCAGAGAAACTAGTGTTATTGTTGATCTACTGTGCACACAAATACTAGCCTTTTTTAAGCAGGATTACTAGAAAAATATCATTACAAAATCAGTGGCATCATCTTTTATCCTCCTTCCCTTCTCCTGTTCTTCATGTTTAAAAAAACATAAACAACCCAAGAAAATGCCCTGGTGCTATTATCTCTGAGCTGGTGTTTTAGCTGATGTAAGTTAATACATAGCTAGTAAACAGAATTAGGCTGACTCGCAACAAAAAATGTTGTTCCTTATTTCAGCTTTCAGATGCAGGAAGAAGGCAGTCTGATTTTTAAAAACAGCTACAATTACGACAAACAAATCAAAATATTCTGTAGAAACAAGGAGAGTTGATGGAGTTGTCTTTTCCTAGGCGTGCAGGAAGACAGAGACATGATGCAAGTGAAGTGGTTAAATTAGGTCGTGGCATGAGCTTTAGTGGGGATTGCTAGGAAATAATTTGCACAGTGGAGGAGAGCTTCCTTCCTTAATTGTTTCCACCTGGTAGCAGGCTATTGTCAGACCAGGGACCCCTCTGCCCCTTGGAGCAGCACTAGGAATGCGAAATACACAGTGCTCCGTGAGTAAGTAGTGTTTGGATAATAGCTAGTTCTGCCTGGCTTCATTTTACAAAGCTGTTTGGAAATGTGATAGAACAGCATTCTCCTTTAGGAATACATGCTTTCCCACTGTGGTCTCGCTTGGGAGACTGTTTTTCTGTGCTTTTGTTTTTGTGTTGCTGCTTCTGCTACTGCAAGAACCATGGTATGTTTTCAAAGTTCAGTATAAAAATGTGAAGTGTTGCATTACCTGTTAAAGCACTGTGTCTTCTTTGTTTTGAAAAAATGCACCAAGAAGTTGTTTAGGAATGCAGTGCCTTACTAGCAGACTAATGAAGTAGAGTCCTTTATTATGCTCTAGATTTAGCTACTAAGAAGGAGAAAAAGCCTTGCCTAACTCTAAAAAAATAAAAAGTGAAAGGAGCAGGCATGAATGTGAAGTGCTATCACCTCCCAATCTTGAAAAAAATCGTAATGACTTCTAATGCAAGCCCTTGATCATTGGAAATTGGCTCATCACATCTAATGCAGCTCAGAGATTTAGTCCAGTTTTAGTAGCTGAAGGCTAGAATGTGAAAGTCCATTCTTTTGTAATCTGTGCCTCTTTAAAGGTGTCCTTGATTTCTACTTTCAAATTCTGGAGGACTTAGGAATGAAGTGGGATAAGCTTTCATTGGGAATCGGCTGAAATGTGGTTTTTCAAGGTAAGTATACTGCAGGCAGCCTGTGTACACCTGTTGCAGTTTCAGACTCATTTCATTTCTCTCAAATGATGGTACTGTATCCTAATTAATAGTTGGCTGTGTTTATTGATGGACTTGGGAACCAAAAATTCAAAATGAAACGTCAGCGATTAGAAACGTTCCAGCAATGAGACTTAGGACTCTGTGGATACATAAGTAAGTGCAGTCCCATTGGTTGCTGGCAGCCCAGTGTTGGTGTGGCACAGGCAGCTCAGTCACAGTGGAACCACGAGCGCTCCTCACACGCCTGGCATCCCTGACATGGAGCAGGAGGCACACAAATGCCTGCCGACTGCTGGGGAGGCTTCATCTGCCAGAGCTACCCTGGCTTCCAGGAGCTGCTTGGTACTGGCTGTGGAATATTAAGCAGGGTTGAATCTGCCTCAGTATGTTGGAATGAGATTGCATATTTCATTAAAGCCTAATTTGTTTTTCATGGGGAAATACCAGAGGCTTCAGCAATTATCATACTTTTAAGATTGGGAGAAAGATGCTTGGATGAAATTTAGCAAACAAGGCTGTCAGTGCTCATTTAGTAATTCCTTTGTGAATCGTTTTGAACCGAATTTGCATGATTGTAGCAGACCCAGAAAACCTTTTGCTGCAATTATTCAGTGATACCACTATATAATCAGCTGGAGGTAATGGGTATGCTTCTTACAAAGCATTTTTTCACCATTTCTGGCCTTTTCAGTCCCTTTCTCGGCCTCCCTGAGGGCATTCTGAGACAACCTGGCACTGACCCAGAGAAGATAGATACATGAAGGATAGTGGGTTGGATGGAGAAGTGATGTTGGCCTTTTGACAGGAGGGTAAGATTCTGGTTTTTCACATTTGACCCTGCATTTCTTGAAATCTCCAAGGTTTGAGGACAAAAAACTTGAGTTGCTCAAATCCCTCATATTAGAGCCTGGATTGAAAGTGCTTCATACATCTAGGGTTAACAGTCTAATCTAGGAATTGAATTGAGCCTGTGTAACTTGCATGCTAAATTTTGAAATGCTTGCCAGATGAAAAAAAAAAGGGGTGTGTGTGGGGGGGGAAATTGGAGAGTAAGTAGTGCCAAGTAAGCTCTAAAGTTGTCTTGCTTTGCTCTTTATTTCAAGTAGTGGAGTAGGAAGCTGAGTCTTGAGTTAAAACGAAAAAGTAATTTGTGCCTCACAGTATCGTTGTGAAAGTTAAGTATTTGTAAATGGCAGAGTTCAAGACTGACAGGAAAAAAAAGTTGAAATAGCAGCACAGATATTTTTGATGGTGATGGGGTAGGGTGGAAAGTGCGTGTGGAGTTCTGTGGGACAATGTAATTTTTGTTCCTAGCCAATGGAAGTGGTTAGCAGCTGCTTATTGCCCGTAACAGTTTGTTCTTAATTGACAAGGTTCCCATCTTGAGAGTTTTTAGTTGTATGCTTATGTCTCCTCAGTCTTGGTTTTCTCTAAACAGTTTAAGAAGCCTGGCATATCTCTTCCACCAGGGCGGCAGAAATCAAATTGCATCAGAACAATCAGACATTGTGAAGTGAGTTGGTAGGAAGTCTCTTTGCCTGAGATACAGCTGTTTCTCAAGCATATGTTATCACAACGACTCTCAGTAATGCTGCATGGGAAAGAAAGAATTATCACTGAATTACTGTTCAAAAGAAGAATAAAATCCAAGTGAACACCCTTCTTCAGAGGAGCTGAAATACAGCGTAGCTTGCACTCACTGCCTTTTGGGTGTGCTTGGTTTTTATTTGTTCGACAGCATAGATAGATGGCCTGAGGAAAAAAAAAAGCAATTAAAAATGCACAGGCCATTTTCAAGGATGGTGTTACTGAACTGGCTAGTCTGTTCTGTGCAGAAGCAGTTCCAGTATGCTGTTGCACATGTGTGTGCTCATGCATATAGAAAATTGATTTCAGAAGTTTAATGCAGTTCGTAGTCCTCTGTTGTAATTGCTTGGTTTGATACTTGGTATCAAAGCTGGGAGTAGCTCTGTCAGTGTGCTTGTCATGTTAATTAACATGCTTCTAGTGGCATTTTTTTTCACAATTTAGAGATAATTTAATAATTTTTAAAGATACCGTCGTTGCTATTTAAAAGATGTGTTGGCTAAGGTAAAAGAAAAAGGAAATAGAAATGCTTTGAATGCATACATCTGAGCACTATCTAAACCGTTTCATTTTAAGCGGTGATAACAATTCACCTGCAGTATACTGGTTTTCTGAATTTCAATAGCCTTGGGTCTGATTCCTCCATGAACAACTGAATCCTGCTGGCAGCACTGGGATCTTCTCTCGAGCACGCTGCCATGCCCTGTGCATGCCTTTCTGCATTGTGATACTGTTGCTTCCAGTAATGCTTTTAAAACCATGCCTCCATGTCTAATATTCTTGGCTAGTAATTTAACCAGTTTCCTCTATAAACGTAATCTTTTTGTTTCCACTTCATTGCTGTGCAATTGCATGGCCTACTTAATTTTATGGTTAATGGACAATCTCTTTTCAAAGGATTTGGGAATTCTTCTACCAGTTAGATAACATCTATTTTGCCATTGTGCTTTTATAATTGTGTATGATATTGTAAAACTGAGACTCCTAAAGCAATTTGATTATTCGTTCAGATAAGAAGTCTTACCATAAGTCCTTGTTGACAGTGAAATGGAAACAGGGTGGTTTTAGTGGCTTAGGTGAATGTACAATTACTCCAGCATTCTCTTGAGTGAGCTATGAAATGGTTCCCTATAAGAGAATTCTCACACGGTACCATATGGCCGTATGTTTTGTGCTTTTTTTATGGAAACAGTTTCTTATAAAGATGGTAGCCTTGTATCTCTTACTGGGCAAAAGCATAATTGTTCTCTCCTGCAGAGCAAAGATATAATGAGGGAATGGGTTTTGTGGTGGGGCCTCTGCTTTTCCTCTGTGGGAAGACAGGGCGAAGATGTGCAGTGCAGACAAAATGGAGATGGGCAAAGTCCTTTAAGTGCTCGTGTTCTGTAGTGAAGGAGAATAAAGGTTGCAGCATATAGCATGATGAGTGCACTTGAACTTAATGGTGCTCACGTTGTTGCCAAATCAGACAAAAAATGACCTTTTTGATGTTACCGTCTTTCTCTTGAACCTGTAAGTTTCACAGTTGGTGGGAAGGAAAGGGAGCTGCATGTGGCTGCTTCATTAAGTAGCTGAGAATGTAATTATGACTTGCATTCTTGATTTATTGTTGAGCACTGATAGTGAGTGACAGCATGAAGAATGCTCTTAGAAATACAGTCTGTCTCAAACTTCACGGCTGGGCTTCAGCCTGTCTTTAGCATCTGTGTTACGTGTGTTGAGTGGATGCCCAGGTTATCAGAAGTGTTGGTGACTCTGCTCTCTGCATCTTCATCAGAGCATCAGGTATCTGAACAAGGGATTAGGAGGCCAGCCTGGCTTTCTGGCTTCTCCTCCTGCCTTGCCTTTGGTTTTTTTTTCCCCTGACTGGAGGCATCCGTAATTACATCTGCACTCTGTGCTGTCTGCTATCAGAAGAAGTGTGCTTGGCTAGCAGGGAAGATATCAGCCCAGTTCCTATTTGCTGCCTCCTGGAGGTGAGGTGGGACAGAAGAGAATCAATTAAGAGATGAAAAAGCACATTTTAAAATAGTAAACTAAGCAGATAAAACTCCCGAAAGAATGGAACTATTTGCAGGACATGATGAAGGTTTTGACATTTGCATAATTACGTTAACATTTGTAAATCAAATGAGTTTTGTGCCTCACAGTGAGAGAGGCTTGTTTTAAATATTCTATGAAATTTTGTTTAATATTTGATAGTGAAAGAATTTTTTTAGAGCGTGTAATTGAGTTGGATTAATGGATAAACAAGTTAAAAGTGATTTCCATCTGTGTTTCTTGTTCCACATAAATCCCCAATTTTCTATGCTCTCTTGAGTACTCTTAGCACTTTAGCAGTAAAACCTTTATTTTACCTGACATTAGAACCAATTTCTCAATGAAAGCAGTTTCTACTATTAAAACATCATTCCTTTGTCAGTAAGAATATTGTTTAATTGAAAATCCTGTCTGTAAATACTAATTCATGCTTCCAGGTGACCTCCAGGTATGCTACTAATCTTCTTGTCAGTGTAGAAGAGTGCTTAAAGACCAAAGACAAAGGGAACATATTTAGAGGGATTGTGTTCCCAGCTTAGTTACCTGGAGATAATTTCTTCTGTATCACTTAGGACTCAGTGTCCTTGATACATGATAGTAGCATTTTCTTCCAGTTTTATTTTGTTTTGCAAGATTGTTAAATGATGTATTCAAGATTTGTGAAATGTTAGGCATATATCTGTTGCATATTATGTTTTTATAGACTTCTGTTATTTTGACAGTATTGTCACCACCAGTAATGTAAGATTGATTTGAAATTGAATCTGTACTGTGCCAGTGAGTAGTGCATCCAATTTGCACACGAACTAATCCATTTGTGTTCTGAACTCAGGGAAAATACAACCTTTTCCGAAGGAAGGCCTGATATCCTAGAATGTTAATTACCTTTAAAATATCTTACAGAACTGTATGAACACAACTTAATAATTACGAGATTTATTTAGAAACAAATGTGTTAACCTCCTTGATACAGGAAGCCTTGCATAGTTCTTGAGCAGAGATTTATATCACAGTCTTCATCAAGCTAGGCTTCCGTGGATTGTTCTGAGCTGCAAGCACAAGAATTAGGTTTGTGAATGGATAGTTTCACATTTGCTTCAAAGATAGCTTGTAAATGAAGTGGCAAGTTGTAGTTAAGGAAGGTACATCAAAGATTCGTGTGCTTAATCTTGAAATTGCTGAACTCTGATGTTTGAGGATAAGTCCTTGCAGCATTTTGGATTGATAGCCAAGCCAAATCCTTGCCAGTATATCACATTGCCATTGTTCAGTGTGGGAGGATTGGAAAGTGCCTTGCTAGGAATTGTTTGGTATGGTGTAGTGTCTCAGTCCTTCGCTGGAAATTATGCTTACTAAGTACAATAATGTTCTTGATGAGGAGAAAGAACATGTTATCAGGAAATAACTAAAGAAAACTATATAGCATACCATATACTAATTGTAGGGGGAGGCAAATTGTTGGCAAGAAATTCAGGAATGTTTCCATTTAAGACTGTAAAGGTCCAAACATTTATTTTTCTTGTCTTCCAAGAGGGAAAAGAAACATTGGCTTTTCAAAATTGTTAAATGTTTTGTCCTGTTTTGTAAAGTAATGGTGTGGCTGTTGACTCTCAACTGGTGAATGTGAGATCCCGCCTCTCACGGATGTGGTACTTAAGATACTGTGTGCTCTACATGTTAGTCATAGTTAGAAGTTCCTGTCAAGAAAGCCAGAAAATGAGGAGATAAGGCTGTACTTAAAATGTACAAAAACGATTGTGGACTCATTTATCTGACTGCTCTGGTGCACACTGCATTAAAGTACATAATGAATAACTACATCATGGTTCATGTAGGGTTTAACATTCTTAGGTTAGGCTTTTATCAAAGGCATTAAAAGAATGAATGGCTATCGTATATATAAATCATATGGATAAGCAGAATGTAGAGCAGAAGCGAAGTATGCTGCGCTTCTTGGTGGCTAATCTGCAAAGGACAACAGCTTACTTTCCCTGGATGGTTATATAGCTACCCCTTCAGTTTGCATAGGTCCCATAATGAATCTTCAAGCTTCAAATCTTATTTATTTATTTATAATTTTTTTTGGTCTGATTTTGAAGTTATTATATGAGAATAATGCAGAGTTTTCTTTGTTAATGATCAATTCATACAAGTAGGAAGAGTGTACAGAGTATAGAGCTGTCTTTTGTGTTCTCCTCTTCCCTGTTCTATCCCTCTCTTTTAAATTTCGTTTTTTACCTTCTAATTTTGTACTGGGCAAGAAAGGATCTTACCAACTTGGTTGGTGTATGCTTGGAACAAAGGACACTTCTCTGGTAGAGTCTGAGAATAAAAGAAAGCATATTATCAATATTGATGGACAGTTAACTGATTTTCTACGACTCACTGAGAACAGTGAAGAGAAGTAGCCATGTATTAGTCTTGTATTTTCATCTCCTTTGCTTCAGATTAGGGAGATAGGACCTTTAGTTTTGACTGCTGACCTTTCCCCTGTGCAACATGTTTTGGTCATCAAGTTTAATCCAGATCTAGATCCTGGTCTTGACTTTTGTGTTACTGTACTACTGTTCTGAGCCACTCCTTAAATCTCTCGAAAGAATGAAGTTACTGCAGGAAGAGAGTGTGCTACTTGTTAACGGTATTCCTTTCCATTGCTTGGTGGCTCCTACCACTCTGTATGAGTACGAAAACGTAGCTTGTATTTGTCTGCAGAGTTTGCAAGAGAATCTGCGAATGGGCTTTCAGAAGCAGGTGTCTTCCACTGCCTATTACATTGAACATGTCTTCAGGAGAGGCACTGCTTGGAAGAGGACTGGGCTGTTTAGTTCTGAAGTTTGGAATTTACTTTGTTTCTTTTTCCAGCTGACTGGTGAAATAGTCCAAACTAGGATTAGCTCTGAAGCAGGGTGTGAAGTCATTCTGTTTTCCCAGCCTTTAGGAAGAGAAAGGTTATGTTGACTTTACTCTCCTTAAACTCTGTTCTCATCCATAATCAGTGTATTCTCTGCGTTTCTGGCAAGGAGCACACCTCATGGAAGAGAATTTATTTAGCTGGTAACCTTTTTTGTGAAACCCTGAGCCTCTGGCTGTGTATAAATATATATCCCTGTACTTTATGCTACCTGGGGCAATGTCTGAAAATTTGTAGGGAGAAAAAATTTTTTTTCCACTCACTGAATCTGGTTTTGATGATAATAGAGAATTACATTGAAGCGAAAAACAAATGCAGACCTTTAAACCTTCAAATGATATTAAAAAATAATTAAGAGGAGTGGTATTCTTCCTGTGTTCTCCTTCTACCTCAGATTTTAAGATCTAAGCGTTAAAGGCTGTGGTTTGTATGAAAACACAACTGTTTCCTTTTGTACCTTCATTTTATTCTGTTTCAATTAAACAAACAAAATGAGGACTGATCAAGTCTCTAATACTCTCCCTGAATTATTGCAAACTTAGTTAAGAGGCATCTCTGACTGCACCGATATTTTGATAATATGGAGGTGCTTGCAGTCTGATTAACACATGCTGCATTTTTCTTCTCTCCTGCAGGGAATAAAAGTCTGGGGCTAATAAAATGTTTCCTGACCTTGAATAGGAGGTTATAGTATTTTCTGTCTTGATAAACATGTAACTATGAATGCTGATATTTGCTGATTTTGTTTGAGAGGTATAATAAACAATACAACTTGTGAGAAAATATGTGTAGTAAATTTCACCCATCTCCTCTCTTTTTTTCATGAGAATGTCATGGAGTAAGTAAAAAAGAAGTAACTATGCATGTAGCTACCATGTAGCTAATAAAATAAAATGCTTGTTTTGGTTTAAAGAGCCTTGTGTTCCAAATTTATACTTAAAACATTGAATTAAAAATAGGATAATTGTAATTATTTTTTGTGTATATAACAGCTGGGAATTTGACTTTGCATCTTCTTAATACAGCAAATAAAAAAAGAAGGAACTAGAACATGTCTGGCTTTAAAAGTTTGCTAAAAATGTGTCTAAAAAATTTATGAAGACTATCTTTTCCCCCTTTTATGATTTCCCAAATACTTTTTAATTCACTGATGCTTCTAGTTTCTTTGGGCTGTTTGGAGTTAAAGTGATTTCCTTTGGAGCTTGCAACGACACCTAATAAGGCTCTGCCTACAACTAAGGTTGAATTAGGAAGTGTTGAGAGAGAGGAGACTGGAGTCAGGAGAAATGCCCAGCTGAAAGCTTTTGAGTTAGTAGATTTTTAGCTTTTCATTAACAATCAGAAAAAAAAAAAGTCATGACATATTCTTCCCTCCTGGTTATGCAGCTCAGATTCCTTAACAACAAAGGTTATCGTAGTGTAGCCAAGGTCTGCTCCGAAAGCAGCAGCTTTCTCAGCTGCAGGTGGTAACAGATGGAGATTGATGGATGGAGATACAGATGCGACTCAAGCTGGGGAGATGTTTGCCAGTCACTCTGTTATCCGCCCCCTCACTGGTACCTCTTTGAAGTGCTGGCTTCAGCTTTTGTCAGGAGTCCCATTTGGCTTCCATTCAACTCTGATGAAACAAAGAGGAGAGAGAAATTTTCATCTTTGCTCTACCAGACATTTTCTTATGGATATTTGTTTTCAGTGGTTGGCATGCCCTCTTTGTCAGGACACTGTCTTTAAAATGGTATTTGCACTCAGCACTTGACATCTTCAGCACAGTTTATTCTGAGGCTTCTCTAGAAGGCCCCAAACTTTTTCGGGAAAGGTGAGAGCATCTTCCATGTCTTGAGAAACAGCAGGTCCTTCCCAGCCCTAAAAAAGGGATTAGTGTCATAGTCATTGTTTAAAACCAGCACAAATAATAGCTAGCACAGCCTTAGGACTGTTGTGGAAGTGGGAGGCTGGTGATCACTGAAAGGTGAGTCTGAAAGGTGTCTGGGTTTCTTCTCTTTGGGAGATGGCGGCTTGCAGCCATGTCCGGTGACGTAGACTTTCTGTGGGTTAAGGAAGGCAGGTTGAAAGGAGGAGCTCTGGAAGGAGCCCTTTGTTCCCAGAGTCTTCTGGCATTTAAGGTTATGGAGAGCACATCTACACCGGAGATGATAGCTGAGCAGGAACTGTGACGGTTTTGTTGCTATATTGTTTTATAGTCGGAGGAGGAAGAGAGGAGGGATGATTGTAAAAGGTGCTTTCCTCCTAGGGAGGATGTTTTTCCTGTTTGAACCTGTGACTACAGCAGGAAGGAAATAGAGGCCATAGAACTTGCAGGAGACACGTTTCTCCAGTAGAAAGTTGCTAACATGCAACTGTCAGCTGGGCAATCTCCTAAAAGGCTGTGCTTCCCCTGATTGCTCCTTGTTCCCAGTGACGGGCGGTTGGGCTGTCAGCTTCTGTTTATAAGTAATTGAAACTAGCTGGGTTTGTCCTTCTGGGGTCGGTGAGAGATGCAGACATAGCAGCATCCTGTGGTATTTATTTAAACAGTTGAGTTTTTGACAAGACAGGGCAACATTTATCAAGAAGTTCAGAAGGATTTTGCTAAATGTCATCTGCAGCCTGTGCCTGGAGGGTGGAGGGAGGGATTATAGGATTTGCGATGGGTGATGTGAACCTGCACATCTGCCTGATTTTGCCATGGTGAGGATCAAAGGCTGTTTTTGGATACATTTTGGGGTCTTTGAAGTGGTGACCTTGTTTGAGTCAGTAAGCATTGCCAATATAAAGGTTATGAGAGTCAGTCATGTGACACAAGACTATGTAAATGAAATATACTTTTTTTTTATATAATCACATTTTGCCTGGTCCACTGGTGTTCTACTCATCCAGAAGCTGTTGTTGATGGCCTGGCAGCCAATTCAGATAAGAAAAACAAACCTTTCCCTGCTTTTTCATGATCTGACACAGTTCACCATTTTCAGCTTGCTATTATCATAATAACAAAAAAGGGTAATTCGTGTACTTGATATGTCTTTGAAAACAAGTTTCTAATCGTTGTTCAGTCATCATTTATGTCTCTGAACTTCTAATGTGGTGTTTATTAGAAAATATTGTAATAGTTTTTCATTTTTTCAAAACAGACATGTTTGGTTTTTGCTTTTTTACGGCTGCGTTTAGCACACCAGTGGTTTTTGAAAATCATCACCCTAATTTCTTGACTGAGATTACTTTATGTCCACCTATCACCTTTCTGCTCTGTCTGAAATCTCTGATGTTGGGATGGAAGTCACTCTCTGCAGATGTACTATTTCTAGTTAATTCCTCTGAAGTGATAAAGTGATGTAAAACATTTTGTTGAGAAGAGGATTGTTTTCTTTAAAAATACAGAAAGTAGGAGCAGCATTCTTTTTTCTTTTAAGTTTTCTCAGAACAGTATCAAAGAATTTGACGCGTGCTTAAAAACCAAACATGCAGAGGAACAAAAAATATGAAACAAGACTTTGATTTCTTTTTTTTTTGCTCTGCACTATAATACTAACAGGCAGAAACAGGGCTCTGAGCATTATCTTGTAGGGATTTACACCTGATAGGAAACCAGAGCGCGTTTTGAAGGACAGAATTACTTTGTTGTCTTTGGAATAGTTACTAAGCCTGGAAACAGCATGACTGTTTACAGGGAATAATGCCTCCAGGCTTTAGGCAAAGGAGTGTGAAGGATGTGAGAATAACTGGCCCTGGGAGACACCAGGGAAAGCCGGAGCCTGTTGGATAGGCTTCAGCATCCCCAGGCATCTGATCCACTGTGAAATTGAGCAAAAATAATGGTACTTTGTAACTCAGGTAACAAGAATTTAGGATCCAGTGTTGCTGCTTATTTCTTTCCTGAAGTGGTCTGTTGACATTTATGTTGTTTCTTTTGTGTGCAGATGTGACTGGGTCTGTGGGGAGCGCTGGTAGTAAGATATGTAGGTGTGCTGTTTATTTTGTCTTTGGCTCTGACACCTTACATGTTTCTTATTTAACCCTTTGAACTTTTCAAATGGAAATTTTTTACTGCGAAAGATGTTTTCAGTTTCAGAAATCGAGCTGTGTGATTGCATTAGCCTTATTAATGTTTGTGCAGTTGTAATGTACTGTGGTTTTAATAATGGGATTTGCAGCTCTGGGCTGAAGATTGTAGTCCTGCAGTGCTATTTGGAAATAAAACTGCCTAAAATGGTTAGCAGAATTACTTATATGCTCACTAAGCATGAGGCTGGAGTTAAGACTACCATCCTGTAAGTGAGCATCCTGCTTCTCCCAGTCTGCCCTTCCAGCTCTCTTCCCACCTTTGTTATCTCTCCTCTGACTGCGTGTTTAGTATGTTTTGGCAATAGTTCCAAAAGGAAAGAGTCTGTCCCCTGCTGACCCCTGGAAAGCCTTGGAAGCTGGGAGTTACAGCGATTTGCTGAAAGGTAAGAGTTCGTATTTCGGGGAAAAAAAAAAAAGAAAAGAGGGAGGGGGCTGGGTTTGAGTCCAGCAGGGATCTGGGAAGGGAGCGCTGGCAGCTGTGCAGTGCAGTGTCCTTCCTCATGCTAGGCAGCCACTGGAAGGATGCTGGCTCTCTGAAAGGATTACTTCATGCATGAACCGAAGGAGTGAGACACAGTATTTTATTTAGCCCCCAATTTACATATATCAAAAGTGTGAAGGAGGAATACAGTTTATACTGACCTGGGGGAAATAATCTATTCTTCATTTTCAATATGGCTCTGCCACTGAAGTGTATGTATGATAGGGCCTCTGTCCCATCCTTGTAGCAAACTTGAGCTCCTTTGAAGTCCCTTGCACAGAATGAAAACGTCAAGGAGCTCAGGTAAATATTTTGGAATAAAATTACTAACAAAGACCTTTTACTGAGAAAGCATTCTTCTCTGTTCAGGGGTGTGCATGAGGTGATTCCACTACCCCTCTGTATTTCATAGAACCTTGTGTGTTTGCATGTGTGGGCTCTCCTGTTTCTTCCATGCCACCTCTCAATAAGTGACATCGCATTGATTTATGTGTGCAGGGAATCCTGCACAGGTAACACAATAGTTCCAGTAGGCATGACACTTAAAATACATTCTTTCAGACAAGTGACACTTTTATGAGGATAATATTAATTATTAAAGTCGTTCTGAAAATGGATTTGAAATTAGGTTGAACCCACACTCAATTAAGACAACTATGCTGAGAAGCTGTGTTTAGTTACATGACTTTGAACTAGCAGCTATACATACTCTATGAAAATAGCTATGCTATTATTTCCTTAAAAGTAAACCAAAAATCTCCTCCTAACCTACCTAGAGAGTAAGAGGCAGATGCCTCTGTAGCAGTGCAAGTCAAATAAAGGAGAGTGTAAGGCTGGTTATACTTTCACCATCTTGTCTGTTCAGACCCACATAAAAACGGGAGTGGCCACAAATTTGTATTTTTGAGATGGAAAATGGTACCTTTCTGCATTTGAGTGTGTAGGGATGCTGAATACATTTGCTAGTTACCTGGTGATAAAGGCTGTGATTGTGACCTTGAGCTCTACTGCTGTAAATTAAGTTTGTTTTGAGGCGTGACAAGGTTGAATTAGCACTTGTGTTAGTGAGGGAAACTTCTGGCTCAGCATTTGCTTTTGGATGCCAAAATCTACCCCACAGGAAGAAAAGCTTCTGTTCTCTAAATCCCCAGATGCTATTTTCTGGAATTAGGTATTATACAGATGCAAGAAAGTTGTTCTTGGAGTATCCGCTGCAAAAGGTTGTATGTCAAAAAAATGTTATGGATATCTGGTGTAAAAGGAAAAGAGAAGGCAAGTATGCTCTTTGCCTGTATGTTCTGCTAGAAAATATTAAACTAAAGCACTTTCAAAGGCAAAAAGGACTCTGAGTAAAATCATAACAAAAAAATATTTTTCCATAAATTCACAAGGTAAGGCATGAAAGGAATGTTAGGACATCCTGTGATCTGAATTATACTAGATACTTCTATCTTTCACTCAATTATTCCGTCTGTAAAAGTGTTAAATTGCTGGACAAAAATATCATCTAGGGTTATACAACACTTTGCTTAAGTACTCTGCTATTTTTTCAGTTTTTGTTTTTAATCAAGACCTGTAGTCTGTTCATCTATGGCTCCTAGAAAGCTGAAGACAGATATATTTTCTTCTTCACCTTATGCATAATTTCTGCAGTTGTGATCATTCCCACTCAGTTCACTTTTCATCTTTCTTTGTATAGTGTGAAAAAGAGGTGAGTTGGTTTCTTGAGCATTTGTCTATTAAAATCTGTAGTCTCTGGGTTTTGGATGAGTTCTGCATCCACACTAAAGGACATTGGTGTTTGGGGGAGGTGTCTTAAAAGAGCTTGAAGTGAGTCTAAGAGGTGGTTTGTGCTTATAAGGGCTCTTCCTGCCATGCTCTTGTACAGAGGAAGGTCAAGTTTTGGTCCAGAGAAAAGGACCAGCTTGTGCCATTGGAAAAGTTGAGAAGCCAAATTGTCTTTCCTCCTCTTCTCTTGAAGTGCTCCTCAGCGTTCACTTCATCAAATTTCTGAGGGGAGAGGGAGCAGGGGAGTTAGACTGCCTTTTAAGTACAGCAAATTTCTATTTAGTTGACACTTGAGTTGCAGTATCTATAGCATAAGTAATTAAATAACAATAATAATTGTAATTAGAGGGCAAGATTTCACAATCTGACTCTCTACAGGAGAATTAGTACATCAGATAACAAACCAATCACACACAGCATCAAGTTATTAAAAAGCCTGATGATATTTGCAGTTTATTTATGGCCAAAACATAAATCCATAAAGTCTGATTTTCATAAATAAGTGTCAGGCTGTCAAAGCAGCACTTGTGTGTAATGTGTGTAGTGTTGTTGCTTTTGCACCTGCTGGGGTTTTTTTTTGGGTTTTTTTTTTAATTTCAAACCATTTCTAGATTTCCGTGATGATGCAAAATGCAATAATCGTAGTGAATCCTGAGAAGGAAATCAGAGCAGTGACTGTGTACCTACGGGCATCCACTTCTGCCCTTGACACTCTGGTGTTTTTAGTTCTTGACAATGCAGGTTGTCAAAGATGCTCAACCGATACTGCCTCTCATCTCTGTATTCTGAAACAAGTCTGTTAAAATTACCTACAATATTAGACGAGAAGTAGAATATCTATTTTAGCAGGGCTTTCAGCCAGAAGCAGCCTCAGAGCAGAATCAGTCCTTGATACTTCATGTTTCATGAAAAAATATTGAATGAGAAAATACAGATCTTTCAAAATGTGGAAGATGGCATTTGCAGCTGTCATGTAGATGAGCATCTTATCCTCCCAAGTGTCCAAAATAATTTACATCTAAAGGATACAAATGTTACAGTTTTCTACAGTGAACAGTACCAAAAACTGGCTAGAAACATTTGTTGTCAGAAAGACATGGTAAGTCCTTTTTGTCTGATTTACTGAATAAATGTTGCTGCAGCACAACATTCAAATATTGCAAATCTGATATTCTAAGCATTATCAGTACAATTTAACTTGTAGTATGAATAAGCATGTTTGTTGTGATGTGCTGAGATTCCAGGAAATCACTGATGCAGCACACTGTCTCTGTGAAATCCCAAGTTAGTCCACTGGTACGTACTCATGTGATTTCCAGATAAGTAAACAGACTGCTTTATTATCTTGCCAGATACTCATTTTTGTAAAGCTGGCATGATTGCTATGTGACAATTGCTAAAATGCATCTTTAAAGGATTTTTCTAGTCCTCCTTTTCATCTTATTTTTCTCCCAGGCTAGTACTCTAAATGATGATTTTAGATCCTCACTGATGGTGATAAATTCATAATTTTCGTACTGAATCCCATCATCTTGAGCTCAACTGTTTGCAAAAACACTGCTCTACAACACCTAAGTGCTATTCTTGTGATCTCATGCGATACAGTCCCGTTTCATTTAATTTCGTCAGGATTGATTTTTGAGTAAGCAGATGGCTTAGTCTTCTCTAAGAGTCTATAAGGAAATGCCTTGCCAGAAATACTTTGTGTTTCATGACATTTAACTTTGCTGTGATTTAAGGGTTTATAAGAGCATGTTCAGCTTTTTTTGTGCTGTTCATCAGTAGGGTTTCACTGCTGATCCTCAGACTCATAAATGGAGACCACAATTCTGTTGCCAGATGCCTTTCAGAGCAAAGCCTGTTTGGCCGACAGGATGCTGGTTCCATGCGTGCCGTTGCTTAGGCAGTCTCTCCAAAAGCTTAATCCTCTGTCTGTTTCGAGGATCTGGGTATATCTAGTGCAGCTAATGTGAACTGAAGAAAAACAGCACAAAAAAGACAACCTGGTGTAGCAACATTTTCGCCCCCCCCCCCGCCATGGACTTATTTCAATAGAATGATTCTAAGATGCTATTTTAATTGCCCAAAAAAGTATTTTAAAAAATCAAGAAATATTAAGTTTAAAGAGTATTTCATTCTTTTTAACCTCTGTCATAACATATTGTATAGTGATGAAGTATGTAACTATTTAGTATGAAAATTAACTTTTTGTTACTTAATTTTTGTTCTTTTTCCAATTTATATGTTCAGTGTTAATTTTTCTTTTGTTACAAAACAGTGAATGACACTTTTAATTGCAATTTTTTTCCTAGGGATTTTTTTTTTTCCCAGCCTATCTTTTATCAGGCTATTTTCAGTTAAATATTGTTGCAGTATCTTGGCTTTTATTGTACTGTGTTCTTGAGACAGTTAAGGCCAAGCAGATAGTGTTCTGTATTGGGGAAAGTGCAGCCAGAAGGTAAAGGGAAGCAGTGGCTCCGCTCTAGCCAGTGCCTGGGAGCTTGCATCTGGGGAATTCCATTGAGTGTGGGGCTTCCCAGGGCAAGAGAAGAGTTTATGAAGAAGAGTGAGTCCAGCAGAGGAGTGTTGAGGTGGTTTGGGGATAAAGGTGTAAGTGCAGGGTGGTGGCGGCTGAGGAAATTGGATTGGCTCAAGTTGAAGATCAGAGGACTAAGGGGGATCAGCTTTCGAAGGAAGGGCACTTAGAGGAGATAGGTCTTCTTGGACATGGTTAGTGGAAATGGCAGACAACAGTCACATGTTGTTGCCGGAAAATTCTGATTAGGTAGAAGGTGAAAAATTATCCACAGTGTGCATAGCTAAGCACTAGAAGAGGTTTCTCAGATTCCTTTGCTCTTGGAGCCCTTAAGGAGCCTAGATTGATCAAGGTAAAGGAGCAGACTGATCTTTCTATGAAATTAGCCCTGTCTGGTGCTAGGGCTTGGACAAGACGGCCTCCAAAGGCCTCTCCCAACCTAGGGTATGTGGGGGTTCATGACTATCCCTATGAATGATGGGGATTTTTTTGTTTGTTTGTTTTTTAGTTCTTGTTGCCTTATGTAGACTGAATAACTAAGAGAAATTATGACAGCCTTCCCTCTAATGTCTACTTACCAAGGGAGGTATTTGTAGTTAAGGGACTAGACCTAATTGGTTTTGCTTACCATTGTCCCTCCAGATTTGTTTGTTGAACTAAGAGAAATCACACTTTCATTTTACTGATGGACTGGAAAATAAGCTCTCTTGTTTTTGCAACTCTCTGGGGGTTCATCAGTTTTGAATAAATTAGTAAGTGAATGGAGCTATTTGCATGAACCAAGATAAAAAGAAAAAATACAGAGCCTTGCTGTATTCATAAAACGTGCTATAGCTGTCAAAGCTGGTTTCTCTCTCAACTACACGTGCTTAGACAGACAAACATACTATGTGGACTTTTTTTAAATAAAAGCTCTCTATAAAGTTTTCACTCTTATATTGTCATGTAGTCAATTTTGTTCTTGAGAGTTTGCATGCATAAAAAAATTCATCTGTCTTGGTCTTCCCTCTTTGCCAGGCAGACCAGGTGCACTATGTATGTGGAACAGAGATGTGGAGAATTTGTATGTGAAAAGGACTTTTTAGGGGAAAAGGAACTTAAAAAGACAGGAATTTTGTTTTGAAAATTTCTATCAGCATATATAGTGTAGCCTTTAAACTTAGGCTGGATTTTATTGTTACATTTTTCCCTCTGTGTAACTTGTTGCTTTTGAATTGAATATTTGCTGGGATGGAGGGAAAGTTTTAAATCGGTGCAAGCAAAGTTGTGCCTCAGCAACACAGTAATTTTGTTTTTCAGCTGACTGTGAATTAAATACAGGGAAAGAAACTGGGAAATGTCATTGGTCAGCACTGTTCATCAGTGCATCCCCTTCCAAAAACTGATAGGGCTGATCATTGGCTCGAATGAACTGTCTGTGGTTGGGATTGTTTTCATGTGTCCCAGATCTTACCTTTCCAAAGCAACTCCCTGGCATGACTATAGAATGTTAAGGACTTTGACTGACTGTGGAGTGGAGCAAGGGATAGGATTGGAGGAAAAACAATGCTCATGAATTATTTTAGTATCTTCTCCATTCCCAGTTTTTTTTTTCTTTTGCATCTTAGCTGTCAATCCTGTTGGTCTCTCTGACTCTGACCTAAACCAGGAGTTATGTTCTTTCATTTCCATCTTCCACGTTCTTTCTGCTTCTCCTTGGCCTGAATCCTTTTATTTCTTTGACTTTCATGACATCACATGCAGTTTCCATGAATGGTGAAATCAGGAGGCATGTATGATGGAGAAATAGTTCCTTAGAAATGAGTATTCATTGGTTTCTGTTACTTCCTTATTCAGTTTGCGCTGCGTGTTTCAGGGACAGTCTGGGGTGATGAGGTGCTGGTGAAAACTGCTCTCTGTGTTGGTTTCTTACATGTTCTGTGAGATGTTTTTAAAAGCATTGGTGTATACCTAGAAATGTAATAATGATAGAATCACTCTTTTCTGTCTTAACCTGGATTGAGAACACTGGGAAATATCATAAAGCCTCATCTCATTTTTTTTCTAGTCGGGCTATTGCTATATATGCACTCTTCAGTTATCCTGCTTGGTTCAGAGGAAGAAGAAAAAACAAACAGCAAAACAAAACCTCAAGCAAACAAACAAAGCAAACCCACCAAACCCTGCAGAAACTGCAGACAAAAAGCCTGACACCAGACTTCTGTGCAGTGGTATTGTGAGCGTCCTGAGGGTTCACAGTCTGGTGAGAAGAGTGTGCAGGAAGAAGGGTTTGGCTGTGTATTGATGTGTGCTCATGTGCCCGCCAGCCATGCATGTGCGTTGGGCACTGTTTCTGCAGCGCGTTTTGCCCTCTGGTCACGTTCAATGATTTGTTCCGTGCTCTTGGTTGTAAATGCTCTTTACTATTAAAAGGTAAAGCTTAACTGTGGATGAAGCATGTTAAGGAGAAAGTAGACCAGTGGTTTTACCCAGCATTGCTTTAGCAAAATGGTACAACAGTGTTCTTTTGTCTCAGACAAACTGTCCTTCATATTTCCTCTTACAGTGATTAGAAAAGGAGTTCTGTTTTATCTGCTTTTGAAATATGTTCATGGTTAATACTAAAAAGAAAATAATTTTTCTTTTGCAGAAAAACAAATAACATTTCCAGGGACAGATCAGACCACAAACTAAGAAACAATGCAATTAGATTATAAAGCATATAATGGATGTAATGTGTTAGTAATAATATTTTTCTAGTAGATAGCTTCACAGCGAAATAAGAATCATCAGAACCACAATTACATATTTCAGATGCTCCAATGTATGTCTCTTACAAGGGAAATCAAGCAGATGCTGTTTGGTAGCAAGAAAGGCATTAGGCTGAAAGAAGGCGTGTATTATTGGCCTTTGCTGGTGTCTCTGGGTTATGAATAACATTAGATTCATTGGTCTTCCTCCTGGCTTCAGGGGTCAGTAGTGGTGGCAGGCACAGCTTTGGTGCTGTGAGATTTGTCTTTAGCTCCACTGTAAACTCTTCCTGCAGTGGTGAGGGGGGTGGGGATGATGTTGTAGCTGAAGGTCAACTGAGAAATATGCAATCTGCTGGAAATGTTAGCTTGTTTGAAAAGCATTTTTATCCCATAATGACTAAAATGATGGCACCAGATGCAGAGTAGTGGTTTTGAGATGATTTGTATTGATCATCTTTGCTGGTGTCCTATTTTGCTGCCTAATAAGTACTGCTGAGCGTTTTTGTCCTAAGCTGATGATAAGATACAAGGATTGCCAGTACCTTTCATTATCATTATTTTGAATTTGCATACTAACACACTCATAATTACCCTGTTTTTTATGGCTGTTTGCTGTATGTACAAGGGGACAGGAGATAAAAATGTCTGTATTTTTCATTTTGGTGTTTAAGTCTGGACAATAGGATGGATGCAGTAACATATAATCATTAAAAAGGGCTATAGATAGCAGCTTTAGAAACTTAGCATTTTTTTCCTTTGTTTTAACATGTGACCTTTTCATCTCTTTGATCCCTTAAGCTGTGTAGTGCATAACCTTGGATTAGTAGAAACAAGAAATGCTGTGCATCATCTAATGACATATTTCTTCTGGCTACATCAAAGAAGTTTAGATAAGATCTGTTGTAGGAAATCTTCTGCATAGTCTACAGGAGTGAAGGTTTGTAGCCAAGGATACTGTGACTTCCTTTTGCAAAGAAGGATAAAACTGAAACAGTCTGTCGTGCTGGTTTGTCTTAAAATGCTTAGGAAAGCCTCGATCACACTTGAAATAATGGTAATTGTGTAAGAGCAGGTTTCATGTGGTCTCCTTTCCTACATGCTGACACTGCAAGTACTAGTAAGATGTTACTGAGTGTTGATGCGCCTTGTACCCAATTCCAGATTATTGAGGAGCTGCTTTTAACTGACTTGGTTTTGATATTGTGGTATTCAAAATTCTTCTCAGGTGAAGGTGGTGAACAGTATTGTTTTCTTCCATCTGAAACTGAAATAGTGGTAATATTACTTTTCAATGTGTGTTGCTGTTTAGCCCTCAAGGTTAAATAAGTTTCATGGTATCTTGTAATTAAAATGGATGGCAAATCTGGCTTCATTCCAGCACCATCTGTAAAATGGGAGTAATGTTTTCATGGTTTGGAGATGGTGCAAAACTGGCAAAATAAGTTCAATGATGACATCTGTTCTTACCCATACATGGTGCTCTTCTTCCTCATCTTTATTAAAATTGATATTTACTTCTATTAGGAAGAAAAATAACCAGTGTGAGAAGGAATATTTAAATAAAATTACTTCTCTCTTAAAGGGTTAAAACCAATTACGTTTGCTGCTGTGGTCTTGCAGAACAGAAATGTGTAGGCAGAAATCGCGCAGAAACATTTGGGATGCTTTTAAATGAATACTTTATTTAAAATACTATGTACAGGGGGAGACAAGCCAGTCTCATTTTATGTAGAAATTCCAAGGTGCTTGTAGTTGTTTGGAGTTACTGTGTGTAGATACAGTAAAGGCAGGAGGTGGCTTTGATGCCAGGCTGCATCCTCTATCCTCTGTTTGCAGCTCTTTCCTCCTACCCCTGGCACAGGGAGAAGTACACCTACATTGAGTGAGCATCCCAAGAATTGGTGCAGTGTGCTGAAGTGCCCTGCAGTGAAATGCTTCTCCTTTGACAGCTTGCATCAGTCACATGTTGGCCAATATTATTGAGTGCAACAAATCTATGGTGATCTTCACATTTAATTGATGGCTTTTAAGAAATCCATGCAAAAGCGTGTATTTCAGCTATACCATGTTGTGGGTGATGTTCACAGAGATGCTCAGTTGCCTCATTCACATGGTGGGCTTGATGAAGTACAGAGGAAATATCACTGTAATGAAGTACTTGTTATTGGCCAACAGAACTAAAGATTTTTGAGTATTTCTCATTATTATAACTGAGAGTAACAGGCATTTTCTCATGTAAGAGAATGCGTAAAGATTGTAGTGAGTAGCAATGAGATGATGTTTCAAATATTTGACTTCTATGCATAATGTTATTTGACAGCTGATCTGGCCTGAATCAGCATTTTTCTTTAATCTCAGAGTGTGCCAAAGGGATTCTCCTCTCCTCTGCTTGCGTCGCATTCCCAATGACTAAATGTCTTATCAGAGATCAGTCTTTGCGTCTATTAGGAAGAAATATAATCAGTGTGAGAAGGAAGTTAGTTTCCTATAGCTGGACCCCTAGACTAAGAAGAGCCCAGAATAGCTTTTATATGAGAGAAATATCCTTCAGGATGTAGAGGAGGGGGGAAATTGACACAGGAAAATTCAATCATTCAGCCTAAAATTTTTGTAACAAATGTTTTCAGAGGTAGACAGGATAGCCGTTCAAGAATTCAGTTTGAAAGTGGTTTTGCAAAGCTTCTCGTGGGAGAAGTGAAGATAGGCTGCTATTTTTGCTCTGGCATTTTAGCAAGTACAAATCTTTAGCTTTGGCATTTCTTATCTTGAAGATCTATTCTTAGTTTAAACCTAAATAGCAAAACTCACATATATGCACCGAAGCATTGGCTGTATCTGATATTGAATAAAAGCACCTACAGTAACAATGGGCTTAAAATAAATAAAATGTTTAAGATTTTTTTTTTACTTGGCATTAGAACTCTAGTTACTGCAGAGCAATACCTTTTCATCTCTATTCATTGTGGATGAAAATACTTCAGCAATGAATCAGAAGCGGAAGCTCTCAGTAGCCAAACTGCAATCCAGATACCTGGGGTGTGAGATCAGAATTTTTAACGAAGTTTTTTGTTTACTTCAGGCAACTGAGTTGTAAAGATGTGCTAATTGTTTAAAATTTGGCCTTTCATAGAATTAATGTCAAACCGTGTTATGAAATTCCTTTAGAGTCCAGTGTACACTATTTAGTAAGTTGAAGTAGAAGCTAATCACAGTGGTTGTAAATATAAATGGTATTCTTGATCTCCAAGCTTGATCGCTGGGAGGAACACATGAAAATACAGTTAAGACCGCAATTAAAGCGTATTTCCACTGATACTAATTGAAATGGTGCAAATGGTTGCAGTGGTTGCAAGCCATTGCTAGTTGTTTAGAGCAAGTTCTTAATCTCTTTTGGCTGGTCAAGGAGCCTACAGCTGCTCAATGTATCTGACTTAGTATTTCAATTTAGTACAGAATGGAATGAAAAATATTTCATTAAAATGCATATAGCAAGAAAGGAATTCAAGACAGCTAATAGAAATCGATCTTTGAAAATATTTCTGGATTTCTGGAAAGACAAAGCACAGACTTAAGACTGGGTTTCTTAGGTATTGTGAATATAATTTGGACAAGTTTTGTCTAATGTCATGAAAAATATCTTTGCCTCCTAGTTCACCAAATTTGTACCTCTGCAGCATTTCATATGGTACAAACAGAATAAAACTTTTGGTATGTAGTCATTTTACTGAAAAAAAAAAGTGAATAAGCTTTTTATTGCACTCCCTTTTTTGAGTCTATTTGTCAGTTCATTCTCTAGCACTGAAAGTCTTTCCTCCTTCAAATTAGCATGGAATCACAATTTGATCATATCCTTTCCAAGTTTCTACTGTTTAAACAGATGGGGGGGAAAAAAGAAATAGCAAAGACAGCTCTTTGCAGCAGATGATTCCAGCCGGTGTGTTTAGAGGAAGTTTAGCTGCCGGAGAGCTTTTCTGTTCCTTAGTGTGAGTCATTGTAGAACAGCTCTGCCTGAAGCACTCGTGGTGCTTGCTGGGTTTCATTCGTGGGACTTACTGGTTTCAAGTTTCTTTTCAGTGTGGTCTTGTAATCTTAACGTGAATTCTGTGACTGCAGGGACCATAAAAAAAATTGGTATTTTGCTGCTAATCAGGAGGGTGTGGAGATGTTTGATGTGGATGAGACTGAATCAATTAAGCAGTTTTAGAGAGCGGTCAGGGTATTTCGGATTGCAAATATCTAGTCTTGTAAAAGTGAAGAAGTGGGATGTAGACTGTAGGTATTTGTAGTATTCTGAGATTATATTTAAGTATGTGATCACTGCAAGGCTAGGCAGAAATTCCTGGTTACGTTCTTGTGTAATATTTTGTCTAATTAGAGCTGCCCCTTCACTGATCTTTGGCTGGTGTGGTTGATGTTTGTCATGGAGAATGCCTGCTCAGAGGTAGTTTAGGAGCTTTGCTTTAAAGTGTGGTGTAGAAGTGTTTCCCTTTGGAACAGTGGCCCTCTGGAGGGTATCCCTTAGAGGACGACACGATAAAGCTCGGGGGTCATGATACGTTGCTCTTGAATGTGATACTTTTATTGGGGTACAGAAACGTTCTTTAATGACTGAGGTGAAAACAAGCATAGGAAATATTTCATGCTCCTAACAAACTACATCTTAGTAAAACTCTTACTTCTCTGTAATCTGCTTCATTTTGGAGATTTGTGAAGCGATAACAAATAGACTCAAAAGGCTGTTTTAAGTCACAGTGGTGGAATAGGTTGTTGCCTCTTACTGTGCAGTTTGCTGACAGAGCTGGGTAAGATGCCATTCAAATGTTAAGCATAATTTTCAATATCAGCAGTGTTAGTGAAGGCTTTTTGAGCATTCTTCTGTTCAGAACAGTCTAACATAATTTATTTCTCAGTCTTTGGACACCAGGAACAGTGGAAAACGATAATGAAAATAGTGTGAGGTTTCTGAGTAGCACTCTAAAAAATGAAGTTCTAAAATAACTTCTCATTTTTAATTCTTAATTAAGAAAATTGCCCAAATTCATCCTGTGATTTAATCCCCCCCCTCCCCCCCCGGCAATACATAAATAGCTGGTGTCAGATTTTCTTTTTGCTGTCTAACTTGGTCAGATGGATCAATGTGCAGCTACTGGCTATAGCAACTTCCGAATGCTTAAGTTATGAATTTTGCTTTTTTGGTTGACAGTGACTTTTGGCCCATAGTCAGTTTATGCCATGATGCTCTAATGTGGCATGGAAACGCTCTGATTCAATACAAACTGGACAGTGACTTCTCCAAAAGATGAAGAAGCAGCACTGCATAAAGCCTGCAGAGCCCAGAGCCAGCTGAGTCTTACAAGCTGAGCTGTTCACTTAGCAGTTGAACTGACATGACCTCCACAATTAGTGACTGGGTTTTTTTGCTGGAAAAGTTGGGCTGGAATCACGTCTATTCTGAGAGTGTGTGGTACACGGCTGGTCTAGAGGGATTCTTCTGCTTCGCAAGCCAGTATGTAACCACAAACCATATGCTCTTAGCTATTGAGTACATCTCTTACGGGTTTTGGGAGTTGGGCAGGAACCATTAACCTCAAAAAAAATGAGGCTGAGGTGGGGGCAATATCCCTGCAGTGGTCTGTTTCATCACAGGTTTTGCTTAGTAAGCACATATACCATGTTAAATAAGGATGTGGAGAAATATGTACCTATAAATCTCAAGTGGCACTCTGCCAGTCTGACTTGGGGAAGAGTTTTCTCATGACTCAGCTATGGAGATTTGGTAAGATATTAAGTGCTTGAGCAGGGAACATCAGTTTAATGTAAGCAGAAACTTTAAAGCATCCTCTCTATAGTTGTGATAGATTGCTCATGCTTTGGAAGGAGGTGAAATCTCCCCCCTCTTCATTAATCTAAACTAATTAATCTTCTGGCTTGTTAATAAGAGGAATAGTTGAGCATTGAATGTTGTCATCTTCCTTTAATGTCTTGGGTAGAAGTTCTGGTTTGCCCCTGATATTTTGGTGCATACCTGAAAACCCTCATCTGTTCTCATTACTAAACCCTCTAATAAGTTCAGGACAGGTTAGCTGAACTTTTTTTTTTCCTGTACAACTTAGGAGAGGCATATAGGGCTCTGTATAGAAGAGATACCTTTTAGAGGAAATGCTCTGAGTTGCTAATAGTATGTTCCTTAGTCTTCCTGGTGATCAGTGGAGTAGCTTGGCCTGTGTGGAAGAAGTAAAAAGAAATGCGACTTCAGCCATTTAAATGTTTTTGAATGTGATCTCTGGCCCATAGGTGTAATAAGGTTTGGATATACAATATGGTTCTGTTCTTAATTTGGTACCAACATCTTTATTATCTACTGCTGTACATGGTTTATGCTCCATTGTGCACAAGAATCTGAAAAAAGGTGCTTAGACAAGTGACAGAGAATCTACATATTCTGAGATTAAAAAAAAAAAAAGAATTTACAGGCAGAATTGTACCTCAAGGTCAGCTGTCAGGCAAAGCAAATGGTAAAATTGTAGCATTGACAGGTGACAAGTGAAAAGTTTGTCTTCATAGCACCGGGTTATTGTCTGCCCTTTAGTGGATGAAATCACTATTCCTGAATTATACAAGTGTTGCACCCTACTGTTCCTGGCCCAGACTTTTCCTGGCATATTATAATTTTGCAGATCTTAGCTCGAACAGAAGGAAGAGTGATTTGAGGCCTTTTTTTGTTGTTTTTTAACATTGGGGTGGAGAGGCCCACTGGCACACATAATTTGATAAAATGAAATGGACAAAACCAATTGGAATAGTTAGAATTCTTGTAGACCATCAGGCTGTTTCTGTTACTGTATAAACCCAGAATATTTACCTTCCTTTTTTTCTCTCTCTTTTTCCTTTATTAAATGCTCACAGCATACACTATTAGTTATCAGTATCCAAGACTGAGTAATCTTTGTGCTTGTGTGGGAATGCCTATTCAACTTTTGTGTAAAATGCAATGCCTTTGTGATTATCAGGCTGTGTCAGTGTGGTCAAGGTCTTTTTACATCAAGATTTGTAAATGACTCTGAGTAGAATGGCTGCAGACAGCAAATATTAGAGTTATTTAATGTTGCCATCTGGTATGCGAAGCAAGGTAATGGCGCTGGTTCATGGTATTCTGTAGAGGAGCAGTAAAATAAGCATTTGACCAAAAGCTGACAATGGAATGCAGTAGCCCATGTGAATGTTAGTCAGTACTACTCCCTTGGGCTAGAGGTTTTAAAAACAAACTAACACGTTAAAATAGTTCTTGAAAGGAGAAGGAAAGGTTGAGAGAGGAACTTAAAGTTCACTGAAACAGTAAAATACTTGGACTTCCCAAATTGCATTTAATGGATGCTAAAATTGTGACTTAATTTTAAAACTTCAAGAACTGAAAGCACACGTGAGAGTATTGTAGCTAGCATGTGTAACCAGGTGTCAATACCTGTTGTCTCAAAAATACTAAATTTGTAACTCTTCTGGAAGAAGTCACTGTTTTTTAAATTTGATTTCTAGAATTTGGGAAGGAATGAATTCAGTTTGTTTCTAATCAGCTGCATTTTGTTGGTAAAATATAATTTGCTAAGCGATTAGGTAAGCAATGTATTTTATTTAGACACTTTCCAGATAAAACCTCTTGTTTGTAAGAGGATAAGTACACAAAGCATCAGTCTGTCAAAGCAGCAAGGCTGTCATTGCTACCCTGACAATCAGTTCCTGTTTTACGGATGCTGCCCCCTGCTTGACTTGTCTTACTTTAAGATTTTTTTTTTACATACAGGCACAGACACAGAATTTGGCTAGTATATGCTTTGTTTTCTGAAATTTGGGAATATAACTTCTTTTATTTATCTCAGAATGCTAAAGGATGTTTTTATATTTCCTCAGAGTGGATATACAGTATTTAAAAGAGTTGCCATTCTCGTTCCCATAAAATGTGAATTTTTGTTTTCAGCAAGTTGATGGTGATTTGGTTACATATTGAGGTAATTTACTACCTGAATACCTAACTTATTTAGTAAACATTGCACGAGAATTGCTTCCTAGTTCAGTAGCTTTTCATTTTTATACACTCAAGTACGAAGATTAATAGCCAATCTCAAAAAATGAAATGCCTGATCTCTAATTTATAGAGGTCACAGAATCTGTTTAATCATCTTCTAAAATGTAGGTAATCATGATATGCCTCCTGATGCACTGAAGGCTGCTTTTCTTCCTGATGAAGCTAGTAGGCTTTGCTGTGTCTTCTTAAAACAAGTTCCTGCAGTGCTATAGGTGTACTACTTTTGGGTTTTTAATGCCAAAATTAGAAGCAAATAATTGATTCCTACACTATTTAACGTCTTAAAAGTTTTTGGTCTGCTATCATGCAATATATTCTAATGTTTTCAGGTAAGCAGAGGTCTGAGCTTGCTGCGGTTCCTCACCTGTTTACGTGATTTGCACAAACATCTTTGCTAAGTAATTACTTGAAAAATTTGTGTTACTAATTCCTCCTGAAAGTATTGAATGGAATATTGGATTGTTTCACTTTGGCACAGTTACATGTGTTGAGCTTTTGTGAGAACGAGCAAGTTTCCTTTGTGTACAACAGCTTGCTAGCAGTTTGTATGATTTGATGTAGCTTTTAGAGACTGCAAGAGCATTTGCCTGTAGGGTTTCAAATGAAATGAGCTTTCTACAACTGTTGGCTTCCTAATGCCAAGAGTTCACAGACTGAGCTGTTCCTTATTGTTTTAAAGAAAGATCTACAAGCATGCTTGTAACCCCCTGCAGAACCCTGCACCCTTGATATTAACCATATCAGAGAATGAAAGCAAAATATGTCAAATGCAAAATATCAAAATATGATCTTATATAGAAAGTTGATATTGAATGTACAAGTCTTGTTACCATCAACTGTCTGTATTAAATCATGTAGCAGCTTTAGCTTTATATTTATATTTAGGATGGGGAAAAAAATAGTTCTGTCAAAACAATATGAACATTTATTATGCAAATATCCAAGAAGCGTATTCTGAACATTTGAGCCTTAAACTTGTCATCTTCTGATGTGCATTGTGTAAACAGGCTCTCAACAGGATGTTGGGATTGTGGAGTAAGAGGCTAGGAAATAATTCATTCTTCCTGCAGACACCACTGGAGCAGGCATTCTCAGAGTTCTGTGGTTCGAGTCCAAATCTTAAAAGCCTTTGTGCTCTTTTTCTGCAACCCCCCCCCCCCCCCCAAACTATGTGTGTACAAANAATAATTAAGATGTGTGTACGCGTGCGTGGGTGCAGATACATTCACTGTCTCCATGTGTGCTTTTGTGAAAGACTGTTGATGATTCAAACCTGTGTTGTATTTGGGCCAATTTTAATTTTATTTCTATGTCCAGGTATGAATACCTGCTTTATCTCCTCGGTTATTAATGCTATATGTGTGTATTTCAAAAGGAGACTTAAAGTGTGTAGTTTCCAATTCGTGCTTCTTTCTCTCTCTGTGGATTATTTCAATACTCTTCATTTAGCAAATGAGGAAAAGCAGGATTACTTAATACAGCTCACCCACATTAATGAAGTTGGCAACTAAAGAATTTACATGTTATAATGATGTGCTTGTGTACAGTAGGTTTTAAAAGAATTTATAATGAATTGTAATGGAAAAAAGGTATGCTGGGAATAGATAATAAATGTAGTGAGTGTGGTCTGTTAAGACTGCGGAAGATTTTTCTCTCTGAGAATGGTACAGTTTCTTCAAATATTTTAACTTTTCTGTTTTGTAATCTCAGATTAAAAAGTTCTAATTTCTTTGCTGTTTGTTTTTAAAATACTAATCAATATTGTTTTATACTTTATTAAAACTGAAAGTCTCATATAAGTCCAAGAAACAGGTTAAATGCCTATTCATTTAATGAGTTAACATTAAATATCAGATAAAATGGCATTAACTTTGAACTCGCTTCAGGGAAAACAGCCTTGCTGGGTTCAGAGTTGATGTTAAAGTGTTGTAAGTATTGAGAGCAAGTGAATTTCAGGCAAAGATTGCACCAGTGGAGGTAGCTCATTCCAGATTTAAGCTTGTTGCAGTAGTGACCTGGATGCTTCTCGCCAGCTATTCATTATAAATCTGAACAATTATGTTATAACAGGATGCAATGAAAAGCAGTATCATATTGTTTGGGAGGATCTCATCTGAGCTTGGGTTCAAGTCCCAAAGATTCAAGTCTTCATCGTGTGTGCTTTGCAGAGAGGGGTAGGCGCTGAACGAGCTTTGGGAGAGGCGGGTGTTCTCCAGGCCAGGTTGAGCCTGGCTGCCTGAAACACTCTCATATACTCATGTTATTACCTCCTCGTGGCTTAAGCTTGAGTAAAGCAGAGAGAGAGAGGGATTCAGTGTCTTGTAAGTGTTTATAGACTGAGCAGTATCCTTTTTTCTGTTTTGTTGGTTAAAAAACTGAAAACAAAAAGAACAACAACAACAAGACAGGTGCATTTGGGAACTGTGACCCGGATGTATTCACCAAGTTACTTCACTGATCTGTAAATTCCTCAGATCAACCTCATTAGAGACCACAAGGTTAAAAGAAGTGTCAGAAACTGGAAAAGCAGATAAGAGTTAGAGTTATGGCAATGATTTTGATGGTAGAGGGAATTAAATGTTTGAAGCCTCATGTTGATGATGTAGAATGTCCTACAAGTTGTCACAGCCTCACTCATTTAGAGGAATAAATCCAGTTTATGCTGATATTTAAATTTCAAAGCATATTGCATCTTACACTGATGTCTTTTGATCTATTTACAGAGTATTTGAAACTTCGAATACAAGTTATATTCCTTGCTGTTACTAAATTAATAAGAAGGAATCAACATAAAAGTAATTAGCATTTTCATGTCCTAAGTCTAAATTCAGAGGAACTGGCTTGCAGAAAGAATATGAATCAAAATTTCCTGTGTGCTGAAGAGCTGCAAATCAAAAGACATAATATTATAGAGGTTTTTGCTCTCTTTGAGGATCATGTAATGAAATATAAGCAGCTGCAAATACATTTGACTTTAGTGAAATAGAATAAAATTTTTACTTGCCTACTTACAAAAAAGCGGAAAAAAAACAAAAAAATCCTTCCCCCCTGCCAAAGCTCCAGATCCAAACCTCTTTACACCTTACCTTACCGTACCTTCATGTAATCTGTTTCTCATGGTATCTTGGGAATTCTGGATATGGTCTGTAATCTGGCCATGCAAATATTTCTTATCTTACAGCTTTATTGTAGACCTAGTCTACCTGTGTGAATAAGAAACTTGCCAATTAATTTTTCTTTTTAGGGTTGCAGTCTGTCTTTCAGACTTCCTTATGATCGCATTCACCTGGTCTGAATTGAATTTAGAAGGACCAAGAATTGGAGCTATTTACTTCCTCCCTAGAGACCTCTCATACAGTAAGGTTGATTTTGCTTAATCAAAAGCAGGCCTTACAAATTTAAGGAAGTGCTGTGATTTCAAAAGTGGATTCTGTGTTGTCCAGGAGAAAAATATGAATGAAACACTGGACTTTGTTCAATCTGTCTCTGGGCCATAATATGCAAAATACAAGTTCAGGGAAAGGGGGGCAGGGTGTGAGCAGTCACAAGGTCAAAGTTATTAAATGAGTTCATTAAATTCTGTTTGTGGATGTTCTTTTGTAAACCACTTTAAGCAAAATCACTTGTCTTTTAAAGAAGCTGAGGAGAGCATTTCCTTGCAGGTAAGGTGGAGGTAGAGCAGAGTTGTCTCTCTGAGGAAAGTCCCTCACCATTCTATGAGTTGTCTGTCACAACTCTTAGTCCTGGATCTCAGGGAAAAATGAGTTGTATATCTTCTGTATATTAAGTGGCTGAGTGGAACTAAAATAGGATTTGAACTGTGGACAAGGAAAGACATTACTGGAAATAATGCCTGCAGTACGGTGATCTGTGGTCCCAGGCAGTAATCTTGTCAGATTGGCATGAATGTATAATCGTGCCTAATGAAGCGAGACAATTTAGGGCTGAAGTAAAGACACAGTATTGCCTAAGAGTTACTTTATGTAGCTATCAGTATATAAATTGTTTTGTTAATATATAGATATAAAATACATCAAACGTAGAAAGGAATTTTACAGTATGATGTTAATTGACCAGTTAATAAAATTCCCCACTAAAAGTCTAGCTGTAGCTTAACTTGAATTCTAGGAAGCAGTGAAATGTTTAAACTTCTCAAACCATGTAAAGTTGTATTTCCAATAAAATATGCAAAAATCCTCTTTTTTCATTTAAAAGTGGTTTTGTTGGTTTCCCCCCCACTTTTGATGGATCTAATGTGTGTATTTATTGTAGGAACATCTGTAGAAACACATGGTAAATTCAGAAATACCTTGTTCCTTTTAGCTGTAGATGGCTTCAGTGTGCTGCAAGACATGTTTGCAGTGTGTTGTGCTGTGAAATCTTGCACGTGGGGATTGTGTGCGTGTGCCAGCAGCAGAGCTGTCTGATTTACTAGGGTTACTTGAAGAGCAAGGGTAATTCATAATACAAAGTAGAAAACATCCAAGGTAATGTTATACATCAAGATCATCCATGTACCACATTTCTTGCATTATTGAATTTTCAGTACCTTCCCTTTCCAAAAGCGCTGATAACCTTCATGTCCAGCAGAGTGCCAGTGGCTTAACATTTGTCATCCATGTGATTCCTACTGGTGGGTCTGTTAGGCTGCTGGCTTTTGCAGAAATGTTTGGTGGTTTTGTGGTGTGAAATGTGTCATTTTATAGTCTGAGCAGCGGCCAACAGATTTGCCACTGTTGAAGAACAGATCTAGGCAGCTCTGCAGCTTCAAAGTTAGTACTGTTGCTTTCTTGCGCAGCACTGCTGTTGCTGTAGACACATTCTTGTTCCTTGTGCTTGCTGAAGGGAAGAAGGGTGAGAACTGACTATTTACTTAAAATCAGAGGAGACATTTTCAAGAAAACCACTCAAAATGTGATTCACCTCCAGCTTGTTTGCCTCTCATAAGTTTGAGTACTCTTCATTGACTGAGTGTTGTGTGCTACTTTTTCTGTGTAGACCTCTAGGGAAAATTTAAGTTAACTAAGAGAAAAATGTTAATACAAATTAAATACTTTTTTTTTCTTTCCGTGGTTGACATGCCATCTTGCTATCTGCCAATTGCACAGGCGTATTGACTGTTTCCAAAGTCTAATTGTTATTTTCTTTAGCATAGGAGTACTTTTCAAGCTGTTATCAAGAGCTGAGCCCCTGTGTTCTCTCCAGGGTCGCTTATGCAGCGATGGCTTTGACTTTTAATCAACTGATAGCCTGTTCTTGCTTTGTATCCAGCTCTGGCACTTCAGCACTTGCAGTTTTGACAGTGTTTTGGCTGGACTTCACGTGCATATTAGTTCTGTGCCGTCAATAGTCTCTTAGCTGTGTTAAGTTACCTGCAGTATTGCCAGCTTTCACAGTATCACTGGACATGTTCCTCGCTGACTTTTGCTTGCTTGCTCTCCCTAGCCCAGGTGATGTGCAATGTAATAATGGGCGTGGAAAGTATGATCCAAGCTCCAAAGTTTATCAAGAAATCCATATTCCAGGAACAAAGCAACTGCACTCTTATTACGTGTCTGCCCTGTGATGTACTCCAGAAGACATTTATCATTCTGTTTTGATAGTTACTGCATCGTAGTTGCTTGGTGATGTCATGAGCAACTGATGTTCTAATCTTTTTTTCTGTCAGAAAAGGCATTTTGGGGAATGTGAGCTAAGGATAATTGATGCTGGCATGCTACAAAACCTTGTAGGGACTATTTTAATGTTGGAATGTTGCTTTTTCTACTTCATTGGATTGATCCATAGAAATTATGGTTCTAAGCATAAAAAGCAGCTTATACCTATATATAGCACTACCATTGGTATTGTGTGCCGCTTGCTTTATGAGATTAAGGAGAGAATGTTTTTTCAAGTTCAGTGAAGCTGTGTCTTCACATAGAAAGGGAAAAGTTGGAAATGACTAGATCTGTCTCTGCACTAAGAGTTTGAGTGAAACAGGAGAGCGTTCCTCCTGGAACTACCCATGTAAATGAACTTCAGGGAATTGTTGTGCATATGAGCTTCCTAAGAGAGGCTGGAAAGGAAGGAGCTTGTCAGGGCTAGGAGAAGAGCCTATCAGCATGTCCCTGCAGTCTTCAGTATTTCAGCTCTAGATCCCTATTTCCAGTTTTGAGGCATGGATCTCCCGGAAAGCTAAAAAAACTCTGTTCTCTTTGTTATATGTTCACTGAAATGTACACTGCTAGTGCCAGCATTTCCCACTGATCTGCCATTGCAATAGCCCGCACCAACCGTGTCCTACTTGTTTCAGGAAATGCTGGAGTTTGAGCATGGATGAGTGTCATTCACAGTGTCTCTTAGTTTTGGAAGCTGTTCTTACCCAGGCCAGAGCAGATGTCATTAGGATAACAGCCTCGAAGATTCATGGTGGTGAAGAAGGATGTCATTGTTTCTGTTCTTTATTTTATTTAACTGAGAGCTCTAACTGACACACCTGGGGAGACACAAGAAGTAGCACAGGAAGGAGGGGAAATCTTTTACCTGGTCGTGAGGATAATGGGCAGCAGTTTCTCTGGTATACCTTGGCATCTGAGATTTAAAGTAAAACTATTGTATTTTTGATGATTCCTCCTTGAAATGAAACAAAATTTCTTGTTCTCAAGAGTCTTAACAGGAGTTTTACCTTATGTATTTATTTTCTATTTAAACCCAACTGATGTTGATGAGCAACTGAAGCACTTAAAGACAGTGCTTGTGTTGAAACTGCTCAGTAGCTTAAGGTAGAAAGCCTTGTGGGATCAGGAATGAAAAAGGAAGGAAGGAATGTATATTTCCGCCAGCTTTCGGTGAAAACAGTGAGATGCAGAATTTTCTGTGCGACACTGATCTCTTATTAGGGGAATAAATATGAAATATTGTGTTGGAGTGCCTGCTTGTTCCCTAATGATTCTCTGAGAAACAATTATTTAATATCTGTAATCATATATGACTCCGAGACTGGACTCTAATCTTGTCTTGGAAGTACAGGGGCTTTATTATTATTGTTTTATATTAATGGCTTGTGTTCTCTTTGAAATGTAGATTTATTTTCTTTTCTTTTGATGATGTGTGGTTTATGTTCTTGTATGTTTACCAGCTAGAGCTGTTTGTGTAGTTTAAAAAGAAGTGTGAGAAAAGGGAAGTTTTCTGCCCCCTCCAGTTTGACTTCTCTCTGGTTCCTGGAGCAGTGCAGAGGAGAAGGGAAAGAAATATTATTGTTATTATGGTTTTTAACATTGAACAGCTGCATTTTAAATTATTATTATTTATTTATTCTTACATGTGCAATCTGGCATGACTCACAAGTGAGATGGAGTTTTTGGGATTCATCCTCTTCCCTCTGGGGACGTTTGTCTGCATCAGAGAAACTTCACACATTGTTGGCAGCATTGGCAACTTGTCTTCCACAGAGGCTCAGCGCTGGAACGGATGGGTAGTTGTAGACAGGGAGTGAGCCATACTGGCAAAGCTTTCTCGTACTCACACAGCACCTGCCTTTGCTGCGTCTGCATCTGTCCCAGGCACTTAGTCACAGCAGCAGAATGGGAACCCTGTTAACACTGTGCTTCACAAGAGGGAGGAGAGAATTGAGCTGCTCTTGCAGAGTGCTTGTGGAGTTAAATCTATAAGCAGCCAACATGCAATTTGAGTGCCTAATGAAGACAGTGTAAGGAGACTCTAACAAGCACAGTCCAACAAATATTCTCATTAACTTTATGAATGGCGTCCATTTCCCCTTGGCCTTAATAAGTGAACATGCTAGTAAAATGGTGTTGTAGAGGACAGGGTAGATACTTATTACAGTATGTCGCTTCTTCTCTGAGAGTCAGAATATCCTTGCAGTCATTTGAATTGTATTTTGCAAGCAGAGCTATGCTTCAGAAGAACTTAACACTGACAGTCAGCAAACTGGCAGGTGAAGGTTGAAGAAGTGCTGCAACTGGTGTTCTGGTACTCAACTTCCTTGTGCAAAGCAGGCTTCTGTCCAGATTTGTGAAGCCTTTTGGAAGAAAAGTCTCAAACTTGTGGAGAGTTTTTTTATGTCATTGCAAAATACTAAGCCTGTTTTTCCTTTTTAGAGAATCTTGGTAAAGGCTGTCTTCACTCTGGTTTGCAGCTTCATTCAATCCCATTCTGTTTTTGCTCTTTTAAAGGTTTGGTTTCGCTGCAGTATAACTTTTAGCATCTGTAAGAACTCCCTGTGGGTTGCTGAACAATAGGGGGGAGTGAAACCTTTGCCAGCTCCGTATGAACTGAAGCCTGTGCTTTAAAATGTTCTGGGCCTTCATGCATCCATCTAATGTCAAGGTCCTGATTGATCAGTGCTGGGAATAGCATCAAATTCCAGCTGGTTGTGATGTGCCAGGTCATGATTAAACTGTCTCGTTTGAAGAGGGGGAAGGAAAAGGAGATGAAGAAATCCATATTCTGCAATTCCATAAGTCAGGATTCCTGTAGCTCTACAGGTGTTGAAGAATTTTGGCCACTTACTCCTTAGTACCTCAGAGCTTTTCTATACTGAAGTCAGTGAGGAATGGCCTTATGGGATCAAGCTGTTGTTAGAGAAGTTGGGGTATGGTGCCACCTGTGATTTTTGTGTATGAAAACCAAAGTATTCAAGTCTGGTTTAGCAAAATTCTGAGCTCTTGTCCAGGATGTGCTTTTGCCAGCTGTGGAGTAATACTGCAAATAAGTTTTTGTATGTAACTTAAAAAGCAGAAAGATTGCATTTTGGTTTGTGTGATTAGATGTGGAATCCTTTAGTAAAAGGCCTGTCCTAAATGAATCCCTCTCAAATAAATCAATTACATTAAGGTCTTGAGCATGTTATCTCAAAAGTTTCTCTTCAACAAATGCTTTTCAAGAAAAAGAATACTGAAGTTTGGAGTTATTAGATATGTTAAATGCAGGTCCTGTGTAGTAAAACTTCAGCTCAGCATAAAGTAATGCATTTCTTTCAATTGCTCCAAAAGCATAGAACTAATACATATAGAGCTGAAGATCAGAATGTGAATGTACTGTAATGTTTATTTTAATGGAGATGTGTTGTAAGTGACTGAATTCACCAAGAAAATTAGACCAAGTTCATAGGTTTCCAAATGATACTTAATTATAAACATGAACACTTCTTGAGTCAAGTAGTAGAAAATAGGAAAAGTGATTATAAAGAAAATGAAGAAAACTTGTTTTCCTTTTTATTGGTAGGCTTATTTCACAGAATCACAGAATAGGTAAGGTTGGAAGGACCTCTGGAGAGCCCGATCTAGTTCAACCCCCCTGCCAAGCCAGGGTCACCTAGAGCAGGTTAAACAGAAACTCATGCAGGTGGGTTGATTTGTCTCCACAACCTCCCTGGGCAGTCTGTTCAGTGCTCTGCCACTCTCAGTGTAAAGAATGTCTTCCTCAGGCTGAGGTGAGACTTCTTTTGTTTTAGTTTATGGCCATTGTTCCTCATCCTGTTGCTGCATGCCACTGGAAAGACTCTGGCACCATCCTCTTGGCAGCAGCCTTTGAAATATATAAATGTTTTAATGAGATCCCTTCTCAGGCTTCTGTTCTCCAGACTAAACATGCCCAGCTCTCTCAGTCCTCGTAAGAGGGATGCTCCAGACCCCTCATCATCTTTGTGGCTTCTGCTGGACCCTTTCTAGCAGCTCCTTGAACTGTGGAGACCGGAATTGATCACAGTATTCCATATAATCCAATATTCCAGATTAGGTCTGAGCAGAGGGGGAAGATCACCTCTCTTGACCTGCTGGTCACACACTTCAGATGCACCCCAGGGTACCACTGGCCCTCCTGGCCACAAGGGCACTGCAGGCTCATGGTCAGCTTGTCCTCCACCAGGACTCCCAGGTCCTTTCTTACAGAGCTGTTCTCCAGTAGATCAGCCCCCAACCTGTGCTGGTGTTTGGGTTATTCCTGCCCAGGTGCAGGACCTTCCACCTACCCTTGTTGAACCTCATTAGGTTTCTTTCCACCCAACTCCCCAGCTTGTCAAGGTCCCACTGAATGGCAGCACAGCCTTCAGCTGTAGCAGCCATGCCACCCGCACTTCCCTGTGCGGGTATCATCAGCAAACTTGCTTAGGGAGAACTCTATCCCTTTGTCCAGGTCTTCAATAAAGAAGTTGAGTACATTTGAACCCAGTATAGATCCCTGGGGAGCACCACTGATTTTAGGCCCCCAACTGGATTCTACTCTGCTTATCACAGCCCTCTGAGCTCTCCCATCCAGCCAGTTCTTGATCCACCTCACTGTCCATTCATCTAATCCACGTTTTCTGAGCTTACCTATGAGGATATTATGGGAAACAGTGTCAAAAGGCTTGATGAAGTGGAGGTAGACAATATCCAGTGCTGTCCCCTTGTTGACCCATCGTGCCATCATAGAAGGCCATTAGATTGTCAAGCATGGTTTTCCCTTGGCGAATCCATGCTGACTATTCCCAATGACCTTTTCTTTAATATGCTTGTTAATAACCTCCAGAATGATCTGTTCCATCACTTTTCCAGAGATGGAGGTCAGCCTGGCTGGCTGGGTCCTTTTTCTTGCCCTTTTTGAAGATGGAAGTAACATTTGGTTTCTTCCAGCCGTCAGGCACCTCTCTTGTTCTCCTGTTTTTCAAAGATGATGGAGAGTGGCTTAACAACAACATCTGCCAGCTCCTTCTGCACTCATGGGTACATCCCATCAGGGCCCATGGATTTATAGGTCTTAAGTCTGCCTGGCTGATCTCTAATCCAACCCTCTACGACCAAGGCAAATTCTTTCTTTCTCCCACCTTCCTCTCTTACCTCCAAGGTCTGGGATTCCTGAGGGCTGGCCTCTGCAGTAAAGTCTGAGGCAAAGAAGGCATTTAGTAATTCCACCAGTTCTCTGTTGTCTGTCACCAGGACTACCTGTCTGAATCAGCAGTGGCCTCACGTGTTCCCTGATCTTCTTTTTGCAGATGATGCACTTGTTAGAAGCTCTTCTTGTTGTCCTTGATATCTCTTGCCAGACTCTCTCAACAAATACCAAGGTGGTTGAAGTTCCTCAGGAGAACAGGAGTTTGTGGCTTTGAGGCTACTTTCAGCTCTCCATAGGAAGCTTCATCAACCTCCTCCTGTTCAGTTGGCCCATAGTAAACACCCACGAATATCACCCATATTAGCCTGTCCCTTAATTGTTACCCATAAACTCTCAACTCATTCCTCTGTGTGTGGGTAGAGCTCGATACATTCCTGAATATCTCTCCCATACAGAGCAGCTCCACCACCTTGCCTTGCTGACCTGTCCTTTCCAGAAAGGACATAGCCATCCATGATAGCGTTCCAGTCATGTCAGCTATCCCACCATGTCTCTGTAATTGCAATGAGATCATGTCCCTGCGACCACACACAGATTTCTCATTGTTCTGATTCCCTGTGCTGCATGTGTTTGTGTACAGACACTTCAGAGAGGTGATCGAGCATGCGGGTTACACAGGAGGGCTGGGAGAGGATTCACCATAGCCATACACACCCTTGGTGCGGTTAGCCATACGATTCTTGTCTTGATAAGCTACCAAGGCCATGCCACTGGCTGGCAAGGCCCACCCCCCAAGAGGAAGCAGTGGTATCAGCAGTGCCACTTTGGACCCCACCCCTGAGTTCTTCAGTTTAAAGCCTCTCTCTCCACGCTGGCCAGCTGGCCACCAAAGAGTCTCTTGCCCTTTTTTTTAGGAAGGTGGATCACATCCCTCCTTACTAGGCTACAGTCATTAAAGTACGATTTCTGAAGTTAGTTTTAAAATCTGTGATCTTCCTTTTCAATCATAACCCGAACTGCTATTTTGAAAGGTGCTGATGAATTGCTAAAACTAGAGTGGGTATTCTGCTGTTAGAACATTTGTTCTTTAATAGCCTTGATTGAAATATTTAACACAACTTGCTACTTGCTTGTCTTGGGTAATGCTGCAGTTAATTGCCACCTCCATTCTCGTCTTTTCTTCCACCTCAACTTTGTGTAACTCACCGGTTTAAAGATTCGTGAAAATAAGTCTCCCGAAGCTTCAAAATAATTCGTCTTTTCACTTTAATGATAGAGCTTGAAAAGGGAAGTTAGATGGGCTTTCCCTGAAGTTTAAATGCTCCTCCATTCTTTAAGCAGCATAGTGCAATACTGCACATAAGCAAGGAGAAAAAAAAAAAAATTGCCCCATTGCATTCAAAACTGCTCCTTAAGGAGAAGCTATTAAAAACAAATTGCATTTTAAAAAAAACTTGGCTTTTCAAGACAAAGATTTACTCCAAAATCTGAACTGCTAGTGACTTTTTTTTTCCTTAATTCCTATCTATGGCTGAAATGAGAACTGAATGCGTGTTTAACACATTATACATATGGCATGTATTAGGCATATATGATACTATGAACATGAGTTGGGTTTTTTTCTCCTTTCTTGGAAGAAAATTTCCTGGAAGTCAGGCACCATGTTAGTTATCACTCCTAAGACATAGTATGAGGCATTTCTTAAATTTGCAACTTGAACCAATGGGAACAGAGATCTGCATTTAAGTATTACAATCTCTAGAGTATTCTCTGTAGTTAAGTTAAAATAAGTAATATAGAAAATATGCCAGTTAATAAACAGTTAATATACAGGTGTTATTTTAGAAGTGGGCCTGTTGCATTGTTCTGTTTAGCAAGGTTATTCCCTTTCCAATTCGTCTATCTGTAAACAGCAGTCAAATGTGAAAGCACTGATTTATTGTAACATGCTGAACTGCTGTTCTTGACCTATATTATTCTGGAACATCTGTTGCCCTAAATTTTTAGGTTTTGAAGTAGTCTAAAGGCTGCAATATTTAGTCAGGTCATGTATTGACTTTGTCTGAATTTCCTCTTCGATGTTCATTTTTTTTGAATGATGACTTCAGATTTGACTTCTTAAAAACAAGCCTTTCTTTCATCTTCCTAAGGCTTAACTCCATTTCCCACCTCCCCTTGAGAATTTAGAATTTTAGAATTATTTTAGTGTTTTGGTCAATTCCTCTTAGTCTTTGAGCTCTGGCTCCATTTGTGTGTATCCTTCTGCTGTCTTTGGAACAGTGACCACCTCTTTACTCTTACTCTCATGTTTTCAGTGGTTTCCTCATTTAGTTACTTAATTATTTTGAAAAACATGCTGAGTGGTGATTCCTGAAGCCTCCCAAAACATGGAAGTATTTTTAAAACCTTTTATTTCCTTTTAACCTAAAATAATGTTTTCCTGTTGTTTATAAGTACATGGTTTACAGGATTAGCAATGCAGTGTATACCTCCTTAAATAAAATAATTACATGATGTCTTGCTATTTATTCATCACATTTCAGCAGAGTTCCTTAACTGATTAGGAGAAGATTGGAGTCCTGGGAAGAGCTTTGTTGTTTTTTTTTGGTTTTGGTTTTTTTTTTTTTACCCACTCCAGTTAACACATGGATGATAATTTTTATTCTATGTTTTATAATAATCACTAGACTCCACCAAATACAAAAGGACTCATAATATCTTTGGTATGTCATTTCATCTCCCATTCAGGATTTTTTTTTTATGCCCTCCATTTCTCTGCCCTTCACTGGTCCAGCTCTCCCCTTGCTCTCCTACTGCCTTAGCTCCCTCCTCCTCCCCTGTGTGTAAACCTGGTTTTTGCCCTCCACAACTCCCCAGCACACACTCATTTCCCATTGCCATTTCCTGCCTTTGCTATGCATTGTATTGAGGTTTGGCCCTTTGGGTTTAGAGAAGTTTGACTTGATGCCAGGGAAGCAATGAGAAGTGATGGTCTCGCTGGCTGATGACAGCTTGTTCCTGAGCAAAGCACCTGCAGGTAAATTTACTTCTCTGATGAGAGCAACCCATTTTTCCCCCCCTTTTTACTTTTTTTCCACAGGGGAATTTTGAAAAAGAACAAGCATTTCAAAGTTTAAGGAAGATGTGAAGTTTATAAAATGTCCAAATTTTAACAGTTCAGCAAAAACAGACAGTGGTGTGTTTACCTCAATCTTACATGAAATTTGAAAAGGAAAAAGAAATCTACCAGCAACAGAGCTTCAATGTATATGTGAGCATCTAAGCTAGGATTCTGGAGTCCCTTCAAAGCCAGTGGAGAAAATAGGCAATTTGGGTGTGACTCATTTAAGCTGGTGTTGAAAGTAGTTGGATGAGTGCTTATTTCTCAAAGGTAGACATCTAAAGTTTGGAGTGTGTTATCTCACTGGAGAATCTCTTCAGGGATGTGGAGCATTTGCTTAGGAGCAACAATCAGTAGTAATTTGGCTTTTGAGAAACAAGCCATCTGAACTTACATTATTAGCTTTTTTTTTATTTTTTCATTAAAGCATCAGTCCTTGTAATTACATAAATCCGAGTGATTGCATAGGTACAGTTGATCCCTTACAGAATGTTTCTGTATATTTTCTATCCTCTGTAAAATGGAAAGTGTGAAATATTTTGAGGGAATATTTGTACTTTCTTAATGCTCAGCTAATTGGGCCCTTATGTATAATATAAACATTTTTGACTGGAAGTGATGTGGACTTGGCCTCTGCTTGTGTTTTTTTCAGGAAATTGTAACTGCAAATTAGTGGTCATGTCACAGTAACAACAGAGCCATTTAATTTTGTTTTCTGCTTTAGGAAGGGGAAGGCACTGAGAGGGAGGAGGGAAGTTGAGAGATTTTAGCACAGCTTATTGTCTACACAGACGAGCAGCTTTTCTGCCCTGTAGCTTCTGTATTGTCCCTCAGAGTTTTGGTGGCCTGACCTGCTCTTCAGTCTGTTGACCCTTGTCTTTCTGCTCCAGCTTGTGCCTGTCTGATGCTAATTAGAGAGCTGTTTTCAGCCGTGTTCTCCTGAAAGCAGGATCTTGTCTAAAGACCACACTGGTGGTCCCAAACACGGTGATGCAACACATTTTCCCAGTTGCCCTCACTGCCTGCTCTGTGAGCAGTTTCCGTACGAGGCGCATTGTGTAGTTATTAAGCAAGGAGGTTAAGGTATCAAGTGCTCAAACACTGCAGCATAGGCTTGCTCTCTGACTAGCTAGATAACACATTCACAAAGGAGCATGCTGGTGTCCTGCCTGTCTGCGCTCACACTCTGGCTTAGTTTTTTTAAATGTAGCTGTTGATTCAAAACACGGAGAGCGCTGTATAAAAGACTATTATGCTGGAGATTCAAATAGTGCAAGACTTTTTGTGTGCTGGGCTGCCTTTGAATTCCTTCTATAAGTAGCACAGAAGAACTAATAGGCATTTGGTGTCAGGGTTTCACAAAATAACTTGAATATTTTGCAGCAGCTGCCTGAATAGAACCAAAAACAATCTATAAATTACCCTCAGATGACCTGTTTCTATTCTTTCTTTTTTGTGCAGGACTTTGTTAAAACTATGAATCTTGCCTATAGAATTTTTGGGGTTTGAATTATTAGTGTGTTGTTATTATGTACCACTCAACTAGAATATCCTATAAATATATCATAAAAACCACATAAAACCAGAAATAAAAAAACAGAATTCTGTAAGTCCATCTTAGTAAGGTAGTATCAACTTCACAAGTATGTCTTTGGATGGCTAGGATGGAAAGCATATGAACTAAAACTACTGTTTATAATTTTCTGTCTTTATGTCACAATTTCATAAGGTTGATGATAGTGGTATTCAGAAACTGCAGATGCTTTTGATCTTTTTTCCTCTTTTGTTTTGAGTAGTAAGTGTTAGGAATGATGTGATAAGTTTGCTTATGAGTCCATTATAAATTGAGAACCATTTTTAAAATCCAAACTGTTTTGAGTTACCAAATGCACAGAAATTGATTTCTGTTAGATTTCTTTATGTATTTAGCAAATGAAGAATTGCAGAATATCCGTACCCAAAACCAGCTGAAACAGTTTCATGTGCATATTTGCAGGTGTATAAAGTTTGCTCAATCAAGGAAAGTTTGCAAAAACTTGAAAAATGTGTCAAGTTTTAATTTCAGAAATTTTGTTAGTGAGACCTAAGTGCTTTCTTGAGTGAAGTTTGTGAGCAAAAGACTGTGCACAATCCCTTTTTAATTGGGAGCTGTGGGCCTTATTATTTGGAACTGATTAGACAATGCTAAAAGACCCAGTCAGCTAAGATGGAAAGCTTACTTTCCTGCTGACTGTTTTTAAATTTTGCAAATACAAACATAGAATGCAATACGCAAAGGGTAATTATTATTCATAGAATCATAGAATATCCTGAGGTGGGCCCACAAGGATCACTGAAGTCAAACTTCTGCCTCTACAGGAGAATCCCAAGAATCAGACTGGGTGCCCAACAGCATTGGCCAAATGCTTGAATGCTGTCAGGCTTGGGACTGTGGCCACCTTCCTGGGGAGCCTCTTCCAGTGCATTATCACATGCTGGGTGAAGAATTTTTTCCATTTCATAATATCCAACCTAAACACCTCCTGACACAACTTCAGGCCATTCCCATGGATCCTGTCACTGGTCACCAGTGAGAAGAGATCAGTGCCTGCCTCTCTGCTTCCCCTGTTGAGGAATCTGTAGACCACGATGAGATCTCTCCTCAGTTCCTCTTCTCCAGGCTGAACAGACCAAGGGTCCTCAGCTGCACCTCATATGGCTTCCTCTCCATCCCCATCTTCAGAGCCCTTCTCTGGATGCTGTCTAATAGCTTTATATCCTTTTTTTTTTTTTTTT
>VZRN01006112.1:558525-581806 GCA_013397935.1 Dasyornis broadbenti
TGCTGACTCAGGTTCAGCTTGACATGGACCAGGAACTGCAGGTCCCTTTCCACAGCTCTGCTTTCCAGCATCTCATTCCCCACTCTGTCCATACATCCAGGGTTGCTCCATCCCAGGAGCAGAATCTGGCAGTTGCCCTTGTTGAACTTCATATTGTTGGTGATTACCCATATCTCTGATTTGTCAAGGTCTTTCTGCAGGGCTTCCCAGAATTCGTGGGAGTCAACAACTCTTCCCAATTTAGTGACTTCTGCAAACCTAGTATTCCTTCAAGTCCTGTGTCCAAGTCATTTTGGAAGATGTTGAAGAACACAGGGCAAAGGATGGAGCCCTGTAGAACTCCACTAATGACAGGACCCCAGTCTGATGTCACCGCTATAACCCTTTGTGCCTGACCTGTGAGCCAGTTGCTCACCCATCACATGATGTGTTTATCCAGCTGTGTGCTGGATGTTTTGTCCAGAAGGATTCTGTCAGAGGCAGTATCGAAACCTTTACTGAAATTCAAAAAGATTACATCCACTTGCTTCCCTTAACCAACTGGCTGGGTCACGTTCTCCTACAAGGAAATAAGTCTGACAAGCAGGACTTTGCCCTCATGAAGCTGTGCTGGCTGTGACAGATGACTGTGTTGTCCTTCAGGTGTTTTTCAATACCTTCCAGGATAATCTTCTCCATAATTTTACCTGAACTGTTACTCTGTTTTATGTGTGAACACAGTTACGGTGTTAGATGTTTGTTGGTGTCTTTGAATTGGTGTACTTAGAGAAGTACTATAATACGTGGATTGCCTTGAGTCATCTTGGTTGTTCATCAGACTGAAAAATTGCTCCATAGAAGAAAAATTACAGGAGTAAAAGCTTTTTAGCGTATGGATCTGTGGTTTGTAATGTAGGAATGTGGATTTCATGTGTGTGTGCATTTTATTTCCAGTATCTTTGCTGTGAGTGATTACTGCTGAGCTTTCTGTGATCCTATCACAGCCCCAAATTACTCTTAAACAGGAAACCTCGTCCAGTCATTTTGAAAAAAAGAGTGCTTTGGCTGATGTATTTGGCATGTACCTTGTCTGTGACTGTAGTTATAAGATACCTTATTATTAAGTGAACAAGAGGAAGAACTGTAATATAGAAAAATATCATGACACATAAGATCTCTTCAGGTGTTTTTAATCACAGTGCTGCTTTTCTCTTACTAAAGCAGCATGGAGGTTTTCACCCCTTCATCACTCTCTGGTTTACAGATACCTTCCTGAATGTTACTTTGTTTCCAAGCAACCCACATCTTTACAGTATTAAAGAAAAAAACAGTTAGCATCTTCTCTCCTTAGAATCTATGCCTTTGAACTATTACCTGAACTTTTTGATAAAACGTCATTCTTAATGTTGAGTTCAAAACTGGTATGCTGATGCCATTTGATGTAAGGGCTACTTTAAAAGCTTTAAATAAACTTTGTGATCTACTTGTGTGGGAAATGTACTGGAATATTTTTCCTGGAAAAGTGAGTAAAGTTATATAAAGACTAGTGTGAAAGTCTCTGGTTTTATACCTCATTATATAGTTAGACTGCTTAGAGGTTGTTTAAAAAAAATCCCAGAACTTAAGTATTGATACCCTTTGTAATGCTATTTTATTTTGATACAACTATGGATGTTGTTATCTCTGCTGCTCTTACCAAACTGTTGGTTTAACTCCCAGGGTTAATTCCACCTACTTCACTTTCTTGCTTCTACAGTGAAATCTGTTCTTTTAAATTTTCGTCTAGATTAGAGAGCTCTTTTCCCTTCCTAGTTTTGTGTAACAGCATTGTTTCGTTATTCCTGTTGCTTCCTGAATGTTTTATATATTTATGTATTTCTCCAATGGTATGGGGTTAGACAAGGTGGTTAAATAATGGGGCATTTTCTATCCCCTTTTTCTCACAGTAAATCAGGTCTTAATTCTCAATTTCTGCTCAGCTATTCAGGCTATTACAGAGTAGGTATAAGTCACCTAATTTGGCAGTGTTTTAGATTTTCTCTGTTGGCTTTCCTACCAACACTTCTGCTATTGGTAAAAATGACTGTATGATGCAAGGCAAAGAAGAGTCCAATTTGAGGTGTAACAGAACCTTTTCCTTAATACTAAATTTCTAAATGCATATCTTTTGCTGCAGTGCCTGTGCCTTCAGGTTACCATTTGTGATGCCTTTTGTATGACTATGTTTAAAATTATTAATAAGCATTTTAAATTCTGTGATGCTAAGTATCAGCAGCATTTGACTTTCATATTATAGCACTTAAACCCCAGAAAGACTATTGTATGAGGCAGTTAATTGTTTTTTAATGCTAGCTTGTACAAATTTTAACCTTCAAGTTGTCATTTCTTTAATTTTCCCAGCATTCTTTGATCACACACATTTTTTTTTTTTTTCCTAATAAGAATGCATGAGTGGTCATACTAGATCAAATTGCTTATCCATCTTACTGTTTTGTCCACAGGAGTGAACAGCAGGTGAGTAGAGGTATGAATGAGAGCAGAGGAAAATACAATGATACTTTCTTGGAATCTTAATAGCAAGGATCTGCAGTTTGGATCTGCGCTGAATACTTACAATATTAGTGTGTGTTAGAAAGAATAAAGCAAAACCCTCATTTTGTATTTCACTTCCTACATACCACTGGTTGTTTCCACACAGCTGTTCCGTGGCTTTTTTGAGGTATTTTCTTCCAATTTGAAAGTTCTCAGTCTGTTTAGCTGTTCCTTGTATGAAATAGGTTCGTCGTTTTTTTCTATCTGTATGATTTCTAGTTTCCTTTTTAAGAAGAGAAAAAACAAAGAGAGGATGGGCTCTTGAAATAAATAAATAATTGGGTTCATGGACAAGTATATAGCGTGAGATTTCATTTTTAAAGAAATATCCTTACATTCCACTTGAAGTTTATCATAAATCAGCATTAAAACTCAAGCTTATAATCATCTAATGACTCCTGAGATTTGTTTTTTCTTCTTCATGGGCAATAGTTGGGTCCAAGTCCATAAGTTTCTAAATAGTTATGCTCAAGATATGTTCTGCTTGATTAAATGCACATCTCTAGAATATATTAGGATTTACTAAAAGTGAATAATTTTCATGTAATGAATTGCCTGCAAAATACTGTGAGGGCTTTCTGCAGCTCTTCAGAGCTGGCAATAATTCTTACTATTGGATTTAACCCAGCAAACTTTGTTATTTTCAATGTTACTTCTTTTTGCTCCTACATCTGTTTTTCAATAACTTAATAAAATGAGAACAGCAGAGGTGCTCTTTGGATCTTTCTGAAGATATTCCAGTGGGTGTTAGGAATTAAGGTTTATGTGTTTGCTCTAGCTGTCTTGTTTTAAATGTAGTATTTTCTTTTAATTGCATCCTTACATGGCAGCATTGAACTCATGAGCTTTTTATCAAAACCAGTGTGCAGTTCTGGAAATTCACCATCTTTTTGGAAGAAATCACCATCACTGAATTTGTTAGGATGAAAGCAAACCTTTAGTTTACTTATTAGTATTATGATACATGTATTTTTTTATTTTAATTTTTCTTGTATTATATTTAGCTCTGCTTGAAAGTATTAGAAAATCTCGTTCTCCTTTCGTTGAATTTTTATATCAGAATTTGGATCAACATAAATGGTTACTACCACTTTATGCAAATTAAAATAAGACTCACAGTCTTACTTGCACCAGCCATGGTAGTGAACAGATTTTTGAGAGATAAACTGTAAACCTAGAAGTGTATATTCATTTTGTCTTTCATGAAGGTACACGGGCTTTATTTAAATATGCAGGAAGATTTACCTGCAGCTTGGTTTTGCTAGGCTGCTTGGGAACATCACACAGTGCTGTTTCGTCTTGACTAACCTACATAAATTCCTGCCATCAGCATTTTTTTCCGTCTCCTCTAGGTCATTAATAAATACATGGAACAGTGTAAGTCTCAGTACAGCTCCCCAGGGCACAGCACTGTTAACTTCTTTCTGTGCTGAGATTCTGCCATTTATTAATACTGCTTTGCTTCCTACCTGTTGGCCAGTTTTCAGGCTGTGACAGGACTTTACTGCTCACTCTGCGGTTACCAAGGTTGTGTTTTGTTTTGTTTGTTTTTTAAACAGCCTCTGATGTAGGACATGTAACCTGCATTCAGGGCTGCTTGCTTGTCCACTGTTTTCTTAACTTTCCCAAAGAGTTCTAACTGCAGAGGGAGGCTGTATTTCATTTGTAAGGGCTGTACTTCCTTTCATCCCTGTAATGCTCATCAAACTGCTTTATATCTCCATGTAGATTCAACCTCACGGTCCTCAACATCCCGATATTTTTCACTTTTAAGTATGCTACAGTTTACCCTTCAATAAAAGAGGGTTTTAGCTGGAAAGTGTAATTCAGGTTGATGGTGTGTAGTAATGAACAATGCAGCTAGATATTTTCCAGTCAAAATGTAGCACTGGTGTCCTCTTACTCTGATGCCTACTAGCAAAGAAAGTGAAATTATATTTACATAGGTTTACGGGTTTTTTCAGTTACGTTTTTTGGTAAAGCATATACGTTTTATTACTGAAAATTGCACCCTGAAAGTAATTAATTTACAGGATTTTAAACTTCTTGAATAAAGAAGCCCGCTTCTTCCTGCACACCATAATTAATTCATCATATTACAAACTGTAAAAATTTATTTTTTAAATCTGGTGTTATTACAGTGTTTCTTTCATGTAGTGTTCTTCTTCTATGGTATCATCCGTTCGGGTTTGAATTTATTTTCTCAGTTTTTCACTCCTTTCAACAGTTAACATAGTTGCTATTTTTTATTTTGGGTTCATTGCCCCATTTCACACTTCCTACTGATTCTCTCAAATGTGAGAGCTAAGTAAGCTGTTTGCTTGTTTTAGCTGAGTTGCAGTTTATAGAAAGAAAAGCTTTTCTGTTTAGCAGCAAGCATAGATATAATAAGTTTTATAGGTGGTGTAGAAAAGCAAAGCTGGGTTTATATTTGTCTAAAACATTTTGGGGCATTGCCACTGTCAGTTGAAGTTCAACGCCATGAAAATTCTGTCTTCAGTCTATTCTAATGTGATGTAAACTTCCCACATTGTTGGGATCATGAACGAGAGCTTTGCTGTCACAGGATTTGTAAGCATGCATGGACTAAATGTGCCATATGCAAACCCCTTACTGGTTTAATATTTAGAAATTTTGATTATTTTGGGGTAGACCATTGGTATTTTAAAGCGTGATGACTGTGTTGCATACTTGAATTTCTCATCTGATGTTACTTAGATTATAAACCTCTCGAATTAAGAAAAAAGATCATGTGGATGAATGGAAGGTTGTCTGTAACAAGATCATGTGCTGGTTTACTTGGGTGTGTCTTTGAATTTCATTATTTAAGTGCATTGTGGCACTAATTACATGTGTATATATGGGGATACAAATGTGTGGATCACTTAAACCTTGGGGTTTTTTTTTAGAAAAGTACTTTAAAAGCAGAAGAGTAATGATTTTATACTAAATATTATGATGGATTCCTCCCTGACGAGTATGGGGAAAAATAGCTGGGGGGGGCGGGATTAGTTCTATTTATAACCTGGTAATAAATTTCAATGTCAGAAGGTTACTGAGAAGCTGGAGACCTTGTCCTTTGGCTTCATTGCTTAATTCCTTGTAGAGTCTGTTCCTTTGGGAAATACTTAGGTAATACCATTTATTTAGAGTGTTTGAGGTAACAAAGTAATTCATAGCAGATTGCTTTGGTTGATAATAAGGGCTGCCGCTTTTCATCTTGATACGCTATTTGCAGTGAGATAACCAGAGATATGTAGCTGTTCTTTTACACAAGAATTAATGTCTTAAATGTCTCAAAGCTTGAAGTTGTTCCTTGTCACCCTCTCTTGCCTCCTCCCAACTGAGGTACCAGATTCCAGCTGAAAACACCCAACCTTCTCAACAACTATGAAGAAAACAGAGAGGTCTGTTGTCACTTGTAGTTGCTCCGGAGTTGTGAGGGGTTCCAGTTGAGAACAGACTTTGTTGTGTAGCATTTAATGTGGTCACACCCAAGAGAGAGACCTTGTGTGGAAGAGATTCATTCAAACAGATAAAGGGGTGGTTTAGCACAAACCAAATTCCTTACTTTTTTTTCTGGAACATAATGCCGTTCTTCAGCACGCACAGATAACAGACTGATAACTCTCTGTTCTGTGAGTGCAGTCAAGAAGGGGGCTCGCCTTGAGGGAGAGCTGATGCTTGACTGGGTCGTTCAGGTAGGTACATGAGCATGGAAGATGCAGATGTTAAGTGTTGATGCTTTCAAATGCTCCTCAGAAGACCCAAGAGGTAAAGCTAGAGAAGGGTTGAGTAAGTTGTTTCTTCCCCAGTGTAGTGGGAGCCCAGTGGCAGGGTTGAGAAACCCCGTGGGTGTACAGATGCTGAGCATGAGAGTGATCAGTCTGGGCTACCAGGTCATTCTGCACAGGCACATCCTCACTGCTTAAGATGTGGAAGTGATTTTAATTCTTGTTTTTTGTTCAGCACAATTAGAAACAAATCAATTTCTCCCCCCTTTTTCCTTTATTTAAGACTTGATTCATGGTTCCTGTTTTTTTTGTTTTCCTTCCTCGCTTTTTATGGTTTGGTGGTAGCAGGGAAAGGTGGCCATGCAGGTCTCTAAGATTGTTGGACACTCCTTGTTGAAGGAAGGTAGTTGGTTATTTGTGCTTCCAAGCAAATGGTGACATATCTTGAATTGGGGAGGTGTATGTTGGGGGTGACACAGTGCTTCTTTCATTTGTTCAGCTGTTAAAACCTTCCAGGATGGGCATGCTTTCTGTGTAGTGTTTGTCTGCTATTGCTCACTTGCTGTTGCTGTAAAATTTGCTTTGTACTTTTGTTTCGGCTGAAAGTTCTCAATAGGATAAGCTCATTCACACCTAAATCATCCTGTCTTTCTGGCCAAAAAGTAATTCTGTATTCTCATAATAAAATAAAAAAAAGAAGCATAATAGTCATCTGGATCATTTGTTAGAGGATGACATCTTAGAGGTCAGGGCAGGCAAAGAGCTGGCTGTTGTATTGATTTGGAATGCCACAGAGTATTTCTTGAAGGCTGGAAGTCATTACTTTTACAGACCTGTTATGTCTTATGTGCTCAGCATAAGCTTACTCCTCTGGCCCTTGCTGCCTGCTCTCCTGCTGTGGTCCAAATGTTTCAGACACTGGCTGCACAGCCTTGCTTCCGCCTCGTATCAAACGCAGCTGATTCACAGATCTGTGACCTTTCACTGGTCTCCTGGAGTATAGTTCAGAAATGTGGGAGGGACAGAGGGGCTCTGTTACTCTCTGGAAAATGCGTTAAAAGAAACAGACTTTCAGTACCAGCTTCTTAAAGTAGGCATTCCCTTTCAAAGGGTCTAATTTGCCTTTGGCAGAACAGGCTCACAGCTCTGCACGGGTTGTGTTGTGAACCCATGCATAAGTGCGTGTTTGTTGTGTGAATAGATGCCTTTTCCCCTGGATGCTGCTTCCATGGAATGATGTGTTAGACTTTTACTCGAGACTTCTAAGAACTGGGGACATTTGCTTTTGTATAAAATCATTTGGGTAAAAGTCCTTTTGAGCTAATCTGGGAAGGAGTTGAACAGAGATGTCTTTGCTGCTTATTCAGAAAGTACTGAGCTGCCACTTCTTCCACAGTCTGAACAGAGAGGTAGGGAGTAAACTTCAGAGAAAGTTTAAGAAAACAAAGCAGGAATTTTCAGAAGTGTAACAGACATAATTCAAGCTGATTATCTCAAAAAATTACGAGAAATTAAGGGTGCTAATACTGATAGCTTCTGCTTACAAATGTAGATTGTTAAATTAGGCTGTTTTCTGCATGCACTCTGTATTGCTTTCTGTACTTTAAATTTTGTTAACTGGATAGCCTTTGCCTTCCTCTGCCCACTGCTTTTTCTGGACATTCTTTGAATGTCATGAGAAATGCACGCATCTTCTTTTTGTGCTTGGAAAGATTTTCATGTTTTCAAGATTTTCACCCTCACTTGGGGCGCTATAAAAGTGCTACTGGTTTGGTAATTGCAGACTTCGAGTTATTTCCAGTACGTGGTGAAACATGAACATTTCAGATAGCTGTCACGGAAAGGGACAAACAAGATTTGTTTTTCTAAAAATAAAAGCCACGTTTTGGTATTACAAGTAATATGCAAATTAAGTGTATATGTGTGAATAAAGAATGCTCTACATACAGGGCAGACACTGTATATGTTCTCAGTAGCAACCACTTCCAAATTGCTATTGAATGTACCAGATTTTAACAAAATTCATGGCTAACATACTGACATTGTATTGGCCATATTCATAAGCACAGAGCAGCAACTCTTGCACTGTATAGGGTGTTTTTAAAGCCTATAAATTACTTTATGTGCTACAAGAAATCTTTGAAAGGAGAATTTGGCGTGAAATGCGATTGTTTGCAAAGCCAGCTGATTCATTGCTGAATTTCCATTTTTCATACTGCTAGGCTATTCAGAAAAATCCAGATCTTTCTGAAACTAATTCATTGTCAAAATCTCATTTTCATCAGTGAAGCAAGATCAAGATATGTGCTTCCATGTAACCGTAGTAACTCTTTTACGTGTATTTTCAATTTGTCTGCCCTGAAATGTTGTTCAGTGGAAATATTAGGACTTAATATTTTTCTTCCAGGACTGTTATGTTTGCTTAGATAATAAATTTATTCCTCTCCATCTGCAACAGAATAAAAAAAATTCCCAAATGGAATCCACTACAGGGTGAGTGCCTTCAGTGCAGAGCTTCGTTGGAGGCCCAAACACTGAGCTGCTATTTTTCTTTTCAACAGGAGAAAACCGTGTAATGTCTTAGCAGTATTACTTGTACACTGCCCCTTATTGAAGTAATCCTTCTGCATTCCATCAAACTAATGTCTTCTAACGAAAATACATGAAGGAAAAAGGAAGGACTATTTGTAATTATTTTCATTTGTCAAGCAAGTTACTGCTAGTTCTGTCTTCATCTTACTTCTTGCATTTGAAACTGAGTTCTGATTCCTGCAGCATCAGAGCATTTGAGCTCCTCAAGGTCTTTGTAGTACTCATCATTGCAGCACAGTATATAATTTTTTTAATTGCTTTTCTACGGAGAAGTAACGTCAAGACGTTTTTTAAAGTTATATCTTAAAGAATTTCTGTGTATTTCAGTGATTTCAGGGGGCATTAAAATTCTGGTAATCTGAGTTATGTTCTCCACCAAGCCTAGACCTGCATCCCCTCTGCTTGATGTGAGCAAGGCAGTGGCACTGATGGGTGCCAGGCCTCTAGGCAGTGTTTCGTTAGACCGCAGAGGTGACGTGTTTGGCAAAGACAGCTACAAAAGCTCCTCCAGCTTGGGACGTTTCTGATGATCTTTGGGACATGGAGGCATAATTTCCTGCTCTTCCAGATGGTTCAATGTGACCTGAAGCTGCAGCAATCAGCTGATGTTAAGGGACAACCTTATTACCCATCTCCTTAACAAAATGTACAGCACGTATCATTCAAGCAGTGAACCGGCAACAAATTAAGTAGTTTTACTGTTCGTGACAGAACCTTAATTAATAAAATCTGACTCCAAGTGAGCAATTCTGCCTCTAGGCACATCATTGTGATTAGATATTTAAAAGAATCATGGTAATTTTTTTCATGTGTTGCTATTGTAATTATTATATTTTTGGTCTTGCGTTTTCATTCTTACATTCAAGGATCTCGAAGATCTGAAAACTTAGAGAAAGAAAGCATTGTTGTACTGTTGTGTGATAAAGTGTTGCTTACATTGTTCTATCTGTGTGTAACTCATAGGGGTTTTATTTATCCCCTCTGGTTGCTTGCTGCTTTATTCCATGGCTGTTGTTGATATTTTTAAGGGGAAACTGAGAGTGAAGTAAAAATTGACTGAGGATAGGTAATTGCTTTAATGAATGGGTCTGAAGATTTTTGACTTGTCACTTTGGGGCAGGTCTTGCAAAAAGCCTGGGGCAAGTGCACTAAACCATTGCTACTACAAGGATAGTAGCATCACTCAATCAACTTTAATTAAAATAAAACACTTGCATGAAAAGGCAGGGACTCCATAGAGATTTTAAAATACAATATTTTTTAAAACTACATTGTAAAGTGAACTTCTTTTTAGCTTAATAGCACAAAAACTTCATCTAAGAATGACTAACTTCTGGGGTTCTATTATATTCAATTTTTCAAATATTTTATTTTCATGTGGAATGACAGTGAAAAGTAGTGTAATGTAGTATTGGGGGGAGTGTTCTAGCTATAGTATTCTGGGAGTGGTCTAATTGCCATTAGACTATGGTAATCATTCTTTATTCTCAAATTGCTTAGATTAGCAATCTATTCATCTATTTCTAAAGGAAAATCCTGCACTGAAAATGAAACAGGCTGTATTCAGTGCTGATATTTGCCATTTTTGGCCCTCCGTCCTGGCTGTAGTTAACAGTGTTCCTTCTGACAGGCTATGATTTGTACATAAACGTGAGAAGACCCTGGAGACCTGGAGGTGCCAATAAAATGGGTCCTATCAGATGTGGTGGACAAATTTTGGCTGTATAAATCAGGTGCATGAAGAGCATTGCTACTGGGAGCAGGTAGCGGTGTGCCTGGTGATGGCAGGACTCCAGCCTGCGTTCAGGTGTCTTTTCAGGTATGGGCCCCTAAACCAACATCTGACTGACTGCTATTGCCTTCTCTGAATGTAAAACTCACTGGTGGTGAAAGTTGCTACTAAAGTCTTAAGAATAGAAATGATGTTCTGAAATGAAGTCATGACGCTTCTAACGTTAGTGTTGAAGCCAAGCATCTGGAACTAGAGATTTAAGTGAAGTGTGAATGCCAGGAACCCTTTCCTTATTCATTTTGCATCAAACTTTGACAGTGCTGTAGTAGTACCAGACATTTGAACTCTGAAATGTACTGACTTCTGCAGAATATAGAAAACCCTATTTGTGTTACCTGGAAGGGGTAGCAAAGAGAACTGTGCTGATTTCTTACTGATTTTGTGAGTGTGTATTCAAAGTATGATTTTTTGATTTTTGGTCAGAGCACCAAGCCTGACAGAGATCAAGAAACATTTGGACAATGCTCTCAGGAACATGGTGTAATTTTTGGGGTTGTGTTGTGCAGGGCCAGGAGCTGGACTCAGTGATCCCTGTGAGTCTCTTCCAAGCCAGAATATTCTATGATTTGAAGTAGCAATGTTCATATATCTATTATTATGTGAGTTCACCTGGTTTTAGTAGCCCATGTAAATTTTAAGTGAGTTGTGAGTTATGGTTAAACCATGTTGATAGGAGACTATTTAATATTGGAATAGAGTAAATTATCCTGTTAGAGGCTTAAAAATTTTTTTGTAACTAATGCAGAATGGAGTGTTTAACCTCTCTTTTGGGAAGCATAGCCAGGTGGAGGATGACTGACAAACAGTTGGAACACAGTGTATAAAAGCATTGGTCCATTCATCCAGACCCATTTCTTCTGTCGAGAAATTGGCAGTGCTGTCCAAAAGTGATGTTTTTCCTCCAGCTGTACTGTTTAATGCAAGGTTGATAAATACCCTTCTTGATTTGATTACAAATAAAGGAATCTATTTCTCACATTGGTCATGGTTATGTAGGTTGTGTATAGCAGAGAGATGCTGTAGCATGTGTGTTTATTTCAGGTGATATTTCACACTTTAAAACCCAGGAATTTTTACAGCACAGGTGGAAACCAAAGAACATCATATTGGTCAGAAACTGGTGGTGGGGAGGAAGGAGAAGATACCGGGGAGATGTTATGGCAACTTCTTTTTCTACTGCAATGAATTTTTCAGGTAAAGAAGCTGCTAGCTTCTTTTTGTTACTCAGGTAATAAGTGTTGACCTCTACAACATGATTCAAAGTTCACAGTAGTTAAAGCAGTCTCAGTGTCCTCTATGACTTTTTGGGTCACAGTAACCAAAAAGGCACTCACTCCTTGCCCTTTCATTTGGGAACTGTGATTTCATGGGGACTTCCTGTTCCTGTGAGGTGACTGCTCTGAGTTGACTTCGTTCAAAATTGATTACAGAAACAAGTTGAGGCTGTCGATGCTTTTAGTGTGCTTTTCAGCGCTTATTAAGTGATTGTCAGGCTTTTTATAGACAGTCTGTGAACTTTAAAATTATAAAATGCTTACATTCAGTGTGATGAATAGGGATTTAACTAGACTACTCTTATTAACTATCTTTAGTATTTATGCAGTATTTTACACTTTTGAAGTGCTATACTAACATTAATTAATTTTCAAAACACCCCTGTATTGTACTGTAGGTGAGAAACTTTGTGTCTAAATACCCATCAGCAGTACTGAGAATGTCTCCACAAGGCTATAAAAAAATGACAGAATAAAGATGTTATAAATTAAAAACCTGCTTTAGTTTAATGTAATCTGCCAACTCTAACTTTTATTCATGAAGAACAGTAGACGACTGTGCTTGTTCTTACAGCTCTTGGCTCTCCTGGGCATAATGGGACAGTAGTGTGCAAGAAACAATTCCACGTTTCTTTGCTTCCTCCCCCCTAAATTATGCGGACTGGTTTTTGCATAAATATATTAAATGTGCTTGTGGTGCCTAGAGGGGGACATTGTAAGGTGTGAAGTTTATACGTACATTAAAAAACCATAAACCAGCAATGTGCTTGATGATGAATGTGTTGATGTAATTGGGGAAAAATAGAGGGTGCGTATTCACGACAGCTCAGAGTCAGATGTAAAAATTTTCTGACCTGCTTTTAGGAGCAAGATTTCAGAACTTGCTGTGAAGAAATTCTTAGCCAGACTATTAAGAAGTAACATAATCCAAAAAGGCAGATTGTTTGAAATTCTGATCACTTGCTTAATAGAGTGTTTAAGTTCCTAAGACTGGATGCTGCATTTTAAATTAACACTTGGTCAGAGGGGGAAGAACCTCTAACACTCAGTCCAACCATCAACAAGGAAGAAAAATTTCCTGTAAATCGATTAATTTCTAGATTATTGTGGCATTTAAAAGTGAATTGGGAAAAAACCAAGACCCAAACATGTATTGGATGGAATTGTTGTTTCGGACAAGGGCCATCATATATTTGGACAATTTATTTGGTTTGCATTGAAATTTCATTTCTTTAGCATGGGGAAGTAATTGTATTATTTATTGTATAACATTTTCTCCCTGCAATGTGGTTTAGTAATCCTACATTCTTAAATGGAACTGGGAGAATATAGAAGACAAGGAAAATTTTAAAAAAGCTGGAGGAGAGGGAAATGTCTTCTAATCTGATGTAGAACTGAAGAAATGTTAAAAGGTTTGACCAGAGCAGCATAAGTCTGAAGCTCTTATGGCAGAAAAGTACTTGAGGCTCAGAAACTGTAGTTCTTGCAATTTTAGTGTGTAAAGCCAGTTTGCCATTATAGTATTGAATGTTTTTGTGTGTGAAAGCATCACTTACAAGAACATTTACTGAATGTTAGATTCCTGCTGCTGCTGTAATTTTCTTCCATTAGTTTATCTTTGTTTGGCTAGATGAGTCTTAAAAAAAGAAAATCAGCCAATAAAGCATCAGTCATGTAGAAATAATTCTTTACAGGAATATTTGTCTTGGAATGCCTGAGTTTTTATTTATACTAACTACTTTACCCCACGAACTAAAGAGCTTCCAGATACCTGGAATATAATCATTTGGACTTGTCTCCTGAACACTATTTTCTAGTGGCTGTTAAGTTATTGTACCTTTTCCTGGAAGTCATGGAATTACAGAATCCTTTCAGTTTAAAAAGGTCTCTTAAGATCATGGAGTCCAAGATCACCACTAAATCATGTCTCTAGGTGTCACATCTACATAGAAATTGGACCTAGGATATTGGTGAATATTTTAGTTTTTTGCATTAAAAAAGAAATAATCCCCAGCAGATGCATATAAGTTATTTTTCTGTAAAGCATGATCTGTTTTACTCTTACAAGTTGGCAGCTCAGACAGTGTTAATGGCAAAACAAGGAGAGGTGAGTTTGCATCGTAGTATCCACTTGGCAGTGAATTTTGAAGTTCAAAAGATGCCTTCTGTCATCTGACCCTAACCACGCTTCCAAAAGGGCTGAATGGCCGCTTAAAAATAAACCATGTCACTTCACTGAGGGTGTTGAAAAGTGATGTTCTGTGTCTTTATGATTCTACCTATTATGTTGGTTTTACTGCTACTGGTCCTGCAGAACAGGTACAGTCGTGGGTGGCTGAGCTGGTTCATACATCACCTAGAGAATTGCTAATGAAGTTTCAGCTGCCGAATTCTGCCTGCAAATTAGAAGCATAGAACAGTTTCACCTTGTTTATTTGGCTATTTAGTATTCTGCTTTGCCTTTTAATTTCTCACGAATCTGCTTGCTGCTCCAAAGCCTTACTCCTGTTTTTATGTTTGACTCAGACTGGTTGTCCTGTACATTAATTTTCGGTGTTACTGTTTTGGGCACCGTAGATGTACTCCTATGCATGTCTTGTTGAGATCTGTAATGGTTAACACTGCATTATATAAATGTCACTGTGGTTGTAATTAGCAAACTTTTACTCCTAAATCAAGGCCATATAAGCTTCCAAGGGGAACAGTTGGATTTGCAGAATCCTGGCTGATTTTGTGGAGGTAACAGTTGGAGACAGGTAGCTTCTTTCTGTGAGCACATTTGATCTGGATTAGAAGGCTATAAACCTAGAACCAGTCAGTCATTTTCACAGGTGCTCTTCCAAGAGGAAGTGCTCTTTGATTTCTGGTTAAATGGCATGGAATTACAGAACTGTGATGGATGAGGGAATATGTCCATGTCCAATTATGAATTCCTCTGTTTTATGAATGGGAGCTCTGATTGCAGCCATCAGTGTGGATTAGAACTTCCATTTTGTAGCAGAAAACATGCCATGCCTGAAAACTTGAAAAAGGGACATAAAGGGAGTTGTCATAAATGAGTAGCTGTAAGTTTGTAGAACAGGGATTGCTCGAGGCAGTAATTCGTTTTTTACCTAGTTTCTGTCCCTGTTATTCTCCAACAAGGGAAAACCTAAAGAAGGGCAAGAACAGAGAAAGGTATGTTAGACTGTTTTTAACACAGGTGCTCTAGGACTGGAACCCAGTGACTTCAAGAGAGAAATAGCAGCAGACAGAAACTGGCTTCTCTGAATTCTGCTTCTAGCTAAGAGCCTTGCAGTTGCTTCCCAGCTTGTCTTTCCTTCTCTCAAATTAATCATGAGTTTGATGAAGAGAATGGATGAAGTCTGAGTGATTATTCCTGTGGTCAGGGATGGTATTGCACTGCTCAAGAAGGAGGGTGGGAACGAAGCAGTGGCTGGCGTTTGCCCTACTCCAGCCTGATGGGAGCACTCCAGATTCATTGCTTTTGTGCTGTTCTCTAAAAATAAGATGCTCCATTGGAAAGACTGTACCAGAAATCTTTTCCCACTTTCCCTCCCTTGCCTCAGCTAATAAAATGAGAACCAAAGTGGTGCTCGGTAGCTCTTTGTTCAGAAGAGCTAAAAGCACCTGGGTTTAGGAAATCAGTTGCAATGCAGTAAGGATTTCACTTTAGTATGAGGAGCTTCTTAATTAATCATAATAAACTCTGCAATATGAAGCTTTGCACTGTCTTCCTCACTGTAAATCCATACCTGTAAAAAAGGTTCCAATGTTATTACTGGTCAGTGCATTGTTCTTTCTGAGTTGTTGCAGCTTCTCTATTGGAATATTTCTGGCTTTATTCAAAGAACAGTTATTCACTTAAGCGAGGTTTTTTTAATTTAATGATAAGTATATAAGACACTGAAATGGCTATGAAATATGTACCAAAAATACTTTTACAGTGTTATATTTAGAGAGATATTTCTGTATTTGTGAGAGTTTCAGAAGTGATGGTGAGACATGCCAATATTTGGATATTTATTTGAATAATTTTATTTATTTTTTCCTATAAAATCACTCTCCTAAAGCCAAGAAGTAATTTGTGTATATCAACACTAGAGATGAATTTGCATTGTCTTCTTTCCTGTCATGCATTTCTGGGGTTATATATTTAGACCTGATCTGAATGGCAGAGATGAAAAGAGCTCTGTACTTACAAGTTCATTTGTATAGGAGTTTTTACATCACAACAGTGAAGTTTTATTCCCCACAATTGAAAAAAAAAAAAACAAAACCCCTCCAACAATCCATGCTTATAATTTTCTAGTAGCAAAACCCACAGAAACCTGGAACTAAAAAGCATAATTATAATTAATTGAAAAGGTTTTCTGTAAAAGCTAGTGGCAGTGATTTGCATAAATTCTTATTAAGGTGAATAATACATTTTCTTCAAGATCCATTAAACAAGCTTTAATCAGTTCAGTTTGAAAAACATCACCATGAAACTTCAGTTTAAAAGTAATTACACAGCATATATTTAAGTTCTGAAAAATTACAAAAACGTATCTAAAAGACATCAGCATCCTTCAGAGAGTAAGAAGCTGTGTAATAAATACCGAGAGGAAGGACGGATTGTTGTTCCTGGCTTTAAGTTAATTCCACAAAGGCAAAACATGCCTGGTGGGAAGGAAGCAGTGGGGTGTTGGATCAGAGTGAGATATCTGCAAACTAGTTTTTGTGCTATTTGGATGAAAAGAACATAATAAACTGCAGGTGTGCTACAAGAATCAGTGCTTACCACCTCTACCTTATGTGGTGAATACCCTGCTCCAGGTTTGCCTTTTTTTTTTTCCTTATTTTTTGAACAGTTAAGCTGGCCATTAAAACATTTGCTTATGTATGCAACCTAAACATTTGTGTGCATTTCTATCCTGTTTTAGTTTTCAGGATTAATTCAGATGCAGTCTTTCAAATCACAGTTGCTAACTGGTTAGATGCATTGTCTTTAGCCCGTGTTTAATTAACAACTTTCCATTCTGAGTTAATCCGTTTGATGTTAAAAGCTGTGTGGAATTCAGTTTGGAGCAAACATTATCTTTTTTTAGCAATCTTTTGGATGCCGGGAAAGGTGGAGTTTCAGGAACTCAGAGTGTTTGCTGTTCTTGGCAATACTTTCCTCTCTTTATTTAAGGCCATAAAGAAAATAGCACTTTTAAAAAAGTTCCTCAGCTAATAACAATAATAATTCAGTTTTATGAATTGATTGTTATTATTACTGAAAGGTGCACTGAATCCCTTCCTTGGCATTTAGTAAAAAGTCATGCAGAAGCCACATTGAAAACTTTAGATGCTAGCACTGAACTACCTAAAAAAGCAGTTCCTCAGTTGTATGTACTCACACACTTGTATAATTTATTGCACACTGTTCAAAGTGGTAGTTGACCTGGCTGGAACCGGCACTGCTGGAATTTGTACCTGCCAACCTTTATTGTGGTACCTGTTCAAAGCAAAACTCATCACAATTTTGTCCTATTCTAGGGTATTTTGCTTGCTGCTTTCTTTTGTTTGATGACTTTTCTTTACAGTCTGAAATACAGACATGGGCCATGTATTTTAGAGTGGATGAGGATGACTGCTATTAAGTTCTAAAAACTTCATTCTCTTTGGGTCAATTTGACACTTGTTGTCTTTTATGGTAGATTGCAGTATCACCAGCAAGAAAACAGAGCAGTAGGTACGGCTTTTATGTGTGATAACAAGTTTGGCACATCTTCCTTCCTGCTCATCATTTGGCAAAACTTCATTTGTGAATTTCTCTTATTTGAGAGACCTCAGCTGCTAAAGTTGAAATAGGATACTCTAATATTTTCCTGGACTATGAAAACTCCCTTAATTGAAAAACACCAAAAAGTTTAAAGCTTCTGATTGAAAATGTAATTCATGATTACTTTCGGGCCGCTGGAGCCCAGAATGAGAAAATGATTGCATGTTTCTTTAGTAGCAGGGTGCGCTTAACACTACTGTCAATGCCAGTTATTTCTAAATGTTCAAATATTAATTTGGTTTGGATTTTCCCACGTCATTGTGGTGTTCCTGATAGTGTGAGTTAGCTGTTGCAGCTTCTTTTTGTGACCCTGAAGAAGAAAAGGAAAAAAGGAGTTTATTATTAAAAAACACCAAACCCCAAACAACCAAAAAACAAACCCAAAAGACCCCAAAACACCAGTATGGTGGCCTGAATTACTTTCTTTGTTTTGTGATAATTGTCACCATTATTTCTTGTTTTATTGTATCAGACAGTTTGTGTATTTCTTTTGGCTGTGTAAAGGTACTTGGGTTCTATATTCTACTGTTGTAATTAAACCACACCCAAAACATTGCCTGACTCATCTCTAGAGGAATATATATATATTAAAATATCTCTAGATAAACTCTGTTGTAATGTTTTTCCCTTTTGCTTCAATTTTTGATGATTTTATATCATGTTTAAAGGGCTAGAATCCCAAGGCTAACTGGTGTATGCTAAGATTCAGTTGAGCAGTTCCTTTAAATATTATAGGAGGTCTGTAAGTGATGGGTGGCCCAAAACCCAAAGTCACCGTTCTATTCAAATAAAACACACGAAGAAAGTATGTGCAAGACCTTTAACTCTTGCAGGAGCCTGGCTGTTTGCCAATGCTTCTGACTTAATGGAATGACTGATTTCAGGGTTGCCTGGGGTCATAACCACAAATAAGCATATGTATCTCTGAGGTCATTGAAACCAATTTTATTATTTTCAGAGTTACTGGAAATAAGTCACCTGGGTTGATTTATACATAAAGTTGCAGAATATCAGCCTGCAGAAAGGCTCTTTAATTAAAAACTTTCACCTGTTTTGTTGGCCTGTAATACTAAATTAACAGCCACTTGTGTCTCTAGAAATACTATTTCATCTTTCTTGGAAGTTGATGCTAAGCATTCACTGTAATGCTGGGATTTAAGCTGAATGTCTTCATTGAAATAAATGAAATAAGGCTCATATTCATCACTGCTGCAGCTCCCAGGGAGACTGCTGCAGGGTCAGGACTTCCATCCCCAATGAGTTTGAAAACGTGATGGCAACCTTTTGGGTTTCCTGTGCTCTCCCAGTGCCTCTTATGAGCCAGAAGCTACCTCTGTCCCACTGTGATTTCTGCATCCTTTTGTCCTAAAAGCCTAGGATGAGAAGTAGCTACAGGGGGAAGTGAAGTTGATTTGAATAAGATGCTTATGGCCGATCACATGCATCATCCAGGTAATTTTTTCTGAAATAGTTGCGTGGCAGTATCTTACTGTCTCAGCATTTCTTTGGATTTCCTGAAAAGGACAAGGCAGCCTACACTGAAATCCTCATATGCCTTTGCTGCCACATTGTCTTAGTGGACTGGACATTCGGGTTGCATAGCTGTAATTATTTTTTGGCTATGTCATAATTAATTTCTCATCGTCTTCCTGTGTACCACAGCACGTGAGAAACCTGGGAAATTTATGATGCATACACAGCACTGTATTATTCCAAACAACTAATTTCCTGTGGTAAGAAATAAATCTTGAATTCCTGATTACCTTGTAGCAAGATCAATGTAGAGCCCAGAAAGAGAAGCAGGTCTCGTAGAGTAGAAACTGCTTATTCCTTATGCTATTCTAGGTTGATTTTATTACGCAGAAATAAACACATCCTGGTATTTTATATGGCCTAGCAAACTATAATTTTCTTCATTAAACTTTCAGTGGTTTACAATGCTGTGGGAGACAGTAAATAGGGACCCTGAACTCTGAAGAGGTAACCTTCCCCTAGCTTTGTAGGCAATAGGTAATTGCTTTGTTTATGTAAAGATTCAAAGGGACTGTTGTTCTTTGGATGAAAAAAGGCATCCCATTGCTCTTTCTTAAATGATACATAAAATGTGTTTTATATATCATCATATACCATATCATTCATCATACATATCATATCATATGTCTTCAGGCCATAGCAGAAAAGAATCTCAGTTTAAGCTCAGATATGTGAAGTTGAAGCTACTTCTCTCTGAAGTAAAACTCTGTATTTCTCATCTTCTCACATATGGAAAGAAGATACTTGAAGAGAATACGTTTGTCTTGTCAACAAATGCAACAACACAGTACCCACTGTTTTTTTCTTTTTGAAGTTTGAAAGTGCTGACTGACCTCTCCAAGGCAGCCTGTTCTCTGATTTGTTTGGGTCACCTTCAGTGCACCAAGTTGCATGTTTTTCTCTTAATCTACCTGTGATTTTTTTTTTTCCCCCCCGCGCATTTGATGTTTCTTTTTATTGTGATCTCAAGCAGTCCTCCTTCTTTGGCAAGAGGAGCAAAATAATTACTGTTCTTTAGCAGTGCTGGAATTTTGAAAGATTACTTACAATTTCCATTGTAATAAAATACTTACATGAATTGTGCTCGCACAGACCATTTTTTTTTTTTTTGATGAAGACTACTGAAAGAAGCAAACGACTTACTTTTTTAAAGCTTTCATAAACCTTTGTGTGTGATCATCTTTCCTCTGTGGGTCTCTCTAGGCAGAACTTAAAGCTGTCGTTTTCTAAAGGCCAGTGTTATGAAATACCATAACCTTTTGTGGCACTCGGGTTTCTCATCTGCCAGGAACAAATGCTGTCCTCTGTTGTGCTGCTGTCAAGGGTGGTTGTACTTAAATGCTACAGTAGGGAAGTTAAGCCTAGCAGTTAAATATTGGTTTGATCTTCAGACTGTCATTTATAGGATACTACTTTGGAAAGTTAAAGCTGCTTGGGGAAAAAAAAAAAAAACCCAAAGCACAGAAATCGCTAGTGGAGAAGAGTGCAAGCACTTGGCTAGCGTAGAACTGGAGAGACTTGAAAATCTGGCATGTTTCAGTTCAAAGCTCCCTGCTTTTGTTGTTCAGCTTGACTTGACTTAGCTCTAGTTTTCTTGTCAAGGAAGGTTGATCAGTTATGTGATTCAGGTAATGGCTTCAGTTTACCTGAATTGCTGCCTGAGATCCTTTTTGCTAACTGCCTGCCTCCTGACAGCTGTTCTAAAACATAGAAAGGAATGGGGATTGGTTGTTTTGTTTTTATGCCTGGAAGTCTAAAAAGTGTGCAGAAAGGCTATAAAAGCTTATGCCAATTGCAGTTGATTGTAAAACCTGCTGGTTTCAGTGACATAGGGTGGAGGTTATTCCAATACCAATGTGAATTAAAGCTAATGTAGCAGTAATCAGGATTTGATCCTGTGTGTTCTGATAACATAATTCAACTAATTTGTCATTCCCTATCTTTTTAGCTCAATCTTCGCCTCCAGTAAAATCCTCGAGAGTATGTTTGATACAAATTTGCATATAATGGTAACTGTAAAGCACATTTTTTCCCCAGAACAACTGTGATTACTCCTCTTGATGTCACTCCCAAAGTGTTGCCTACTAACTGGGTTCTCTAACCAAGCAATTAAGAGAAAATAAAATTGATTTTAAACACTGCTGTGATTTCAATTTCTAGTGTTTCACGATTGCTATGGCATGCCACAAAACTTGGTTTACTCTTGTGAATCCTGTGAATCCCTGCATCTCCATAAACTATTAAGGCACAAAGGTGAAATAAATCAGTGAAAATAATTTCAGCCTTTTCCAGTAGGATTCACACTTCCCAAATGAGTGGGTGCCATCTGCTCTGTTAAAGTACGTTTATGAAGGGTGTCCCACAGCGCTCTCTGTAAAGAAGTTGAAGAGTAGGAAAAGCATAGTTCATTCATAGAGCCATAGAATCATTAAGGTTGAAAACGATCTCCAAGATCATCAAGTCCAGCTTGTGATGAAATACCACCATGCCCACTAAACCTTAGCACAGAGTGCCATGTCTGCTTACCTTTTTAATACTTCCAAGGATGGTGACTCCACCACTTTCTGGGCGAGCCTGTTTCAGGACTGTGCTGGACAGTCGTTCTATTCACAACAAGTCATTACACATTTTTGCGTGAACAAATATTGTTTTTAATTATCTGGGTTGTTTTACTTTTTTGGAGAATTTAGTTTTCATAAAAATTGGTCTTGATGTAAGTCTGTAGCAAGTTCCCTTTTTTCCCTCCTAAAAATATAAAATTATAGAAATAGTTACAGGAATTTGTCTGACATGTCTATGGCAAAGACTGAAGATAAAATCTAACTCCATCACAAATACTGTCTAGCCAGATTTTAGGCCTTCTATATATTATGTATGAATTTTGATTAATAGGCATCTGACAAGGAAAAGGGCTCCACTTTTGGAATCCTCTGAGAAGGTACTTAAAATATTTTGGGTTGATTCACTGGTGAGTAAACTACCATCACAGAGAAATGCAAGCTTCAACTGTATGTTAGCATTTCTTGCTGCTTTTTCCATCAAGTTAAGCTTGCTTTGCTTTTTGTGTTTCCTCAGGACTGTTTCACTGAAATGGCAGTACATCATTTGGTTCATGATAGTGTAGCTGGACTTTGGAGGATAGTGTAGCTGGACTTTGGAGCTGATGTGGAATAAATTTTTATAATCCATAGGGAGGATTCCCTTGCCCTCATTATTATTTAGGATCTGCCTTTAAATGGAGCTATGACTACAGTCAGCATATCAGGCCAAGCTGATAAACTAGACTAAGAAGATAGTAGTGACTTGAAAGACAAGTGGTTTGGTTTCTTAGACCAGACTGATTTCAGCAAAGAAAAATTTCGTGCAGAAGTTGAAAATGGTCTAAAAATGGTACCTTTTGTAGTGCGTTAGTGTATTTGTGGGCAATCTTTCATATACATAATTGGGCAACTTGTGAAGGCAATTATACTAAAAATGGACAATACTGCAAGAAAAAAAATGCAATAGTTCTAGTTTCTTGCCATGTAAAATAGTCTTCTGAAGTGTCAGCATCAATATTTGTAAGGTACCAAAACAGGCTTAACCTAAACAGAAAATGCTTATTCTGTACAGTATTAATGAAAAAAAAAACAAAACCCCAAACTCAGACCATCCACCCCACAAATCTGCTTACATGATATCCTTTGGGTAGGCAAAGTGATACAGGGTGTGCAGTCGATGTGTGTCAGAACTTGAGTGTTATGCATTTATGTATCTTCTAGTGGTGCTGCAGGGAGGGAAGAGGAGACTCCCTGGAGACGGGAGAATTTTGAGCGAGTACATGTCTGATAGTTCGTAGTGTGGCGCTGTCTGAACTTGCAGTTCTGTGGATAATTAACGCCAAGGTGGGTCTGACTGTTCTCTGAATCACTTGGTACTTATGGTGAATAACATGGATGTGACAAGTGATAGCTGGGGTTTTTTTTTTTTTTTGGTT
>VZRN01006112.1:581850-629186 GCA_013397935.1 Dasyornis broadbenti
TTTTGTGTGTGATTGGGTTTTTTCCCCTCTCCCCCAGTATGGATATATTTTCAATATGAGTTCTAAAGAAGGTTAAATTGACCTCTGGGGAAATGCGTGCACCAAATTCTTTTCGCTGATTAGGTTTTGAATGATACCTTTCAGTTAAACCAGTAAAACTAGGTTTAGACCAGCCCCTGTTAATGAAGGGTTGTTTTGCTGCTAAAATAAGAGACTTGAAGAAATTTATGCACAAAAGCCCTGTTGCATTTCTTTATTTTCTGTCCCATCAAAAAAAATAAAAAAAAAGGAGAGGGTCTGTATGTTATGTTGTGGTTCAGTGGTTTTTTCCTCTACTCATTACTTCTATATTTGTATGCGTACGTGTTCCTGGTTATTCTCTTCAGTGCTTCTCTAAAATTAAAAATCAAAATCAGAGTGTTACCTAAAAATTCTTTCAGGCTTTAAATTTAGAGTGCACAAGAGTCATGGGCTTCGGCATAATTCTCCTCGAACTTTCTGAAAATGCACTATCAAAAAACAGATTAAATATGCGGAAAAAAGAGGAATTTTTCCGAAATTAAATTGCTGAACTTCTTTTTCTCTTTAGTCTGCCACATACTGAAAAAACCCCAGAGAAATGAATAGTCATGGGACTGATGTATGGCTGATAAACTCTATTGTGTCATGCTACAGTATGTGCATCTCTATTTTCAGATAATGGCTTAAAATGTGTGTGTCTTTATGTATATTCAGAAGGTGACCTGTCAAAAAAAGTGAATATCTATACTATTAATTTGGATAAGAAAATCAAGGTTTCTACTCTAATTACTATATGCTCAAGCCTTTAAATATCTGTCCTTGTATTGTTATGAGTTGCTCTGTGATGAAATGGCAAAAATTATGTTTAATTTTTTCAGTGGTAAGTGGGGAAGAGAAATAATATAGTGCCATATTCTACTGCAGAACAGTAAATCTAATAAGGCTTTCTGGGCCCACTTTTATAATCTAAAATAGATTTGAAAAGGGCAGCAGAGGTTCCAACTATGAATTCTAGCCATGCTTCAGAAGCTGGTATTTCATACATATATAGAAAAAACAAATTGTGAGTTATTGCCAGGCAGTTGTTCGGCACAGAAGAATGTTTTAAAGAACAACTTCAGATGTGTATTTGAAAGAGCATTTATCAGGTAAATGCAAAGTATCTTGAAGTTTCAAAAGAACAGAATCAGCAATTTCGTGTTGCTTGGTGTATTCAGGAATGAAGCTAGTTTATGAAGTTACTGTGAGAATAGCAGAAAGCATTTCCAGTTTAGGAATTAAAGTATCTTTTCACAGACCTATGGTACATGCTGTGGTGAAGAAACTCAGGGACCAGAGACAAAGACAGGAGCTGTTCTTCTCTTTATGTTTTTATCACCTTCCCCTTAAGAGGACACCAATGATATCCCACTGTTCAGCATATGAAAACATTATTTACTTATTTAATTTCCCTCCAGTGTGGGTTTTTTTTTTCCTAATCTGTGCATGAATAATCAAATAATACCATGCCAGGCAGTGGGGTTATATGCCAGGCTTAGGGTTTCAAATTTCACGTAGTCCATCTTTTAGTGTTTGTTATGTCAGGCTAAGTCTTAACTTTAGGGGAGTGAGGTGCATTTAGGGTTAATATTAAGGCCATATTCTTTCTGCCTATGAGGACATACTTAGAAATGGAGAGCCTTATATAATGGAGAAAGAGTTCAAAACTTTTGCAGTTAGCTTTTGAAATATTTATGTTCTGGGTGGAAAAAAAAAATTAAGGCCATCTTGACCTTCTTGTAACCAAAATATTTTTTAACTTTTAGTTACTTAAAGTTTTCAAAGCTCTCTTAGTCAATAAGAAAATCAATACGTGCAGCATACTTCAGTGTAGTTAAAGCAATTCCTAATAGCATTCAGTGTTGTGTGTAAGCATTTCCACCACTTCCTTCATTCGAGTAACATCCTGCATCTTTAGTTGCAAAGTTATAAAGTCTACAACCATGCAGCTGATGGGCTGCTGGGTCATAGCCAGTTACTGGCAGACAAAGTCAAACCACAGCTGATAAAGTCATTGATGGAAATAAACAAGGAACGAGTTATTGCTTATTTTAAAAGATCAGTTTCTTTAAAAGACATTGTGCAGTATAAAAAAATCTTAGAAAGTTTGAGTGTCTTCATACTGGGATATGAGACCATAACTGTTCTCTGTGATTTTACTGTTTTGTTTGCTTTAGTTTTTTTTTTCTTTGTCTTTATTTTTGGCAGTGGTTGCAATCATCTGAGAGTATAGTTAAAATTGTCTCAATCTTCCATCTTTCCACTCTGTTTATATCTAATTCAGGAAAGTCTCATCCAAGAAAGTTTTACGAGTGAAAAACTATTTACAGACATGTTACTTGTAGCTCCTGTTCGTTCTGGTATTAAACTGAAGTTGGCTGTAGAATTGCTGTCATAGTCCAAAATACAGAATTAATATTATCATTTTTTAACATATTTTCCAGAGGTCCTGTACTAACTCTGTAAAGAGTTAATAGCTTTCACTAGTAACTACATAAGATAGAAAAATTATATTAAAACTATATGTTGTCTTCAATGTTTGAGCTCCAAGTTCAGATATTTCTATACAGTTAGAAAAGGACTATATTATTGGCAGAAATTAACTAGACACAAAGTTCTAGTAAGCTTATTTCTCTTTTGTGATGTTATGTTTTCCTTTAATTAGTTTAAAATATGACTAGAACCTCGGTGTTTCCATCAGTCTATTTGTATGTATAGACCCATTCTGAGAGCCAGCTAGCAGCTCAGGATCCTATATATCCCTTAGCTGGTTATTGCCACGTATTTCCTTTCTCAAAACAGCTGAATTGTTAGATTTTCCTGAGAGATTCACCTAGGAACAAATTTTCTTAAGAGAAAAAGAAAGCTGCAGCTTGAAACTCAGAGGATGCACAGATTTTGGTCTCCTGCAGGTGTCCCTAGTTGATACGCAATATAGAGGTTTGTGGTTTGGGTTTTTTTTTTTTTTTTTTTTGTGGTGTTGTTTTTGGGGAGGGGGTGTGGTTTTTTTGTTTTTTTGGGTTTTTTTTTTAGTGGCATGGGTGGAACTTTACTGTCTGCTGGATTTGGAGCTAAATTCCACTTGCACGATTGCTGAGAAAGATGAACTTTAATACACAACATGTCAGACATAATTGCCATCAGAATTCTACCAGAATGGCAAATAGTTCTCTTGAGTCTATAATTAAACATTTAGATGAATGTGTTTTCATTTACTTACATTTATTACTTTGTTAAGACATCTCTTCATACTAAATAGTATTTTCTGATTTTTACTCTATCCTGTCAATACAGACAATGTATGTATATATATATATATATATAGTAGTCTGTAGGCAAGTATGAGAACTTTCTGAAGTATGACAAGCTCCACTTCCCTGCTTTCTGACCACCACCTGCCTAACAGAAATAGCTGTGAGTTGTTTGGAGGATTTACTTAGCTGCTGTATGTTTTGGGGATGTGAAGCTGTACTCAAAAAAGTAGGCTCTTGGCTCTGTTTTCAGTCTTGTTGTCTATATAAGTAACATACAGTCTTGAAAGCATCCTTAGGGTGTCTCATTAAGATCCACTGTAAAAGTACTCTAGGGTGTTTCCCCATTGCTATTCAAGAAAAAAACCCACTAAATTAATACTATTTAAAAATGACTTTGAGGAAAAACAGCAATGAATCTCCACGTTCAACCTTGCCAGTGCATCACTGACTGTCTATTTTATGTGAGAGATGCGTGGTCAATGGCTTCCTGCATGCACAGTTGGGAATTCTCTTTTTCCTTTAAAATATGTTGTCTACTTCAAATGCTGATGTTAATTTTCAGCATATGGGGACCATTAGCAATACTGAGGCTGGATATAAGGCTTAACTTGTTAAATCACTTTAGAATGTCACATCTGTTTTTTTTACCCTAGTGTTAACACCTGGATCAGTTTAGCACCAGCACAGAAGTTTAGGACACATATAGCTGTTAATTTTGAAAACATCTGGGTTTTTTTTGTGTGCATATACATGCATATGTGCATGTGTGAATGGCTGGATCTCTGGCATTTTTAAGTCTGAATAAAAGCTTGGTGAGTCGTGCTCAAGGTGTGTACTGACCTGTGGCAAGGAGGTGATTTATGGCAGGAGGCAGCAGAAGCATTGTTTCAGGGGGATTGGAAATTATGATTATGCCTTTACAATTCTTTTGTCTTTCTTCATCTTTCTATTTCTGAAGAACTGATAGCTGAATCTAATTCCTTTCCTTCCCCCCCACCCCCATGTCCATTTGTTATATACTGAATAAGATATCCCATTCTCCTGGGATGTGTGAAATGGGCAGGCATTGCAAATTGAAGAAAGCAAGTTCCCTGCCTGATTGTGCAACCCTTTTCAGAGGCTGCTTGGAAATAAAATACCAATTGTGTTGAAATTCTGAGAAATGACTTTCTCAGGTGACCTGTGCCTTTTAGCGAGAGCAGAGTTTGCAGCTCTGGCGAAGAATGATGAGTGAAGTTGGAGAGCTTCTCCTGCGCCCATTAGCAAAATTGGACTAATTTGCAGGATGTAACCTCAAGGTAAACTGTGATTGAAGCAGGAGGCAAGGCTAATAAGGCATTTTGTAATTTCCTTTATCCTAGTCTTTTCCAGAGCTAGCAATTAATATTATTTTCTATCTGTGGAGAGTGAGGGTGTCTGCTAGCACAGGAGACTTTCCTGGAGACAAGCTGGCATTGCTACCAGGCTGTGAGGAGGTGTTCTTTCAGAATTGCTGCTGCAACTGGAGACTAAGCAGGGTTAACAGCTTGGTTATTTAGTAACTAGAGAAAAACCAGAGCCTTGCCATAGCCAGGAGCCAGGGCAGCCCAAGCTGTGGGCTTTGGGCACTTCCCTGGGGTCAAGGACAGGTTGGGATATGGTCGTGGCTCCGCGAGAGTCCGCGAGAGCCTTGTCAGGGTAGGGCGTGGGGTGCTGAACACCAGCCCTGCTGAGGTGTCACTGGGGCAGGGGCTGGTGGCCTTGAGTGGCACACGTGGGGTCCTGGGCAGCATTGGGAGCTTTGGGGACCAGACATGAGGTGCTGGGACTGTGGCCAGGCTGTGGGAACCTCGTGAGAGGCGTCAGGCTTGATCGGTTCGTTAACGCCCTTGGGGCCCTGACATGAGCAATTTTGTGGCATGTATTTTTATTCTTTTATTTTAGTAGATCCAGAGCTTGTATTTCTTTCTCCTTCACGGAGATACACATTTCACTTCATGTTTTCTTTGCCGGCACGGTTGGGCAGCCAGGCAAGGGATGCAGGTGGGCACAGCCTGGCCGAGTGTGCATGGGCTGAACTCAGCCCCCAGACTGTTTCTGTCTGACCTCAGTCTTTGTGTTACTGAGCCTTTTACTGAGACCCAAATGACATGGAGCTGCCTGGCTGTGCTGTCTCAGGTGCTTGCATTCCTGCGTCCTCCTGCACAGTCAAGTGTAATGTTGGCCAAGTATATTTTTTCTTACATTTATAACGTGAAATGGAGTAGTTGTTGAAATTTAACAATCAAACTGTGTGAGACTTGCTTCTTTGCTGTAGGACCTCTAGCTTTGCTTTTGTATTAGACTTTTCTAATATCCCAAAGTATTAGCTAGACTTTTTTCTTGTAAGTGCTTAATAAAAAATAACCATACAGAATGAAATTTTAACTTTATTTAAAAATTTGATTTATAGAAAATAAAGCATTTGACCTGACTAAACACTGAGTAAGCTGGAGCTGTCAACATCTGTATTTTTCATGCTGACTGGCAGGTGCTAGAATTTGTTGCATTTACATGAACAAGAGACTAGGAGTATTTTAGAATTGTCTGGTGAAATCTGTACCCAAATACAGTTTGATCAATACTGTATCTTCAGGGCTCCCTTTTGATTTTTTTGTTGTGTGTGGGGCATTTTTCGTTGTCTGCTTCCTTGTTTTAATTTTTAATATGGACAGGTCAAAACAGAAGAGGATCAAGGACACATCAAATTTGTTGCTAAAGCTGTGAATAAGATTTGACCGAATTAACGCCTTTGGAATGTACACTAACTTTCTTTATGATGCAAACAGTTTACTTTTGGTGGGGAAGAGTTCAATATGAGTATCTGCTGCATGAAAACTATCAGATTATAGAGAAGGCAAAAAAATACTAAAAGCTACCACATCCTGGGAACAACCTGTGAACTTTCTGGGCTCTGTGTAGCAGAATGCTCTGCCTCAGGGGAGTGTGGTTGTGCTGGCAGTGTTGTTGCCACTTTCTTACTATTTCCCCAAGAGAAAACCACTTTTGCAGTTCAAGGTTTCAACTCTAAGTCTTGACATCTGATAGCCATTCTTAGCCTTTGGGAGCCTGTAGTCTAATATATTATGTTATTCTCAGAGAAAGGACTCTTTCTTGCCTGACACCTGCTTTATTTTTGCCGAATTCTTAAGTTTCTGATAGTGGTTCTGGGAGTTACGCTACAAACGGAAATCACAAAGAGAGGAATTAGGTTTCAAGAAAGGACTACACGGAAGGACAAGATAAATAATGTGAAAACAAAGATCTTGTTTTCTTCCAGTGTTCTTTTGCGACTCGCCTAAAATGAGAAAAATGTGTGTGGGGTTGGGAAAACAAATACAGGCAACCTGATCTACTGCATAAGCAAAGGTCAAAATGAAAATTTTCAAATATTCTAGAAAGCATCATCAGATCTTTAAAGGATTTAAGCCGACCTCTCTATAACCTCTATGTGCTCAGAGACAAAAGGACATGCTGAGAGGAAGCGTGTCTGAAAGCATTACAGCAGGATGCTCTGGACAATGGAAATGCTGAGCTGTGTGGTATTTGGAATATTTGCATGGAGATTCGGTGCTGCAGTATATCAGTTTTGAGCATTTTTCTTCCCAGAACAAGACAAAATTCCTAAATGAATACCATAAAAAAACCAAAAACCGGGGATTTGTGTACAGGTTCTAAGGAAATGGAGAATGTGAGGGCAGTCTTGGAGTATGAATTAGTCATGCATTTTAAATGTGGACTTTAGTTTCACACCTTTTTTTTTTCCTTTCCTCATCTGAATTGAAACATTGTTAATTATAGGAGGGTATTTATTGGTAAGGCAGATAGAGGTTTTGAATAGCGAATGAGAGATAAATCATCTCTCTTATTTAGTATTTTGAATAGAAGAGTCTTGAGGTGGCTGGATTCTTAATTACCCTAATAAAATAAATGCTAAATGAGTTAAGCTCAGTAGTAACAACAATGCATCTTTAAATAATTGCTTAAATACAAGTAACTAATTAAATTCTAGTCATCTTTTTGTACTAAGCAGGTCTCACATGTTCTCCCACTGCATAAATTTTAAATTCAAATCTTTGGATTTGTACAAACAGTATAGGAGACAGATTTTTACAGTATTGAATTAGACTTAGAGACTGCTAATGGCTGGCAGGAGTCCTTGCCAGGGTGGTTGAAAGCATAAATGCTGAAAGCTGCAGCATTTTTTTTCTCCTAATCAAGCTGACAGACTTGCTAATACAATGTAAAAGTGGGGTTTTTTTCCCCCTCAAATGTAAAGAAATTTAAAGAGAAAGTGTATTTTTGTCTGTAAAATATTCTGTTGTCTGTGTTCAGCAAGGTGTTAGCAGAAAATATTGTCTGTCAAAATATGTACAAGACAGTTGTGGGAGTGCCCTGTCTGGAAGCAGAAAATTGCACACTCCTACCGACTTCTGCATTTATTGTTTATCCATGTCAGCGAAATTCATTCCAACATCTAAATTAATATTTCATTATAAAAGGCCAGTTGAGGGTTTAGTTCTGAATTACTGGAGGATCCATTGTTTCAACAACAATGTTTGCAAGGTTTTCATATTTATTTTACATTTTATTTATAACTCATCAAATCTTAACTGATTACTCCTGAGTTAGATTCAGAAGAATGTCGCTGAAGAGTGTTTTAATTTAATGGAAATAGCACAATGTCTGTTTCTAATGTTTTAAAAGCCAATTTATATGGAAATTTTGCTCTAGAAGGAAGTCAATAGATATGTAGTTTTTTAATACCTGTTAAAATTCAAAACTTGAAGCAGCACCAAAGCATGCCATTTTTTCTTGTACCGGTGTGATTGCATTTTCACAACTTTTCATTTGTACCCATCTTCTTCTGTTAAAATGAAGTTTTTCTTTGTCTTTTGCAGTCGGGCTATCAAGACAAACCAGGACCTTTTGCCTGAGACGCCGTGGATCCATATCTTCTACAATGACTTTTGGGGGACGCTGCTTACTCACAGTGGGAGCCACAAGTCCTACAGACCCCTCTGCACGCTTTCCTTCCGCATTAACCACGCTGTTGGGGGAATGGACCCATGGGGCTACCACCTTGTAAACGTCCTGTTACATGCTGCAGTCACAGGCCTTTTCACAAACTTCTCCAGGATTCTGTTTGGCGATGGGTACTGGACCTTGATCGCAGGCCTGCTCTTTGCGTCTCATCCCATCCACACGGAAGCTGTGGCGGGGATTGTGGGGAGGGCAGATATTGGAGCCTGCCTCTTCTTCCTGCTCTCCCTGATGTGTTACGTGAAGCACTGCTCTACCAGAGGTTCCTCACCAAGTACTTGGGGCTGGATCTTGGGAGCAGGGCTGTGTGCAGGATGCAGCATGCTGTGGAAGGAGCAAGGAGTGACTGTTCTGGCCATTTCAGCCGTGTACGATATCTTTGTATTTCATCGACTGAAAATGCATCAGATCATTTCTGCTTTATACAAGGTGAGTCTTCTTTGCTGTAAGATATTTGTGAGGCACCATTCACTGTTGAACAGCTGCTAAATGAGTTTTTGAATACATAATAATTCTTAGTAGTTTAGTCAATTCCTAAAAATAAGCACAGATGTTTAATGCTGAAAGAACACTTCATGAGCTTTGGTATGGTCTTTTTACGTTTTATTTAAGCAATGTATTTTTAGCCATTGCTATTACTTGATGCTGGGGATGTGTTTTTTCAACCACTTTCCTTAGTTCCAGCAGCTCCCTCATTCTGTTCACTGTCAAGCACTGGATATCTGAGTCGAGCACTGGATATCTGACTGCCTTCTGCAAAGAATTCATTCATGCTCTTATCCTCTTGCATCTTGCAAACTCAGCTTAGTTTGGTCAGGCGTGCAAGTGTGGCAGCTGATATCATCAGCTTTGCTCCCTGAGGCAAAGATAAAACTCTTATTGTTCTAGTTTAACAGAGATGCATAGGACTTGGGTGCGTGTCTTTGGCACACATTTTTTTCTTCCCCTACTAGGAGCTATAACTTAAATGTATTATTGCCGTAATAAAGTAAGTATTTCCTATTTTCTAACTTCTTGCCCAGGAACAAACAAGTAAAATAAGCAAACAAACAAGCTCACCAAATCCCCTACTTTCCCAGTCAGAACTGTGTGTATTTTAGTGGTGCTCAGAAACCCCAGTCAAAATCAAGAGTCCTTTACAGCAGTTGCTGTACGAATGAGTAAGCTGAGTATATGTAATTTTTCTTTTCAGTGAAATGGCTATCTTTCAGAAAAATATTGTCTTAACAAAAGGACAGTGTTGCATAGGAACATGTGTTGTGACATTTCTCAGTGAGACACAGATTGCAAAACCTATTTTGTTTTATTGCTTTTCTAATTTATCTCAAACACCTTGATTTGAAAATTTTGATTCTTCTTCCAGATGGGTTGAAAAGAAATTGTAGTTTTTGATAAAGCCGTGATGACTTCTGTTTGTGTAGACTAGATAGCTGTAATGGAAAAGGAAAGTAGTAGAGTTAAAAAAAAAAAAACAAAACACCTAGTCACTGGTAGTTTCCTCTTAAACTGCTCCAAGGTGTTGACTTAGTTATCATGCGCTTTTCTGACAAAATGAAAAAGGGAAGAATAATTTCATATATATATATACACACACACACTTACTTGGGATATTTTATTCATGTATAATGAAGTATGTAAGACCTCTGAATGTCAATAGCCAGATACTCTATGGAGCATTGTGCACTTAATGCTGAGCAGAAACAAACAGTAAACTGATTAAGATGATGTTTTGTTTTTTTTTTTCCTAAAAGTGCATCTGTAACAGCAGGCTTTATACTGAATGGCACAAGATGACACTTTTTCAGGTGCTTCAAGGAGTTTAGTTAATAACTCAAGTGTTATCCTCTCTGACGGAATTAAACAGTAATAAAAAACATTCATATGACAGAAAATTCTGAACATCTAGGAACTTTTGTTACGGAACATTCATTGCTCAAATCCAAAATCTTTGCAGATGTTTCTGATGGACTTTCAGTTGCGAAGAGCTTGTTCTCACCTTTTTCCTCCTTTTCCACACCAGGGCCAGAGTAAAATTGGTCCAGAAGAGACCTGAGTGACACAGGTGAAATCCAAGCTTCCACATCCTAACTTTTTGAATATAAGGTCTCTTTTCCTAGTTGTGGAGCTCTAAATTTGGACGCCTGACTCGTGAGATTTTTTTGCAGTCAGCATCAGAGCTCTCTTGGATGAAAAGCCAGTGTCTATGAAAATTTATTTTTCCATCTGTAATGATAGAAATAATAATTCTGTGCTTTGTAGATTGCAGACCTTTGTGGGGATTTGATTTTTAGCTGGAGACAGTTTTACAGGGAGAGAGTGCATTGAATGAAAATATGAATATTTTGATTAATCCGCCAGAAATGCATTTCGTAATTCACTAAATTACTAGGCTGCCTGCTTCTTGCACGTATGTTCAGGCTGAACGCTGCTGGCAATTACAAAGAATTGTGTCCATGTACCTATTCTGGAATTTGCTCTTTGCGACTTCCCAGTGTAATATTGGGAGAGGGCAACCTCAGGAGAAAGGGGGCAAAAAAAGAAAGACATGAAAAAGGTCAGTCGAGGAAAAGGTTAGTCTTTTGTAGTACGTTGGAGGGCAGAAGTGTAGAATGGAGCCAAGGGAAAAAGGAAAATAATTTTAAAGTTGGTTTCCTCAAGTCTGTACTACCCAAGTAAGAAATAACTGAGTGCTTTGTAATAGAACAGTAGCAAGGTGCTACCCCTTTCAGTCTCTCTAACCTTTAGCTCAGCCCTGTCCAACTGAGCTGATACAGCTGTTTGTTTCCTAGGCTGTGCTGCAAACTGAACTGAGAGGAAATGCAGGTCAAAAAATAGCCTTTGAACACCACACCCCTGCCTCATCCCAAATATCCCAGATAAGTCTTTCAGGAGTTATTTCAAACCTGAATCAGTTCAGTTATATTCAGTCCTGATCACTGACCTACAAATAGCTGCACTGACAAACAGTGTAACAGAGGAAAGGTGCAGTGTGGGCACAGAAACAAGAAATGGTGAGAGATGGATTTGGGGGAGTGGGTGATTAAGGACCTGGACTGGTATGCTGCCAGGCTATGGCTTTCAACTTCTATGAAGTTTTTCAGAATACACCTCTGGGGAAACTGAGACATGATTATTTATGTTTGAAGAAAAGTAAAACTACTGACAGTCTTCAGGATGGTCAGTAAAGTAGGAACTGGTACAAGCAACCTGAAAAATGCTTCAGCTGATGGTAGGGTATGGTATTGGGGTGACAAGCCTATTTTTTTCCGTTGTGTTCTTATCTTTGGGCCAAATATCCAGTGTTATAAAATGATGGCTACTACACAAGACCAGTTATCATGTGCATCCTGATTTGTCACATCAAGCTCATGAAAACATCTCAGTGCAATTTAAGTAGACTGGCAGGGCTTCTAAACCAGGTAGCTGCAAAGCTGGACCACCAGCAGAACAGATGAATGGTATCCCTTATTTAGAAGCTATTCTTGAGGCAGAATTTGTATGGTAGCTACTTATTAAACTATCCAGCTCTTTTCTCTGTCGTCTGCATATCGGTTGTTCAGTAGACCTTGGCTGCGGATGTTTTTTCTTTTGCCAAGTCTTGTATTCCCATCTGCCTGTGACACTCTCTCTCTGGCTGGAACAGTTGTCAGTCTGGACTTCATTTCATTTGGTTGCCTCTATTTTATTCTGACTGGCTGACAAGAATGTATTCATTGTCTTTAAGTCAGAAGATTTTGATGGAATTAGATTTATTGTAGTCATAAATGAGTTGTCTGAAATAAGAGTAATTAAAAAAGTGGTGTTCTACTGGGGCAAAGCATTCCCTATGGAAGTACGTTAGACTTTTGTTTTATTTTCCAGCATTCTAGACCTTGAGTCATTGCCAGTGTAAAGCAGGATAGTCATAGCAGGTGTGCAGATTGATGGAGTTGTCAGGTGTGATAGGTATCAGGTGATTGTGCCTGTCAGCAGCTGGACTTGTGCAAGTTGAATCACCAGAGGTGTGGGAGTGGGAGGGACTTGAATATGGGAGAGAGCTGTGATCAAGTTTGTTATTATAGAAAATATGCAAATACATAGGCTTAATTGCTTTGTACGCGCAATATTCAGCTTGAGCGCAGAAGCATTAATCAACAGTCTTCTGTCCAATTAATAGTACGAAGCTCATACAAACCCTACTGTGCTGCTCTTTTCTCCTCTTGTGGGTTTTCTAGGTTTTCCTTGGTTTGCTTGATTGTTTTTTTTTTTTTAAAGTGTGAATGGATCTGAATAATATTAGCAGTTAAAAAGATGGGGCAAATGCATTTAAAGCTCATTTTTAGTACAATGATAATGATAAAGTATTTATTGCTCTGTGGCTTATGTATACAAACTGCCTTACAGGAGTAACTAAACCAGATGTATGTTCTACTAATGTTCCACTGCTACAATACAGTAACGTGTTACCAGATCAACGTGTTGTTAGTACAGGGGGTTTGTTACACTAAAATAAGGAAATGTATCTTTCCCCATCACTTATTTGATTAAAATCTCCCTCTGGGAGGTCTGTCTCACATGTGGAATTAGTTATTGGTATCTATTGCTTAACATGAACCACAAAGTGTATTGCAGGATGCATTATCTAGCCTCCTGTGCTATTGTAACAGTATTGGTTTTGTAAAAGGAATTCTGTTGGAGGCCTGTATTTTATTTAAGGTAATAATGTAAACCTGGGGCCTCCATGGACGACATGGTCAACCACCACAGCAAGTTTTATAAAACTTTACTTTCTGTTATGGTCTTGGAATAGTCTTAGTTGTCGGTGGTATGCTGTTGGATAGTAGATAAAGCTACTGATTTTTGAGAACACTCTAAACTTCAGGTAGGCCACTTTCTGCATTCATTAGTCTCTGAAGTCGCTACTTTTAGAACTATTGTGCTTTGAAGAATAATGTCACAATGCTGCTCTTGATTTAAATTTGCGATTTTATCCTTCTCTTCTGAGGAGCTCTAAAGCCTTAGTAATGTGGTAGTCAGTTTTGAGTATTGTTCATCTCTCCTCCATTTACAAGTTATGCTATTTTGCAGTAGTGTTTCATCATTATTTAAAATCTAAGTCAATGGTTTATTTTCTGCTTATTTTCCACCATCTGAGGAATTTTATTATGCTGAGCTTACCCAGCGGTCTGGGTAAGATTTTGGCACATCTGATCAGTAACCTCTTATTTTGTAAGTTATTTCTCTTTTGGGTGGGCATGGTCCAGTCTTGTCTCCGTGTCTTTGAAGTATAGTATTTACAGTGTTTAGACTATCAGGGTAGCAGCTACTCCCTTGCAGGACAGACTTCATCCTTGGAGTCAGATATTTAGTAAATACGCTTTTTGTAAAAACTGCTTTTATTCTAGTTAAAAATAATAAATAACTTACAGCATCAAAACATGACTTGACCCCTCGCGGGTTCATTTTGTCTAACAAGAGCCGTATATTCAAGTGTGCTGAGCTGTTAAATATTGCATTTGTGGGCTGGCTAACCTTTAGCATTTCAAGAACTACGGAAGAGATTGGGGGCTCCATTGCCAGCTGGGGCCCCATTTATCCCTAGCATCTCTCATTCTGCAGTAGTCAGCTGGGGGTTAATTTTGCTGTCAGCTCTGAGGCTGTACAAAACCCTGGAAATGCTGAGATGAATGTGCTTGCACATACATTGCTCATATTTGCGATGAGCCAGCCTGATGTTTTTCTCTTCACTCTGCTGGATGGCAACAGCATGAGGCCTGTGTGGTCTTGACCATCGCTCCCCCTCCCCCCAGCAGATATTTCCTAGACAAAAGAAGCTTTTTCCAATTTACTACTCCCTTGACAATTTCAAGTAGCTAATACTGCTGTTTCCTGTAGTTCCCACAGCTCCTTGCTGCCTTTCTGTTTGATCCTGGAATAAGAAAAGCAAGATTGGCCTCCACTGTCTTCTTAAGAGATATTGATCTCCTGCAGGTCCCTGTGATGTCGGTGGAGTGGTACTGAATTGGGCATCAATATGTATAAATAGCTGTTGTTTCCTGAAAATATTTTCGTGGGGTGGTTTAAACCACTGGAACAGATCACATATGACAGAAATACAGCTTCCTAAGGCAAATTAATCAATGTTGTATCTTTTTAAAAATGAGGAATCATAAGCTATCTTGCTGAAGCCGCTGACACTGGCATAATATGGTTTATATTTTAATATTAAATCTGTAATGTCTTTATTAGAATTGCCACTAAAATCCCCATTACTTTTATCTATCCATTTGAAGTCTACAGTAATATTTAAGAGCCTATATTTGAGACTGCCTCTCTAGAAAGATGAAAAAAGCAAAGTCCTCTTTAATAAACGAGTAAGTAAAAAAAAAAAAAGAGAGAAGCCTTTTCATATTTACAGGAACTGTGGAGAACCTTCAATTTAACAGAGAGGTTAGATTGCCAGAGAAAGGTTGTCTCAGTCCTGTGTAAGATTTATACCGCGTGGTAGCATACAGGGTGTGCTGTGTTGTTCCATTCTCCCCTGTTGTGGTTTAACCTCAGCCGGCAGCTCAGCCCCACACAGCCCTTGCTCACACCCTCCCAGTAGGATGGGGAAAGGGAAAACTCAGAGACTGAGATAAAGGTGGTAAAACAAAAGCTGTGTATGCAAATAAAGCAAGCAATTAATTCACTGGTTCCCATGGGCAAGGCAGGTGTTCGGCCGTGTCCAGGAGAACAGGGCTCTATCATGCACTGCAGTTACTTGGGAAAACAAATCCCGTCACTCTCAATATCTGCCCCTTCCTGCTTCTTCCCTCAGCTCTGTATGCTGAGCATGATGCCATATGTCTGAAACATCCCTGTGGTCAGCTGTCCTGGCTGTGCCCTGCCCCAGCTCCTTGTGCACCCCCAGCCTCCTCCCTGGTGGGGCAGAGTGAGGAGCAAAAAAGTCCTTGATGCTATGTAAGCACTGCTCAGCGATAGCTAAAACATCCCTGTGACATCAACACTTTTCAGGACAAATCCAAAACACAGCCCTATTCTAACTAGTATGAAGAAAATTAACTTTATCCCAGACAAAACTGGGATAGCACATTCTCCCTGGTTTATGAGGGATCTCTTTAAGAGGCACAAGGTGAGAAAGTTTCCACAGGCTCTGCATAGTTTTTGTTAGCTCTTATTTTTCATTCTGAGGTTACATGCCAATTACTGACATCAAGAACAGCATGACTTTTTTGTGGTAGTTTTTAATTACTTGGGGGGTTTCCTACTTGGGCTCTTGGGGGGTTTCCTACTTTNTTTTCATTCTGAGGTTACATGCCAATTACTGACATCAAGAACAGCATGACTTTTTCGTGGTGGTTTTTAATTACAGGCTCTTGGGGGGTTTCCTACTTTCCTCTCTTCAAAACCTTTGCAAATAATATCAATCAAAAAAAGTTACTCTCCTAATTTTTAATGTTTTCGAAATATTTAAGCAACCAATTGAAAGCACCAAGCTTATTGTAGTGTCTAACAACTGTGTTTCAGAATATTAGGCATGTTTACAGATGTAGGTTTTTCTTCGTCTTTGTGATTAGTTAGCTCTCTAATTAAAGAAGCTCTGTAAAACTGTTTTTCCAGAAGCTGACAATTTTCCTGTTTAAAAGATCAGTATTAAAGAACAGTTAAATTCCATGCTTTTTGGTAGGGTTAGTCAATGTTTAATATGTTTAATGCTTAAATGTATTTTGTGCTGAGTTAAGGGGACTTGCGTACCTGCAAACTTTGAGGGATAAGAAATACATGCAGCTTCGGCCAATCTTCAGTTTTCCATTGGTTCACTAGCTAGAAAGCCATGTTCCTTTCCCCTCTGGCTCTACTTTTCCCGTGGGTCAGTTGTCCGGGTACTGGCCGCAAAATTGGAAAAACACTGTACAGAGCTAAAGCTCAGTCGTGTTTTAATGAGTTAAACGTTTCCTGGTGTAATTCCTTTCGTGCAGATTTGCCTCAGGAATTGTGCCTTTCTGCTTAAACCTGGTTTAGTGCCGTGGTTAAAATGCATGCATTCATGGTTGTATTCATCAAGCATGGATTGTGTTTGTTAAATGCCACACAGAAAGTTTATACCTGTGCCTGTGTGTTCCATCATGAGTACTTTACATTAGCCTCCCGATGCCATGTTTAGACACCTGACTGTCCCGGTTTGATGAAGTGCTGTGTGCCTGTAGCTCCTGGTGAGCTTTACCTAATGAACCCATTGCACTGGGTCAATCACAGCTAAATAGCAAGCTAAACCTTTCGCTCCCAGAAGTCAGGGCATACAGTAATAGTGGCAGAAGAGGGGAAACCTGGAAATGCCCTCAATCAGGATCAAATAGATTAGGGAGCCAGGTGCAGCTTCTGGATGCTCTGAGTTCTGACTCCCTGCAGTTTGTTACAGCACCTTTGGGAAAGATAAGGCTGCCGAGAGTGTGAAGATCAGGCTCCTGATTTTCTGAGCATCTTAACTGTTGTCGTCTAAGTTTCAGCACTGTAGTCCTCTGACAGCATTGCCTGAGTCTATTTGATAGAACTGCATTCTCAGTTGTGTTCCTAGAGTCCTGCCCAAGAGAGAGCCATTCCTGGTGCATGAGCTCTGATTCCAAACCTGGGAGAACTTGCTTTGAAGGAGCAGAAGGATGCACGAACACTGAGCCACAAGGGAGACTTTCTTCTTGGTATTAGGTTTAATTTTGAATTTTCTGGCTTATGCTCAGTTTTATTTAAATCACAATGATTTAATGCTTATGTACATGCTTTTTTCTAAGTGAGTGATTGTAAACATAAACCTATATAGAAAGTTACAGTATTAAAAAGTGGGGAAGTGCAAGTGTATGAGATTTACAGTGGAAACAGCCAGTCGTGATAGAAGACAGCAAACACTTTTTGACGTATTTACTGGAGGAACTGAACAATATTTTGTAGCTATGCATGTGTTTCTTTTTCCAGCTGCAATATAGATTAGGTATGGGGAGGGAAGAAACCCATGCTTACAATTTTGTAGCTGTCTTTATGGGTCAGTTAGTACGAGGTGAATTTCTAGCCTCACTAACCTTGAATGTCACTTAGAAAAGAGAAGAATCTCTTGATGCTGTGGATAGTCTACACTGCGAGAATGGGAAAACAAAATATGCTTTATTCCTGAGTTTCTAGGAAACTAATTGAAAACGCGCATGCAGAAATTATGTTGAAATTATCCAGAAGCTTTTGGGGGAAGGGAGAATTTTTGTTCTTGGCTCTTAAATGCCAGGTAGAACATATGTACCTTTTTATGTTCAGAATGGTTTGACTTTCAAACACATACACAGATTGTTTTTAAGGCTGTAGATTTGAGTAGGTTGTGCAAAAGTCAGAGCTTCTGAGACATTTAATCACCAAAATCTTGGGTTTTCTCCTTGACAATAAAATATGGAAATAAATTCCTGTAGCAATGAGGTCTTTAAAGTGAGTATAGGGACATATTGAGTTAATAAAGGCAATGAGGGAGCAAGGGAAAATTGAGGGTAGAATTGTATCGAGTCTCTGTAAATTCTTCCTCTCCCAGTAAACAGGACTTTGGGGGTTATGGATAAATTTTTTGCATGTTTTAGTCTGCATGTTTTAAAAGTATCCTGGGTGACTTGTACTGCTGTAGAGTGCAGTGAAGGTTGTGTCAATAGCAGTGTTCATTTAGTAGGGATTGTGAGATTATAGTTTATTCTTAAACTATATGTTTATTGTCATTTTGTCTCTTACTTGGAAACTTTCTCCTTAAAACGTCATTGGAAGTAGTAAAACATCACCACAAAGTAGCTCTTACAAGTTTTAAAACAAAAATAATGCCATTTTTTAAAACTCTTGCTTCTTTGGACTACTTCATATGTAACATTTTTGGCTACTTGTAATTTGAAATCTGTGGAAAGTCAGCATTGGCAATTCTGTAGAGTGATTTTTCTTTGTTTGTTTAAACAATTACATTTTTACCTCTTCTGATCTGAGCTGTTAGCCAAGAGCCTGGCAGTTTGTGGGTAATTGTGGTTGAGAATATGGATTGAAAAATACCAGGTTCCGTGATTATGCAATCCTGTTTAATTACAACGAAAATCCCAAGGATCATTTCTTCCAGAGCATAGAAGTATCAAACCATGTATCTGTATCCTGGTTTTAAACCCCTTTCAGCTAGAATGTACCTGTATAATAGATGTTTTTACCTTGCTTCCTTTGCATCTCCTCTGATCTCTTACTGATTCAGATACATACATGCCATACCAACCCAACCATCCCACATCAAGCTAGAAAAGAAAAAAATTACCCTCACCAAACAAACAAACTGAAAAAACAAAAAAAAAAAAAAACAAAAAAAAAACCCACAAAAAAAACCCTCAAAACAAAAACCCTCCCAACCACACCCCCTCCATGTGTCTTTGTTCTGGTAGTGGCATTTTTGCTTGGAAGAGGGCAATTAATTATTTGAGTCAGCTTCTGTAAAATTGGGTAACTTAAGGGACCTTGGTACAGACCGCAAAAATGGATTTAAAGGTAAAGTAAGTGGGTAGGAACCTTGGCTGGCTCATATTAGACTGATATTAGTACACAAAGTTTGAGGCTGGCCAGACAGGTACATATTTGCTGCTTTTATAATTTGACCTAAGTATTTATGAACCCTCCTATTATCAAGACACCTTGTAGTCAAGATAAGTTAGCACTATCATCATCTCAGGCCTTTCAAAATCAGAAGGAATGTGAGTAATGTAGAGGTAAACTTTGGAAAGTTTTAATTTGCTTTCTGTTTTGCCAGTCTGTAGAATAATCTTTTCAGGATTTCATCTCTAATACTGAAATTTATAAAAGGGGAAGAAAAATACCTTACTTGCTCAAAATTGTGCTTCTTGCTCCATGCTAGGATACTTTCAGATAAAACTTAAAGTTTATTTTTAAACTGTTTTCTGACTGCAGTTGTGGCCGATTACTTGATATCTAGAATCCCATTTTTTACCTGCAGTTACACTTTAGGTACTATATGTAACCCAGATTTCTGGGGGGAAAAAAAACCCAAAATAACAACCAAAGCAAAGAAGAGCAAGCACAAGTAATACCTGTTTATATTTTAATTATTGGTTTGATAACTCTGTGTTGATGTATTTTGAAGATGTGGTTTCTAAATGCAAATTTGATAGATTTAAAAGATCTGTCAAATAATCATTTCTGCCTTGGTACTGCCCTGCTCATGGTATGGTATGTTGTCAGCAATCTGTGATTGCACAGTAGTGTGAAAGGTTGATGTGTCCTTGTGCTCTCATGTTTGTCTCCAAGGCTCTGAAACACCCAGGTGGCTCCTCTGTGCTCTGATAATCTGATAATTACCCCTGGCATCATCAGGTGAAATACCAAAGATCGAGGTGTCAGTGTAGCTTCTTCGTTATTAGCTGCCTTACTCATATTTATGACTGCAAGTCTACATCCAGTAAGGAAGTGATACGTTTGTGTGATATCTCCTTCAGTTATAGCCAGGTTTTCTACTGGAAATGAATTCAGTCTGAAACTAAAACCTTACTCTGAAGCAGCAGAGATTTATTAGTAGGTTTATTAGTGTGCCCTTTGACTTAGTCCTTATTGCTCGGTGTTTTAAGCTTCAGGTCTATACCAATCCTACTTAAAATGTTTGGTTTTCTCCCTGTGGTATTAGAATGAATTTCATTGCCTGCCTAAGTCCAACTCTTTGAACTGTTTGCTGAAATTTTAAGGAAATAAGGGGAGAAATTAGCAAAGATGGAAAAAAAAGAATTGATTGGAAAATTGAGTGTGAATGAAAATTTGGGAATCTATCCAGGTCAAATATCCCTGTATCAATCAGCAGAATTGTTCTTATCAGCCAGATGATACAGATCCTTACTGAATGCCGTGTTTGTACTTTTTCTTACAAGTTTTGGCAGAGTAATGAAAAGTGAAATTTTATGAAATCTTATTTGATATGTGACCTTCCATTCTGTGGCATTGGTGGTTAGCAACCAATGTACTGCCTCAGTGGGGTAATAAATTCATGGTTTAATACAGTTATTTGTTTTGCTTGTAGTGTAGCAGACAGCTTCAAACCCTCAGGGGGAGCTTTATAAGTCCGTCTGTCAGATGCTCTGCTTTGCTATTTCATCCTCTGGGCATGGTTACAGTATTTTGATTAAATGTTATATTATCGTGATACACAAATAATTTAAAATGCTAATATTTTTTCTCAAATGGTGTTTAAAAGAACCCCAAACATACATGTCTGAAAATTCAGGTTAAGTCCCAAAGCCATGTTGCTTTTCACATCAACAGACTTCTTCCAAGCCTGTCAACATGAAGAGGTGCAGCAAAATGGCTCCAAAATTTTCTAAGTAGAAATACTGGAAGACTTTTTAAAGGCAACTAAATTTTCTGTGCATTAAAGGAAATAAGTAACTTTTTTCTCCATTATCCTACCTGTTGATAATGTCAGTAGCTGTGGAAATTTAAGTCTATCAAGCTTTCTATACATGATTTTTTTTGGTAAGCTGATATATTCTGCCATTGGCTGACTGGTACAGCCAATTGTGAATTACATAGGCTGCTTGCAGAAATACAAACTCCTTGTGAAAGCCTACTTAGGTGTCAGTGCCCTGGCAGCCAGGGGGACCAACCCTGTGCTGGGGGCATCAGGCCCAGCATCACCAGCCGGGCAAGGGAGGGGTTTGTCCTGCTCTGCTTTGCACTGCACTGGGGCGGCCTCACCTCGAGTGCTGGGGGGGGTAGCTTTGGGTGCCGCAATAAAGGCAAGGCATTAAACTGTTAGAGAGTGTCCGCAGGAGGGACATTAGCAGAAGTCATATGAGGAGCAGCTGAGGTCACTTGGTCTGTTCAGCCTGGAGGAGACCGAGGGGAGACCTCATTGCAGTCTAGAGCTTCCTCACGAGGCGAAGAGGAGGGGCAGGCACTGATCTCTTCTCTGTGGTGCCCAGTGACAGGACCTGAGGGAATGGGCTGAAGTTGTGTCAGGGGAGGTTTAGGCTGGATATCAGGAAAAGGTTCTTCACACTTCAGGGTGTTTGGACACTGGCACAGGCTTCCCAGGGAAGTGGTCACAGCAGCAAGGCTGACAGAGTTCAAGAAATATTTGGACAGTGCTCTCAGGCACATGGTGTGACTCTTGAGGGTGATTCTGTGCAGGGCTAAGAGGTGATCTTGATGATCCTTGTGGGTCCCTTCCAACTCAGCATATTCTGTATCCTTTTACTAGAATAGAGGATCTGAAAAGGATGGTTTCTTTTTGGTTTTGACATACTAGACTCTACCCCTGTGCCTCTTTGCACCTTGCCAATCTGCTGCAATTTTTATGCTGCCAAATGTTTCTTTAATAGGTGTTCTGTTGTGCTCAAATACACTTTTGGAACTGTAAAGGGGGGACCTAATTTTAATGATGTGCAATTTCAAAGTGGCTTTAAGAAATTGTAGTGATTTGCTTCTAAGAAATTGTAATCTAAAACTAATGATCACAGATGTTCACTCAGGTAGAAGAAATAATTACCATACCTAAAGTCAGGATAGAGCTTTGCCCTTGCTATCTTCCACTTAACATTTCAAAGTATTGCTAGCTTATGCTATTAGCTGTTACTTCAGAAGACTGCCCTTGGGATTGCATTAAAGAGGGTTTATAGTCCTGTATCCTATGAGGATATAAGAAACCATTTAGGAACTACTACCAAAAATAGATTAGATATATGGATATGAATATTTGTTTGAAGAAAGTGCTAGTTAATGCGGAGGATTTGTTTGAAAAAAGGACGACTGTGTAAAGAAATTCTGAGTGCTGGTGTTACAAAATACAAAGCAGATGTTAGAAGAGGAATAATTTGAAGAAGCTAATTGTGAAAGTGTGTCCTGTTGTATCTTCCTAAAGATAAGGGTCAGTGAATTCAACCTGAATGTCTGGTTGCTGCGATAGGAGAGAAACTATCATTGAAATAGGTTCCATGGGCTGTATTTTTCTGCCATAATACAAGAATGAAGTTATTTCTTGCTGTATAACATTTTAGTATTTAAAGGCCAAAACATTTTTTCAGAGTTTTGTCCATGTGAGATAATTATGGGTAAAAGAAGTTAGAAACCATACAAAAGCAGCATAAAATCATGGGCTAGATACTTTTTTTTTGTAAGGGAAGCCAGAAAACAAAATATGCAAGTTTAGCATAATGACTACTAATTTATAAATAATTGAATAATATAAATATAATGCTTGAAGTGACTAGCAATGTTCTAGCAATGAGAACATGAAAAAAGAATGAACTTCTCTTAGACTAGGTTGTGGGAATTTTCCTTCAAGTTAAGATAGAAGCATTTTATATGGTGTGAACAGATCCAGATTGGAAAAGTTGGATCCACCAGGAGGAAGAAGGTAGATAAATTGTGACAGTGGAATGTATTCCTAATTCACAGTCTGATATCTTAAGATCGTCTTTACCTTCATGCTTTGTCAGAAGAAACATGTCCTGTAAAAATGTGAATCTTAAGGAAGGAGAGATGAAAACACAAATTAGCTGTATAAGCTTATTGTCAAGACACGTCAGTCCAAACTCTGCCGTAACACACAACAGATCAGCCAAGATGTGAACAAGGTTTTTATTTAACTAGTTTCTGCAAAATAGCGCTTTGCTTTAGAAGAACAATGTCATACAGACCAAACCTAAGCATAATTAATTTATACCTGCCAACACTGTAAATTTGCCGTAGAAGGCTTTATTTTAGGAAAGACAAAAACCAATTGCTCTCATGTTAGCTCTGTACTTTCCCAAGAACCCAACTCTATTCTTGTTTTAATTTGTTCAATGATAACCTAAAGACAAGAAGTCTAAAGTCTTATCTAAATATATAATCTTTAAAATTCCAGCAAGGAAATGAAGTACGAAGAAATTGCTGAACTTGAAAGACCTGCTAATTGTATCTCTATCAACCATGTGAAGTTACTTTGTCAGTGAGCTTGAATGGTGTGTACGTTCTCTCTAGGTCTAGTAGAGTTTCTTATTAGAAAGAAGGATTTTAAAAATGTATTTGACCAATCTTGCTTTATACTGTCAAGTATTATTTAGGGAAATGTTAAACAACAACTGATTAGAAAGCCTAGACAACTGAGTGACAGCACATTTTTTTTGAGTTCATGGGATAAGCTGAAGAGCTTTCAGCATATTTTAATGTTTTATTGTGCATCTCTGGATATTACCAAGCTCTCAGAAAGTTATGCTGTCATGTCTCTCTCCTGTCAAGTAAATCATCATAAAAATATGTGTGAAGCACAAGGAGGTTCTCACTTCCTCCACTCATCAGTCCTAAAAGGGAAAATATCACCCCTCAAAATTAATGAATGTTATGAGATATTTTTACAGAAAGCTGAAGTCCCTTGCCTTCTGTTTTATGAACGACGTTTTGTACGATACCACTTAAACCCAAACTTGTCAGTCTGAAGGGAACATCATTAATGAAAGTTGATCAGTCACTATATTTATAATGCAGCCATCAGACCCCAGGGCACTTCTCAATTAGTAAGCAAGAGTAAAGCTTGTTGCGATCTGCATCACTGAGATAGCTTAAGAAAGACTCAGTGGGAAAAGATAGGTCTTAGGCTGACAGCTCTAGTGTCTAATCTGTAAGTGCACACGTGACTGCTGGTAGCACATTTCAGGCGTGAGCCAGGAAAGGGTCATCCTGTCAGCCCAGCACTGTCAGGATGTCTGTCACAATCATTGGGGGCTCCAGGAATCAAGGGAATGGACTGGTTCAGCAGCATAATTCCTTGTGTGGAGGGACCAGGGGACAGCACATTTTGGAGCTTCTTCAAAGATCCAAAGACCTGACTTGCCCCACGTACAGGAAGCAGATAATTTGTTATGAATCAGAGAACTAGAAATACATTAAACCCTGTAGTCTGCCAATTACAGGTGATTAGCATAACTGTGTTTCCTTCTGAATAGCTTCCTTTTCTAATTCTTCAAGTGCTGTTTTGTACTCCAGAAGGAATTCAATTTCAAAGCTTTTCCTGATAAAACTTGAACCTTGGCTTTTTTAGCCATCTCATTGTTAACTTCTCCCCACCTATTCAACAAAATAGTATTGTTAGTACTTTCCTCCTGGTATCCTCCTAAAGTGGCTTCAACAAACAGATGTTAGCCAAACTTATTTCTAGACTTTATAGCCTAGCTATAAACATTGTTTAGGTCAAAATTTATCACAGAGCATAAAGTGACAGAAAACAGGTTTAGTGTTCCTGAACTACAGATAAAACTTGCTAATTTTCCATCTCACAGAAGATCTTTAGCAAGTTAACAATCTCTGGCGTTGTCTCAGAAACTAGTTTTAGTGTAAGCTTATTTTAAAATAAGACACACAGATTGCACAAATACACTTGGTTTTTCTGTCTGTCTTTCTACTTATTTACTTTACTGTCTTATCAGTCAAGGAGAAGCCAATTTGACAGAGGAACAATGTTCTCAAAGGTGAAGCACTTACAAGCTTTGTTAAAATTGTAATAGGAAAAGAGACAAGTTTCCCTCAGAGAAAAATAATTCAGGAGCACCTTTTTAGATACTGAAAATCCAAGCAGCAGCAACACATTCTGAGTTCAGACAAACTGCGTTGTATCGGGCATGAAGTCTCTTGCCATGGTATGTGCATTCAGGGGAAAGGAGGCTTCATTAATGCTGATGTTTGCAAACTAATTGTGTGTAGATGGCTTGCAGTTTTTTTGTTTGTTTGTTTCTTTTGCACTCCTCCAGAAATACATATGGCTTTGTGGAATGCTGATACATATTCCTACTCCCCAAGGGCAGAAGTAGGTAGAAGTAGGGGGAGGTATTCTGTTGGAACATCTGAATTGAAAACCAAATTTTCTTTCAGTCCTCATCACCGATATGCGAACTCTTCCTCATTCAAAATACTCAGAAATAAAGAACAGAAGAGGATTTGTCAGAAAATGTGTTTTCAGTTTGATTTGTTTTTTAAATTTTTAAAGGCAGTGCTCTGATTGCTGCGAAACTAGTCCTCTCCTTCTAGACATGTGCTCACTGTGACCCAAGTCGTGTTGTATTCTCTCGTAATTTTGCATTCTCTTGCTTTTGCATGGGAATTCCAAACCAATAGTCTGTGTACAGTTCTTGGGAAAGTTTGGATCCTATGTACATGAAAGTTCATTTTATACAGTATGAAGAGAAATGCACATCAATTAGCTGAAAGATTCTCCAGTTAGTGGCCAAAATTTTCCACACTTACAGTAGCTATTAAAAATATTCTTTAGGTTTTCTAGTATTTATAATTCATTGTCAAGCAGTGATACTTAATCTTTTGTTTGACACAGAGTCTCTTAATCCTTTGGTTTTACAAGTCTGCTTAAAAATGTTACCAAGATGATAATTAGCAATTGTTTTTCCCCTTTTTTTCCCCCTTCTTTGTAGTGTTTAAAATAGAATATTCTCTGTGGCCAGTTGATCAAAGTTCTCAATCCCTTATAGGTTGTCTAAAACTACTTCAGACCTTTCAAAGAAAAACTGTTTATTTTTGCTGTAAAAATAAAATAATTGGTTGTATTTGCAGGAAATGCTTCTTGAAAATCGTTAACAGTTTTTAAAATGCCTTAATATTTAAAAATAATTGATTTCATTTTGCTTTGTTTTCTTAATAGTTACAGAAACATTTGTGGGTTCTAGAAAATGTGACTAAGAAAGGGTAAAATAATGTGATTACTATTCTTGTAGTTGGTTATCACAGAAGTTTACCAGAAAAAAAGAATATTTATCTCCCAGGGCAGTGCTTCCAAGTGTAGATTTTCCCCTGAGGAATCTGACAATATTTGCCTTTTCCCCTCTCTGCTTTACTATCTCCATTAAATTACTTTCCACGCGCTGTGTTTACCAATATGCTTTAAACGGATGTGGCAAGATGAGAAGGATTTTTAAGAATATCAGGTTCTGTCAGCTTCTACCATTGACTCATTATTACCCTAAACAAGTTTATTATTCTGTCTAGATTCTTTTTCTGTGGACTAGGAATAATAATAGACTGTTTCCATGATTTCCACAAGTTGCTATCCTCTAAAAAGCTTAATTTCTATAGGCTGGTTTGCTATAAGCTTATTGATACATTTTTGGAAGTAGTTAAACAGCTCACGAGAATTCAAAGTGAGAAATAGAAAGGAATGGGATTGTATGTAAATGGTATTTATGGTGTAAATTCCTCTTCCTTGAAGGATGTACTGTATTTGTGGTCTCAGATTTCAAGGATAAATGGAGTCCTTTTATAAACTTCCTAAGAGACAAGCAATTTTAGAAGTCATCTCTTTTGTCTGTGAGATTCCTTTACTGAGAAATTTTCCAAATAGGGCTTAATCAGAAAAAGAGATATATGAAATATTTGGTCTTAAAATTTTGAAGATTAATTTGTGTCAAGAAAAGGCCTGGTGTTGGAAGAATTTCAGAATAAAATAATTTTGTCTAGTGGTAAAATGGAAACTTTTCAATTTGTAATTTTACACTCTAAATTAAACTCCATTATGAGAGTTGTTTAGTAACTTTTCTCATCTTCCTCTCTTTCAGAGTGCTTTAAGCCTTCTTTCCTTCAAGGCGAATGCCAGTTAAGCTAAGTGGTAGATCTTCCCCTTCTTTTATGTAGATTAGTTTTACCAGATTTTAAAGTTGTATAATTTACAATAACTACGAAGAAAGCAGTGTAAAGACTGGAAATATGTTCGTCTTTAGAGAAATGTGATTTGCATCTATATCTCACAGGTTTTGGAGGAAATATTTGTGCTGTTAAGTGATAAGTTTCTTCGTTTGTGCTTTGTCTCCTGCATTGGCTACCAAAGTGTTATGTAAACCTCTTCTGTCTGCAGGTCTTGCAGTTATTCGTCAACAGGTCACTCTTTGCTGCAGCTAAGTTAGTTTGCCACAACAGAGGTTTTCTCTTAAAGAGGTGGTTGTTTCCCACCTGGGCAGTTTTCTTTGCTGGTGTGCAAATCTGGGGCCTCATGTGGGCCATGTTTGCCTGTTGTGCCAGATGTGCAAACCATTAGGAACTTGCACTGGAACACTTCACACGTACTTAACAAAAGATTTCTATAAAACAGCATGACTGTTGGCCACCTGGGACACGGCAAAAATCCAAGCTGGTGCCCAAAGCAAAAGGTCAGATTCCACAAAATTGCCCAGGGCCTCCCCTGCTGCTTCCTTCCTCCTGCTCTGTGTATGAGTGCTGCACCTGATAAAGCACCACCCAGCACTTCCCAGCAGGGTCATGAATCCTGAAAGCCTATCAGGATATGATTGACAACTTGATGGAAGTGCCTCACCTCAGCTATGATGGCCAAACCAGGCAGAATTCTCCTTAGACATATTTATCTAGGAATTAATGCAATTACTTTAATCCACTGGACAAGTTGTCTAATCTCATAGGTCAACAGAGAAGAAGGTGCTTTTAAGAATGTCAGTGTTGGCAGTGGAATTAACACATACTGATGGTTTTCAATCATTGTGGAAAAATTGTGTGGGGTCAGACAATCACTTTCTAAATAATTTCTGAAATTTGTTAATCTTTTTTAGATTTTCAGAGAAGACTGTGTTTAATGTGTACAAAGTGCTTGTTGTATGATGTGGAAAAAACCATGTCCACCATTGCGTTAAGTTATTCATGAAAGTGTTTCCTTGATAGTAGAGCCTTATGATAAATATTTGGAAGGTGGCAACATATTGCCCAAGCTCTTTCTTGTTGCCCAAGGGCTGTACAAAGTAGGATCTAAGATGGACATGAGAAGGTAAGAAAAACTAATTCCTAAAAGAGGCTTTATATTCCCAGATTTATATGTTACACTTTCCAGGCTCATATTCCTATTTTGTTTCCAGGGTAAAGTATAGTGGGAGTTTTCTATGAACAGTGCTCCATGGCCATGTACCACATGCACATCTCTGTCTAGGTACAAAGGTGGACTGAGCACTGTCCCAGAAGGCTGTGAGAACAACTGGCTGGTCATGGAGAGATGCTGCTTTGCAAATTACCACGCTTGTAGACATTCAGTAACTTTCAATGTTTTCATATCAAGCACATGCTAACTGTACTAAATTTCTCTTGGTGTTCTTCACTGGGTGTTTTATTTTCTAAATACAGTGGAGGAATGGGGGGGGCCTTTGAGATCAGTTCTATGTTGGGTGAATGATTGGGACTCTTCTGATTTTTCAGTTGCTCACATCCTTGTAATATCTTCTTTTTTTATGGGCAGTAGTATCGAAAAGGTGTGGTTATGGCTGTGAAAACAGCAATTAGACATATCCAGTAATACTTCTTTTGTCAGTCTCTTTACAGTTCATATGTACAGACCAGGGAAGGCTTAGGGGAAATTCCTGACTTCAGATAACATAAAGACGATTAGCCAACCAAAAATATCTCCGAGTAGCTTCCTTCGTTCTTCATTTGTTTATCCACCCCAAAAGCTAAGCTTGGATTTCTCAAAGCTGTTTTAACCCTCTTTAGACTCTGCTGGAAACTTCAGGTTTATCCCTAAGCAGTTAATGTTAATGAAACAATGAAGGTTGTTAATTGACAGAAAGAGATCAGTTTGTGTAAGCTGATGGTTGTTGTCAGTTGGAAACGATCATGGTCAGATAGAGAACAGTTGTTTTATTCAGCCAAATAAATTTACCGTTGCAGTGGTAAAAAAAAAACAAACCAAACCACCAAAACCCCCCAAATCAATGAAAAATAATTGTAGTCTCTTTAGGTGTTGTGGAGGTTGTCTGTATGCCTAGCAGAACGGGGGAACTCTTAGTTATTCTAGCAGCTCATTCAGCCGAGTCCCTGGCAATTCGCTGTATGTGTGCTCTCTCTGCCTTCAGTATCTGAAATTGTTCTTCAGTCTAAACCAGTACAGTCTATCAAAAATGTCACTGCGCTGAGCACCTCATCTTTAGTCCACTTGCTTCTTCTCAGGGAGTGTTGTTTCACTGTCACACACATGCCTTGCAAAGCTGCTTCTGCCTTGTCCTGCTTACTACTGCCCTGCCCTGCTCTTCTCCCACTCCTTACCAGTCTGCAGACATGAGAGCTGTCCCAGCTGGATGCTAAAGAGGGTGAAGCTCCCCTGTCCTCTGTTGGGACTGCTGGTGGGAAGGGCGAGGAGAGAAGAGAGGTCTGTATCACTCTGGGAATCAAGGTGGGCAGGGCAGAAAGTGCTGGGACTGACATGGGAGGGCAGGGAAGGAAAGAGCTGTTTGCTGGAGCAAGCTTTTTGGTGCTGCTTTTGCTCAACTGGAGGAAACACAGTGGGTCTCAGGAGCAAGTTCCTGTACTTTGTCTTAATCCCACCCATGTTATGTTCAGTGACATTTCCTATTTTTCCTGAAGTTTTGCAGTGCCCTTGGAGAAACCTGTTGAACTACTGGTAAAAAGTTTTGCTAGGTATGTGAAGGGAAGTTAATTAAATATTACCAAAAACCCCCATAGAATTAAAAGAGTTACTTTATTGCAGAATTATCTAGTATCTGTATTTGGGTTCAATGATCCCCAGCCTTGTACTTGGTGCTTCTGCAACTTTGCAACTTCTTGGTGGGTTTTTTGTTTGTTTGTTTGTTTTTCCCTTCACTAACAGAGCTTTGGAATTGCTGATGGCTTTTTTCCTGAGTGTATTCATTTTGCATGCTCTCACAGTCTGCAGTCCAAAATGCAGTTGCAGTGCAGAGGAAAACAAGCGTATTTTGGTTATAGATTTATTCTTTCCGGAGATTTTCAATGGGATAACTTAGCAGCTATATCCTGGCTAGTCTGGTGTTTCTAAAGAAGTTTGAAAAGTACACTTTCAAGCCAGAAAGATTTAAAACTGGGCCACTGTTATTTAATTATGATTTTTAGAGGATATAAAATCACATTGCTGAGTCAAAGGAAACCATTTTTCCCCCCATCTGTTTTGGGATGGAGGGAGAAATGTAAACCTGTCAAATTATTTTAATCTGAACAATTTTGATTAAAATTTGGAAAGAGCTTGCACACTTTTAGTTGGTGTTAACACAGTCACAATGACATATTCAGGACTACAAATGTTTTTTCTTATATGGAAACCTGTACTGTGGCAGAGGCGAAATAAGGTTTCAGAGGATTTAAAGCATACCACTCTTGAAAATACGTTCATCACTTGCTTCTACAAATTTCTTTTCTCTAGAAATCAATACTCTTTGCATTTGTTAAAACAAGTTGGAATAGTCTTTCTTTATTGTTCTTATTTTTTTTTCTTTGTCTCAACTCTTCCATTAATGTATGGCAGAAAATAGTAGAACAGAGGGGTTGTGTAATGACACCTAATATGTTTATACTTGAAAGAGCAGTATTTAAAGTACTCAGTCATGTGGATCTGTCCAGATCAGGAACTCAGTCACAGCAGAAAAGGTTTAAGGGGTTACATTTTTAACATTCCTCACATAAATACATCAAAGCTCAAGTATTTCAAGAACAACCCAAATTCTTTATGCTTCAACACACTGATGGATCTGAAGAAAAACCAATATGCCACTTCTCCTTTTTCTTTTTTCTTTTTTTTTTTTTAATTGAAGAAGGGGTATTTTCAGGAAAACAAAGATCCTTGTGCAGTGATGCAAGTTAACTTGAGCATTAGCTAGATGGCACTGAAACATGCTTGTGCTGAGGTGTCAAAGAGACTTGGCTGGAACACAGTCTTTATTAAATGAAATTTCAAGAATAAAGTGTATCTTAGCTGCTTCTTTTCCTTTTCTAACCATACTTCTATATCCATAAGTCTTCATCTAAATGTATTTTTCTTTGCACCATGCTCTCAATTTCACAAGCCTTTTCCTATTCACTATGTATGTTGTCACAGAAAGACAACATGAGATAAACAATGCTGAAATTTTTGCAAGTCACATTGCATTTTTTGATTCTTATTTCTTTTCAGAGTTTGGAAGTCCATATTTTAACATACAAAAGAAAGCTTTTTCTTTCTCACTGGTTTGTAAAATAACCTTTTCCAGGCTATAGCTATAGGGGACAGCATGCTTAGCATTAATAACATTTAAAAATATAAATTCTGTGTGAATTGCAGTTGTGGGCGAAAAGAAAATTTACCTTCTAAGAAGTTCACAAATGTTCTAGCAACAGTAGCTGCATCATCAGAAAAGGTTGGATACTACCCTGCTGTGAGTCCACTACTGTCTGGCTTTGTAAATAATTAGCAAATACTCAAAAGACAGGTAGATTGGCCTAAAATACAGCTTTCAGATAGCTTCAGGGTAAAAATGAACAAATTAGGGCATTCAAAATATAAAGCTCAAGCACTTTTTCCTCATCTGTGTTCCTTTCCAGAAAAGAATTTATGCCTTCAAGATCCCTAGATATCCTACATTATTCTGTACTCATCCAGAATAACTCAGAGAATCTTAATGCACATTTCTGCTGTCTCACCACCTTCCCCCTCATGAAGCTGCCACTGTTGTCGCTCTTGTGTTTTTAGAACTAGTCCTCTGATACGCTGAACCACTTGTGAACAAACAGGCATTTGCTGAAAGATTTTTTTGGTGACACTTTTTTCTTTCTTTTTTCCCCGTGAAGTTGGATTCTTAAATAGTCAAAACTGGTTATCAAGTTCCTGTCCTTTAAGAAACTGATTGAAAAGCAGTAACTGTATGTGGTAGGGAAGTGGCAGGTCATGAACAAGCGTACTCCACATCTTACTCAGGTTGCAGTCCTGGGCTGGAGGAAACCCTTTCAGGACTGTATCCTAGCTTAGATCCTAGACAAAGACAGTCCAGCTTTCTAGCATGCTTTTTAATCTCTGCTCTGTGTGGAGCCAGATTTCCTCCTATGTTGGTTTTGCTTGTGACCTTAGAGAAATAGAAGGTTTTTGCTGTTATTTTCAAAATGCTCTGTGTTGGTTTATCTTTTCCATTTGAAAAATCAAATCTCCTATAAAGACAACTTGGCCTTTTATTCACGAGGTTGCTTTCTGTCAGGGTCAGTGATGTTTTTAGAACAAAGGGGAACCTCCATGTAGAAAGAATAGTTTATTGACAGCAGAAAAGAAAGCACCTCTTTGCATCTTGAGACAGAAGGCACCTCATGGAGTTCCAAACGGTATGTCAGTTTTCTCAGCATGTTCTGCTTAGATCTTAGGCCAGTAATGCCATCTCAGAGCTCTGAGAAATGTCCTGTCTGGATATTTTCATTAAAAATGTTTCTGGAATCTTTAAAGCATTTTTAGGTTTTTTTTTATAATACAGATTTTCAAATAAAGCAGAATCTCATGAAAGAGACAGCAGATATGCTGGGTGGTGTATATTCAAATAATTGTGTTTGAAAGCAGATTTCATCTTGTTCTACTGTCATCCTTGCAAGGGAAAATATTCTTGCTTTTCCCTTGTTGGAGCTTTGTGGTCTCCTGTAGGTCTGTAGAAAAGTCTTCAGTTGTCTCTGAGATGTAGTTCCCTCCTCCTTCCCAGCATCCAATTGGACCAGTGCATAATTGCTTGGTAAGACAAGCTGCCAGCCCAGTGCTCCTTTGACAAGCCACAGCCCTTTAGCAAAACATACACGAATGGTGGACTGTGAGTGAGGAATTACACACTTGTAATGTCTGTCCCACTGAGAATCTCAGCTTTCATGGGAAAAAACCCCAAACCAAACCGATATACGTAGCCATCATGGTTTTGGCCAGTGCTTAAGAATGTAAACCATGTAAACCTCTTTAATCTGGGATTTCAGAAAGCAAATAACAAAAATTGGAATGAAGTGGGTTTTCTAGCCTTCCAGTTATGTCTGTGATAAGATTCAAAGGCTGACTGTGGGTTTGATAGCAGTGAGGTCAGCCCCAGCTGTTAATGCTCTAGTCCAAGGGAGGCCTTGTTGCAGGCAGTAGGTGTTCTTCATAATTTAACTCTTGGTTTAAACTCTTCTTTGTTTATACTTGTAGTATGTGGAAAGTATGTAAACCAGGGCCAAGATGCAAAGGAGGAGGTAGGGACACAGTTGATTCTATATTATCGCATTACCCAAGGCCAGAAGTTGTGTCTTAAGGTCCTGTTCATCTGTTGCCTGCAATTGAATTGGGTCCTTGCATGCCATCCTTACCTCCTTTTAGGCATGCAGTAACCAGTTTACGTGCAGAGTGTTTGCAAAGCCTCTCCAGCCATGCATCTTTACTTCTGTGTTGTCAGGATGTTTTTTCCCCCTTGTGCTCTGGCACACCAGGGATGCCGTAGACAGTGAACTCTCAATGATGAGAATGTGCTCAGAGACTAAAATACTTACTCAGTGAGATGGCATAGCTCAGGTCTCCTCCAAAACAAGGATTCAAATCATGCATACTGATGGCAGTCTTTGGAAGAGAATGTCTGTATAGTCTGGAGTCTATCACAGATAAGGAGTAGAGACTGAAATGTGGATATTCTGGTTTTCTCCTTGAAAAGGAGGGTGTTTCCATGATTCTGGAAAGTTACTGAACAAAAGGAACGAAAATACATTGTCTTCTAAAAAAAGTGCAACTGCCTAATTCTTCTGTTTGTGAAATTAAGATAAGTACGGTTTCTACGGAGCTTGGAGACCGGCCTTTGCAAAGTGATGGTTTCTGTGGAGCCTCTGCTTTAAGGCATTTCACTTCCAAATGTTTGAGAAGTCAATGCTTCTAAGCTGATGGGTGATTAAAAATGGATTTTCATCATTGTGATGCTTTTATAATTTTCATAGTTTTCATAATTTTAGTATTAAAAACATTAATCTCAGAAATCAACTCAAACAACCCAACAATACGGAAAGAGTTTGTCTCAAAGGTCTATAAATACTATTACAGGGCAGTCTTTACAGCTGAGGTTCTATTTAGATATGTGAATTGTGGAAGATGTAGTTTTTAATAACTGGAAAAATTTCAAGGTCCCTTCATAGAGACTCTTGAAAAATTTAGCAGTTGTCATTTGTGTCCGTGAATGTATTTTGGTTAATTATTTTTATGTTCTTGTGTAGATAAGAAGGAATTTTAATGGAAAGTGTTGGTACATAACTTAAAATGTTAGTCTTTCCAGTCAAATTTTTCATCGCTAAAATGATATTGCTAGCCAGGTAAATCCATAATGTGTGATTATTCCTAGTCTTTAAAGGTTATTCTCATTTTTTTTTCTCTAAGCAATGACAAGAAATGTATTTTGTTCATTGACTGGTAAACTGTAGAAGTATGTGAATAATTAACAACTTCTGAGTTTTTTGCAGCTCCAAGCAACCTGATCTAGTTGAAGATGGCCCTGCTCATTGAGGTGGTGTTGAATTAGATTGCCTTTAAAGGTTCCTTCCAATCCAAGCTTTTCTGTCACTGTGAATATTGTACATGGGACTCCTAGGATGCAGTGTTCAATCGTGTCAGATTTTACAACACACTGGGTAAAAAATGGTGGACAGCACTGTTTTGAACAGTACCATTGCATTTCAGGGTAATATTTGGCAGAAGCAAACAGAGAAAGGAGCTACGGGTAAAGAAAGATGAAAATAAAGTCATTGAGAGCTGCTACTTAGACTGGATAAATATGCAACAGAAGCATGCTGGATGAAAATTTCCAAATCACATAGTAAAAGAGTTCACTGCTGTCTGTAGTGCTTAATTATTTCTATAATTGATACTTATGTAGGGGTAGAACCTTTTTAAACTCCATAGAAAGCATAATTGCAAATTCCTACTACTGTTAGAAATACAATATCTGAATTTAGAGGCGGTATGAAAGGATTAGAGCAAAAGGAGACAGAAGGTGGCTGAGCAATCTGCTTAATATCATTCAGCGTATCTGTGTCAGCTTGTGACAGAAGCATCATCTTGATCTGTTAGCAGGTGCTTTTTGTCATGGTACTTACAGCAAAACTTTGAAGAATGTCCCCTTTTTGGAGTGTTTTGAGGGTAACTATACCATCTATGGGGTATAGACGAAGAAGGTTTCATAGGAAGACTTAAGGTGCTTTTGATTGGTGAATGATGAGCTGATGAAGGAGCTGTGGGTTGGGCAAATCTGATGGTTTGAAGTGCAGGGAAACACTGGCAGTGAAGTTCATCCTGTCTGAGGATTAACATGAAGCTGAAGATGTGCAAACTTCAAGAGACAAGGAAATGTGCCACACAGCTTTCTGAAAGATTCAGGAGTTTCGGCGTTTACTGTCACAACATCTAGGTAACTTGTGTAGTGACCCTGAAAACAAGCAGCTGGTGTGGAGTGAATATTTTTGAGACTGGCAGGTGAGAGGGAATTTTGTGGCCATGCAATGCTTTTTTGTGCATGGTAGCTCAAGAACTTCTCATTTTAATGTAGGCTGTGTATCTTCTGTTTAGTGGAACTTATGTATTTTTCAGGACTTAGGGAAATGAAACGTTACTTCTTGAGGTATCGCAGTTATAACTGTTCTCATGTAAGTAGTTCTATTATAAGTCTCAGTTTGCTGAAGAATAGGGATGGGTGTGTGTTTTTTTACTACGCATGGCGAGGCTGCAGCTGTCCTAGTGATACTCTTGGAAGTCACATTTTGATAGGCATCATTGGTAGCAGTCATGGCTTAACAAACTTAACCACTTTCTTCAACTTTCCACTTTTATACAATGTTCCCTCCACTGGGCTGACACAATGTCACTCTGCACAAGGAACTGATCACTCTGGAAATAATAGGACAAAATAATGAAAAAAGTTCCCAAAGCATCATTACTGTTTAAATTCTCCTACTGGCAAGAAGCCACAGCCTAAATTTACCAGATAGAAAATAAATGCAACCTGAATCAGTTATGCCTACTTTTTGCTTTTAAGAATTCTGGCATCCTGTGCTCCACTGTCGTCTTCCCACCTTCTTGCTGTCATCCTTCCCAAGCAAACTCATTAATTTAACCTGAAAGCCAAGGTGGATAGTTTCAAGCATACACAGCCCTTATGTCCTCATCACGTGCATCAAGATCATGGCATATGGTTTACTGAAAATGTATTTATTTTGAAATCATTATTGGAGGCTAGATGTAGCTTTGGTCTGGAGGTGGATTAAGGGGAGGGTTTCAGGTTTGTGTGTTACTGAATTTGAGTCATCAGCACCTTTGGTGCTCCCCTGCAGGGGTCAGTGCTGTAAGGAGTGGGTAACTGCAGGTAACTCAGGCCTTTCCTGAGCTCCCTGAGGAAAGATACCTCTCTGCTCTTTTATTGTGTCTTTGCCAGACAGTGTCTTGCTTCAGGGCACAATTTCTTCTTGTTTGCACTATGGAGTGCCTGACCTTAGGCAACCTGGTTTAGTTCATTAAACTTTGCTAACTTTTTTAATACTGAATTGTGTCTATCTGCTAATCCCTACAAATCCATGTTTTACATTTGAAAGAACTTACTAAAAACAAGCCAAAAACTCAAGATAGGAATAACTCTGAGGATTTTTCTTATAGTGGTTTTACTGTAGCAGAAATGTTCAGTGATGTGGGTGTCTGCATAATGTAACACATTCTATTCCAAATCTCACCTTTTCTGAATTCTTGAAGAAACCCACACTCATTAAATAGCTTTCTGTTATGATAACTTGCAGAGAGAACTGCTGTACTTTAGCCTTCCTACTGAGTGACTTCTCATTATAAATCATCTCTTTATGGCTCAAAAATGCTGCACTTCCAAACTCCACTCATTAGTGAGACTGGGATGAATTTAATAATAGCTAGCTGTTTGCACCAGAGCCGTGCTAATGAAAGACTGTTACATTTATGTCCTTGATTCCCAAAACATGTATACAATGCACTGGACCTGGGCAAACCAGGAATTACCAAGGCTAGCTCTGTGTGCATTGTGTGAATGTGGGTGAGTACATGCAGGCAACGCGATCTCTATTTGCACTTCTTCTTCTATTTTGCCTATTAAAAATGAGAAATTTATTTAGAACAAAGGTTTTGATAATGGTACTGAATGTATTTAACACAAAATAGATGTCCTCCTCTCTTCTAATAGACTATGTAATTTTTCATTGCCTTCAGAGAAGCTGGATTGTTTTACAGGTAGACTCACTTGACCACATCATTACCTCACGGGGCATATTAAAGATCTTTTTTTAAGCTAAACAAGATAACTGTGCAGGCTTTCAAGTAAGTTTAATGTAATCGGTTAAGGGGTTTCAGCACACCTCTTACAGTACCAGTAAGTGACCTCTTTTAAGTGCTTCACCCTCTAATAGTTGAGAAGTAGCTTGGTATTGGTTCATAGGAGATTGCTACTAACTGCTTCATTTCTGCCCATTAGCTTAATGAAGAGTAGTGGCATTCCATGCCATGAAATAAGTTTTGTCATCCATATTCTGCTTCACCATTTTTAATCTCTCTTTATTTGAATTATTAAGGATTTGGTTTTGCAATACGGAGGTCAGTAATTGCTTTACCTTTAACTCTGTCTCTGATTCAGACCCTAGTAATGCAGTTTATATTCCTAAAAGGCTATGCTTAAATATCCTTTTAAATATTCCTTAAAAGGATAGCTAAATAAGGTTGGAAAGAAATTAACACCAATTTTTTAGTATTGTTTTCTTCATATTTAATGTATACAGAAACAAATAGAGGCCATCCTATTCAAAGTGTTCTGTTATTTTTATCAAACGTACTTCTGAGGAAATTTTCTGTCGAAGTGTTCGCAATTTTTATTATTGCCTAAATATTCTCATATTTGTGCATTTTTACTGCTGTGGTATCTTTGCAACACTCTTTGCTATCACTGAGCAGTAATTTCTTATGTAGTTAGCCAGGACTGTTTACTGCAAAAAGTTTAATTTGTTTTCTTTATTCATTTTCCAATAGGTATTCATTCCCATTTCTGTTTAGTGTATTCCATAGGGAATGAATGCAAAGAGCTTCCCCAGTAATTAACATAGGACACACCAAGCTCTGTCTTCTTTAAATTATTTCTTTGACCATAACCAATTCTATTAAAAAGCTAACAATCTAATGAAAAAGAGGAACAAATAAAGTTGTTATTAAAATGGTAGCTTCCCCAGCCTTGCTTCTCAAGATTGCAGTACTTACTGGTCAGGTCTTACAAAGGTTGTTCATTTATTTTATTTTAGGTGTTGTTTGTGGGGTTTTTCTGTTTTGTTTTTTTGGCTTTTGTTTTGGTGGTTTTTTTTTGTTGTTGTTGTTGGTTTGTTTTGTTTTTTGTTGGTTGGGGTTTTTCTTATTTTTTTCTTACTGCAATGTATTATTCTTCAAACTTTCAAGCATACATATATCCAGAATTTTATTGCTAGTGCTTCATAGCTACTTGGTTAGCTCCTTGGGAGGCAAGACTAGATTAGGTGAGAAACGAGGCATGTAGATGTGCTTCAGACAGCTTGTTTTGACTAGGAGTTTGAGAGGAGTTCCTGTCAGTACACTTGCAAACAAAGCTTTTCATCGGTGGTGGTGACCTGCTGTTTGTCAGCATTCTTTGTGAATTCCCTTTCATCTGCTGCTGTTGGACTTTGAATCTTGAAGTTATGTAGTTCTCACTGTAAGTCGCTTTTGTTAAGGCTTTCCAAGGCTTTTAGTCATTGCTGTGTTGCCTTTAGCTTCTCCAGTTCTTTGTGCTTCCTATTTTTTGAGCCGTGATCCTAGTGGAGCATAGAAAAAGGAGCAATTAAACAGGGGTTGCATCCAGACTGCAGGAGATGTCCTTCAGGCTGCTATTTGTAATAAGCACTGCATCTGAAATAAATGCCCAGTAAGTGGCTGATTCTGTGAAACTTATTCCTGCTCCTAAAGGGTACTGATTTCAAACATATTACATACCTACTTCTGAGTGTCTTTTGGCCATCCTACTGTACCTTCATATAAATAAAAATATATTGTGGGTGTAGAAGGTAGGTGAGTTTTTTTTTTAAAAATAACATTTTAGTTACAACACAGCCTGTATTCAGTTTGTCACACAGATAGGTTCTGAGTCACTTAACAATCTTTTCCTTACCTTACTAAACTGGTAGATCTGAAAATACAGTAATTGCACAAAAATCAGCTTTAAATTTTATTTTTTTAAAGGAAATAAGTGTCTGCTTGTATGATCTTAGATGAATGTTGCTTGGTAGTTTAAAATGCCTTCTGAGTTGATAAGCAGATTCTGTGTTTTGCGTGGACTTCAATACTATTTGTATTTCTCTTTGAAATGTTGTAAGTTTTTAGCTTTAGTGGAAGAATTACAATTAAACATTCAAATTTTTAATGCATTTTCTTTGTTATGATTATAGTTTCAAGACTGCTTTGCTGCTTGTTCTTTTGATGTATTTTAAAAGTACAAATAACCAAAACACCTCAACTTTTTTTGGCTGGCAGAGAGAAAAACAAAAAACACGCATGTAAGATGCTGCTTGTTATCCATGATCCACTCTAGAGTCCTGTTATCCACTGTAGCAACTGATTGTTGTAGCTTGATAGGCTTCCAGCTGATAGATTTCTATTACACCTAGAGCGGTTGTTCTGTCAAACCTAGAGCCAACTTGCTAGTTGTTCCGTGTGCAGAAATTGGGTATTGATGACTTCCTTCTACTGGGTTGGTAAAGTTGCTTAGTCATCGCCAGAGGCTTAATCTTGGATTTAATGACATTTTTGCTGATGAAATCCATTAGGCAGTATGTGTCTATTTACATTCTTACAGTGTGTGTTTTTCTCCCACTGCATATTAAACCAGCTCATAGGCTTTGATTTTCCTTTGTTGCCGTCTTGTTAGTGTAGGAAACCTGAAATGTGCCATTCTAATTTTTGGCGGTAGGTAGGATTGCAGTCTGTGCTCTTACGAGCCAATTTATGCTTTGTTTCTTTTTTTCTTAAGCATTGTCCAGAAGAGGAGAACAAACTTTGTTAAGAAGAAAAACTGCATATCGGTCCATTCAAATAAGCAGGGCTTTAGTAAATTGCATTGTCAGGTGAGATTTACTTTATGTGATACAGGAGATATAAATGACATCGTGAGCCTTAGCTGTGGGTGCTCATTTTCATGTGTGTTTGTTACTCAAGAGGACAGGCCAGCTCTAGCAGGTACAGCCTTCGCATTCCCAGTGAGATTGGGCCAAGGCCTCCTTTCTCCTTGGGGCTCCGCAGCCAACTGATAAATTTACTCAAGTGTGGTGCTGAACTGTGCTGCCCACCTGAGCTGTGCCACTCATCTATGAGACTGTCCTGCTTTCTTGTTGTTCATGTGGCAGTGACAAGCAAACTGGTTCTATTTTACACAGCTGGAATCTTCCTTTGGTTCCCTTTGAAATTTTAAAAAATTACTCTGTCATGTTGCTCTATCCAGTTCCTTCTTTTATTTCTGTAAGATCTGTGTTGGAAATGATGCCTGAGAATTTTGCCTAGTTTTTGCTTTCTATGTATCTGTAACTTGTTCTGTACTTCTTATAAAACGTTAAAAACCTCTGTTCCCAGCACCTTTAGCCAAAACAGTAGGAATTCAAGCACACCTTGCTGCCCTGGGCCCTGAAAATATGTAAACAACATTAAGTGAAGAAGAAATGGCCTGGGGTGGTGACCATCATCACCTGAGGGTATGATTGGAGAATTGGGGCCGATATGACGGAACTTGTAAAAGGTGAAGAGCGTGTGACCCGGTGTCCATCTTCGGGTGTAGCGCCATGGGGACTTTGCTTGCCCTGAATGTATCTTGTAGGCCACGAATAAATTTGTTCACTTTTACACTCCTAACTTGTCTTGGCCTCTGTTACAGGTTACCCTGTTTAGGCCCTTTCAGGATTTATTAATGTTGAGTGGAGTGGCAGGATTACTTCACATATCTTGGAGGGTGTGCTTTCATTTATATACTCTCAGTCCAGTGTTTATCTTTCTAGAAGTGGTTTAAAAGAGTTGCTTGTCATCTGTGATAATTCCTTATGCTTCTTTGAAGATGAGCCACTACTTGTTCCACTTCTCACAGTTATGTAGCTTTAACGATCAGTGTTGCCCCTGCCTTTTATAGAGGTTTATTTTTCTGAACATTTCTGTTACTTCAAAAACATTTTGAATTCCAGTTCTGCCTTACAAGATCCTTGCATGTTTAGTGATGTTTCAGTGTTTTGTCTAGCATGGAAAAGTGCAGCACCCTTCCTTCGCTGCAAAACCTCTGGATGAGACAATACTTGTTAAATGAAACTGCAGGTATGACAGCTACCTGTGTGGTGGTAACAGTAGTGCTGGACAGCCTCCCTGAGCAGTCTGGCTGTCCAGGAATGTCTTTTGGTCCCAATGGGTTTCTAATCGCCTGTGTAAAAGTCTTGCTGCTGCAGATAGATGGAATAACTCTGGGTAGATATCCATAGCATCACCATCATCACACAGCATTTAGCTGTGTGGACTGAGAGAAAGCCTTTCCTTCCACTGGTCATGCAAACAGATTTGTCAAGCTCCTGTAGTTTCATACTGAAATCGGCTAGCTAGAAACTTCCTAACACAGTTTTGAGTATTACAAAACAGGCATTCTTTATTGCAGTGCTGGGCACTTGGAGGATCCTTCCACTGATCGAGTGTCCCTAGTGTTGGGTACACAGAGTTCTTATCATACACACTGATGACATATTTATTAGCTATCCCCACTTGGTATATATGTATTACTTTATTTTACATAGTCACAACCCTTATCAGAAGTCTTTTTATGGTTCTTTGGGGTTTTCTTTGGTTGTCTTCAATGTCCGCTGTCCCTTCCAAGTGGCTGTTCCTTGAACCCTACTTTTGAGTAAGCGCGATATTGTTGTTTTGCAAGATGACTTCTTTGTCAGCCTTGCAGAGCTGAGTTGGCATCCTGCTTGTGTTTTGCATGACTTCTGTTTGCATAAGTTACATCCTTTCTTTACTTCTCCAAGGCTGTGTTGTTCTGTTCTCTTGTCCTTATCAAGTCCTTCTGCTCTTGTATTATAGTCTCCAGTCATTTATGCAATTTCTGATCTTAATGCAGTCTATCTTTTCTCCTGTAGTCCTTAGAACTATTTTTCAGTGGAGAGGTTAGAGTCTTTGTGGTTTTGGATTTTTTGTTTTGTTTTGTTAATTAAAGTTTAATATTAAAGGATTAAGGATTTTAGAGTAAGACTTTGGCAATTTTAAATGCCCGTATTTATAATTCAAATTATTGTAAGGCAAGTCAGTAGTAATAAGGACTGTTTAGCTTGTGCTACAGGCTAATTACAATAAAAGTACATATAGATAATCTTTAGCTGTTTTATGAATGCACTGACTTCCGTGTTGGAGAAGAATTGTGTGGGGTCGTAATACTAGAAGTAAATGTTAGTAAATATGTACAGTTGGTCCCAGTGTTGGACAAGCTGTAGACAGAGTTCCGGCTCTGAGGAAAAACAGTCCTTCAGGCCAGTTGTTGCATCACCAGTGAAAACGAGCAAACCTTGTTTAGTGGGTCATGCAAGCAGGAACAAACTGGGCAGGTGACCAGGAAGCGTTAAAGGCCACTTCCATCTCAGTACTGTGACCTAGCAGGGGTTGTGGCAAATAGTTTCATTCCTGGTGGGGATAGGTTTTGAATTCTAGTTTGGCTCCAACTTGGCTAAGCTGTTATCCAGGAACCTCTACCAACTATGAGAAGAAGATACTGTCAGTCTAGTGAAGCAGCATTTTACTACTTTTGGAAGTCCCACTTTTCAAGCCAATGTATTTTTAAGGAGCTCTAATTTGGAAAAGAAATTCCTGTGAGTAATGCCTGATGATAAATCGTCTTTCATCTCTGCATTTCCTGAGTTCTAAAAATAACATTTTGTGTGTGATGATTTTGATATCTAGACTGTTTTGGTTATTGCCGTATTTAATGCTGCTTTGTGAAATGGACCAAGTGAGGTTAAAAGAACAGTATCTTTTGAAAATGCTTTGGATTCCACTGAGGTGATGACTGAGGTTTGGCAGGGGCTGCCCAATGAAGAAATCTGTTGCAGTACCTTTTTTAAGGGCAGTATAATGAAGTGAGGAATTAGGATTTAATGCAAGGGAAATGTGCAGTGTGGGTGGGTCATGCAGATAGATTTTGATAGGGCGATGAAAAGGATTTCTACAGTCACAAACACTAAAATTGCAGTGGTGGTACTTGCCTGTTAGCAGGCAGGAGAGATGTTAAATCTGATCGAAATCAGTGCTCATTTTTTCCCTCAGATGAAAATGACTGCTTATGAAAGGTTAGAGGATTTATGGGGGTGTCAAAACATATGGCAGATGGGCTGGATTAGGACTCACAAGTATAGTAATCCAAATCCTTTCTGCCAAGCATTACAGAGGATCTCTTCTCCTGCTGGACTGCACTGAATGTACACAATCAGATCAGAGGAGCACAGGCTGTCAGGAGGCTCAGAGGAAGAGTTTCTAGTGAAAGTGCTTGTCTGAGCAGAGTTCATTATGAAAGCACTTCCTTTGCAGGCGAAAGTCTACTGGGAAACTGACTACATTATTTAATTTCAATAAATTGCTGGAATGATTTTCTTCCAAAGGCTGAAAGAAAGTAAAGCCAAAATGTATGCTAAACCTTTCTCATTATCTAGGACTATATTAGCACAGAGGGATGAAAGCTATGCAAAAGTCATGAATGTTGAGAGAGGAGAAAGGAGGGATTGAGTTTGTCTTTCCCTTCTAGGCCAATGCTACCTGTGAGATTTGAAAATTTAAAAAAATAAAAAAAGAAAGGAAAAATGCATCCTACTTTAAAATGTTGTGAGAGATGTTTAAGTGTTAGGAACAGATTTTTTTGGCTCTAGACTGAGTCTCGTCTGAAATTTGAAAATTCACAATGGCGTGTCAGTGTTACACAGGTTATTACTAACTGTAGTTAATATGCAGGTAACTTAAAAAAAGTTGTAAAGCTACTGGCTATTGAAAAGATCCATGTCTGAAATCTGGGGAAGAATGCAAACCATTTGTGTCTGAGGCAACAACAGGAGATTTGCACTTCACTCCTGTAGTCATTTAACGAAGCTTAATAATCTACCAGAGCTCCTTCTCCCGTTGACTAGTGCCTTACAGTACGATAAATTGATATGCTGGTGTGGTAAACCTACTCAGATATCTCTGAGCTCCATGAGTGAATCCTTAGATATTTCATTTGAAAGTCATGTGAAATGCTTAAAAAATATTAAAGTTTTGTTACAGCATGAAACACAAAACTGTATATGGATAATCTGTGTTCTTTGTAGAACCAGCAAGTGTGAGGATCCAGATCACAGAGATCTTAAATGTAAAGCTTAAAAGAGAGGCTGCGAATAGTTGCTCCAGCAGTGAAGATTGATTAGTACTGAACTACAGATTGTTAACATTTCTAGGGATAGGAACAAGAGGTGAACTTTTAATTGTTAGTATTTGGTTAACGTATGAGGAAGACCTGGAAGTTGTTAGAAGGTTTCACTATTATCCATTACGAATAGCATATGTGCTCTCACATGGTTTTGTCAAGAGAACCTTATGTGAACTTTCCTGCCATTTAATTGAGAAGTGCAATGGTTAGGACTGCAGAAAAGTGAGATTCTTCTTCCAGTTGTTAAGTAAGTATTAACAAAGTAACAAAGCAGTCTAATCAGTGCCTGAAAGCTCACTTTTCGTGTCTTAATCAAGTTTCACTTCCCTAGTATTTGGGATATCTTAATCTTTGGAGTGGTATATAGCCTTCCAGCAAAGACTTGCTCTAAATTTCTAACTCAAAAAAGACCATCTTTCACTTCCCAGCTTCTTTCTGTCTAAGCAGCCCCTCATAAGAGGTTCACAAGAAGGATGTATAAAAGAGCAAATAGGTCACATTTAACATTTGAGAGTCGTTTTTATGTATGTTTGAAGGAAATGAGTTTGAAAATAATTGAGCCAGAACGGTGGGCAGAAAAAATTTCATGTAGGAAAATATGATGAGAATGAAAGGAGAAGTTGAACCAGGGACATAAGGTTTTACTATGAGGGCATACATGCAAATCCATGAAATCTGAATGATCTTTTTATTCCGAATATCAACTTAGTTGGGAGTTTCAGTGATAACCAGTTTACACAGCTTTATAACATTAAAAGCATTTAAATAGTTTTGGCAGGCATGGATGAAACCATATGTGAAGTGAGTTGTGAAGTATTATCCAGCTTACAAATAAAAGTAAGTTGTTCTAATAGGCTTTCCAGGGAATGTAGTTATCATGAAGTGTAGATGAGGGTTTTGATTGATATATTACCAGAAATTGTGGATTATCCAGGATATAAAAAAAGCTAGTAAATCAAAGTGGTATTAATATGTCAAATTAAATCTGTGGATTTACTTCAGGCTTTACTTCATGTATAAAAAGTGCCAGTGTTTTTTAGATGTTTGCGATACAAGTGCATAAATGTTCTCATTATAAATTTGTTTGTTCCCTTATAATGCCTCCATTAAATTCTTCCATATCGTATCAAAACTGAATGAATGATCTAAATGACATTTAATATTTTAAGCTTCACACGGAGGAGCTCTACAGCAATGTGAAAAGGAATAAATTGCTTCATGATAAATTACAAGATAAATTATAAGTTATCATGACTAAACTGTGTCTTCTTAGTAGAACATCAGTAAAGTGATGGTAGAAAACTATTAATAATTGACCTAAAATGGAGCAACACAATCATCTGTAATTCATGATATGAAGGGTTTGTCCCACCCACAAAGGAGAAAAATGAGCTGTTTTGTAGAAATAAGATAAAACATTCTACTGTGAGGTTCTGCTTCTGAATAACTAAATAAACATTGAATAATCATCCCAGGAATGTGTAGTGTGAGATGGAAAAACAGACCTAATAAAATGAAAAATGATTGACAAATAATTCTTTCTAATAATGGGGAAAAGATTATCAAAGCACTTCTACTGTATCTGGAACTATTTGGCAAATAGGGCATTTTTTCCTTACAAAAGGCATCTGAGAAACTGAAATATAAAAATACACATATTTTAGCATAGAGAGTAATGTAAACCAGCTTTCATTTAGGGTGCCCATGTAATTGAGAGCAGATCTTACCCAAGAAGCAGCTTCTGCTGGAAAACGTTCAGTTATTCCATAAATAAGTGGAGATTCTTCAAATTGCTAGCATGATGATATTGGTAGATGGAGTCAGCTGACTGCCACAGATAATATTATTTAGATGCATGTCAAGATGTGAAAGGTTTTGGAGCACTTACATTGTGCTTGAAGAAAAACCCCCAATGTATTGTTTGGCTCTGAGATCACAGAATCACAGAGTTGTTAGGGTTGGAAGGGACCTCTGTAGATCATCTAGTCTGAAACCCCTGGCAAGGCAGGGTGACCTAGAGCAGGTCGTACAGGAATGCATCCAGGTGGGTTTTGAATGTCTCCAGAGAACGAGAATCCACAAGATCCCTGGGCAGCCTGTTCCAATGTTCTGCCACTCTCAATGAAAAGAAGTCCTTCCTCATATTGAGGTGAAACTTTCTGTGGTTTATGCAAAATGAAGTGGGACTTTCAGTACTATAGTTAATAGGTAGGAGCTCGGAAACCTAAACATAGAATCTGTGTCTGTTTTCCTCTCTTGCTTTCTTGGAAATGTTAATCAGTTCTCTGGTGAAATGCCGCAGGAGAGACTTTGATTAAGGAAAATGGAACTGGAATATCCTTTAGACTTTAAAATCTAGCTAAAGCAAACTTATGTTTTGCACACAGCCAGAAATAGAGAGAATTTGGGAGGTTATGTAGGAACTATTGTAAGATTCCATAAATCTCTCTAAAATAAAGATTTTCCAAAGCATTACACAACTAAATCTTAAGTGAGGACTGACAGCCCTAAAATGTCTGAAGGCTTGACTCTCATACATTCTTGATACAGCTGAAATGAAAGAACCAGTTCCTTTAGTCTGTTAGTCTATAGTCGATCACATATCCCACCACGGTGTGATCCAAATGTCCGAGACTGAGATCTGTTGTGTTTGTTTCCATTACTGAAAAAAACTTCTGTCAGATATTTTCTTCGTTCGTTTTTTTGTGTATAATTTATACAACTAAATACC
>VZRN01006112.1:629212-699808 GCA_013397935.1 Dasyornis broadbenti
TTTTTTTTTTTTTTTTTTCTCCAGAGAAAGAATTTGACCCTGTTCTTCAGCATTGGTTTATTGACCTCCTGGGGAACTGCACTGCTGGGTGTTCGCTTATACTGGATGGGCAACAAGCCCCCAAGTTTTTCTAATTCTGACAATCCAGCAGCTGACTCAGACAGTTTTCTCACACGTACCCTGACCTTCTTTTACTTGCCAACCAAGAACCTCTGGCTGTTGCTGTGCCCAGATACCCTCAGCTTTGACTGGTCTATGGATGCCGTGCCTCTTCTAAAAGCAGTCAGCGACTGGAGGAACCTACACACTGTGGCCTTCTATGCAGGACTCCTCCTCCTTGCCTACTTTAGCTTGAAGGGCTCCAGCAATGAGAGAGGATTCAACGGGAAAACTGTAATGAACGGCAAGCAAAATGCTAATGGGCATAGCTGCCACTCAGAGATGGAGTACAAGACACTGGAGGTGAAGTCAAGCTTTGCATCAAAAGAAGAGAATGGCCTAAAAAAGCATGAAATTCAGAAACTGCAGCTTCCTTCAACCGAGAACATTGTCATTCTGTCTCTCTCTTTGTTAATAGTGCCCTTCGTTCCTGCCACAAACCTATTTTTCTATGTTGGCTTTGTAATAGCAGAGCGTGTGCTGTATGTTCCTAGTATGGGCTTCTGCCTGCTGGTTACAGTAGGTGTCAGGGCCCTTTATGTCAAAGCCCAAAAGCGCTTTCTGAAGAACTTGGTTTTTTGTTCCACTGCTGCATTAATTGTTTTCTATGGACTCAAGACTGTTGTCAGGAATGGGGACTGGCAGAATGAGGAGATGCTGTATAGGTCAGGGATAAAAGTAAACCCTGCTAAAGGTAATTTTTGCTCTTTATGGTGAATACTTTACTAATTCCAGTTTGTCTTTGCCTTTGAATTGTCTGATTTTATCAGCTGCATCTAAAGAGAATACTTCAAGAAATTTTATTTCAAGTTGCAGTTGTACGTGCATTAGTTAAAAATGGGGAAAAGCAGGAATGTGTTTTGATTAGGTGTTGCAAGTTTAACATTAACATGGAGAAAAGGAGACCCTAAGGTAAGGGGATACTTTCTTTTTCACTGGTATTAGTTCTGTATTTTGAAATTAAAGATGCATGATTAGTATTACAGAGCCCACCCTGGTGTTTTTCCATTTGGAATCTGGTATCTAGCATGCTAATGAAGATTTTTTCGTATGTTTACCAAATTTCTGTTTTCGTTGACTAGAAAATATAAAAAATAGTAAAGGACAGCATCAGGGAAGTGCTCTTTCTTTATTTCATCTGATGCAAATAACGTCAATACTACATAATAAAAATGAGGAAATGAGGTCATATAATTCAGCCTAGGAAATGACTGTAGTTCCCCATGCATACGAGTACTGTAAAGAGTTATTGTCAAATACTTATGCCTTCCTGTTCACGTATAAATATCAGCTATTTGTAACATTGCCCAGCGAAGTCTCTCAAAGGTTATATCTGTGCTGTAATGGGATGTGACCACAGCTAGTGTAAACATATCCAAACAGGCAGTAAACCTGCTAATTTAGGTATCAGTAACAACCTTTAGCTGTGGCTCTGTGGTTTCAAGCATATATGGCAGATCCAGCTGGGATCCTGAGCTCCACGGTGTCTGTCTGTACTGCTCTTGGCACACATGCAAGTTTATATGAGAAGGGTCAAAATATCACCTGTGAGTGCAGTGTAGACATTGACTAAGCCTTCGTTATTCACAGTTCATCAGAAGTGAGAAGGGATCAGTTGATTGCTTTGCCTGTCTGTGAAAGAAGAATTTGACAGCACTTGAATACTTCAGTTTTTTCAGTCATCTGCTCAGAAAACTGTTATATGATGCAAAGTCATCTGCTGATAGAGTTGTGCTTTTTGGTTAGACAGTTACATCATGCCATAGTCTAAAAGCTGTGATAGTAAGAGTCAGATGCAGGTGGTTGCTGTGAGCTGATAGGGAGTGAAAAAGTAGATTTGGCAGATAAAATGCCTTGCAAAGCAGCATTTTAGTAGTTTGTCAGTCTGATTTTGTAACTCTTCTTCATATACTTTCTCACCCTAACTTGTTGCTGCAGTGACTTTTATTAATTGTGAACAAGCACATCCCATTTGTTTTACTTTTTTTTTTTTTCAAAACTAGCACAGGAGAGCAAGAAATGCAGTAACTGAATAGTGAGCCAGCACACTGGAGTGATTATATGAAACTCTGAGACTTAGAAGTTTAGTGACAATATAAAACTTGTATTAAAACACTGGAATTCCGTGGAAAGAAAAGTGTGTATGAACTTGATTAGTTAATGTCCGTACCATTTTTGTCATCGGTGGAGATCCCCAGACATTAATAGCTGTCTGCTCGCAATGAGCCAAATGTTGTGATCAAAAAAGCTATGCTAGTTTTTGCCCAATAGTAGGACTGGCTGCAGCATTGTCTGGAAATTAGACTACTGGGTATTATGCTCCCAGGAGAGAAGCTGAGCTGTTTTCATCATGCACATCTCAGTATGCACAGGCTTGTGTGTATATGATTGTCTGGTTTCCTGCTGTATAAGCTGACATTAAGTGTCTTGTAGGATGTGTGAAAGCAAAGACAGTATGTCAATGCGATGATATAGACATGACTGAGCTGACTTTAAATCTGCTTAAAATATCCTGCTAAACTTCTGCTGAATATTTATTAGCCCACACACATTGTAGCAAGACTGGGTATAAGAAACCCCTAGCTAATGCGACCTGTCACCAAACTCTATTCATTACTGTGAATATTTCAAAGATTATCCCTGGCTTTGACTATGCTAATTTTATTTTCTATTTCTCATGCAATCAGGCAAGTCTGACTGGACTAGACTGACTGCCAGTCCTGCCAAAGCATTGGGAGATCAACAATACAAACTACTCTTTAGTAATTAAATGAGGTTGATGCAGGAAAAACAATTTATTTTTGCTTGCTTCTTTTTTTTAGTTTTATGAATGCAAGTGATAAATAGGCTATTCAGAGAGTGAGACAATGGGCTGCTCAGTCAAATGGTAGAGTGGAGAAGGATTTTCCTTATATTTAGGTTACTAAGAAGAGGCTGTCACTCCTCATTTCTCTGTTTTCCTCAACTCATAGCAAGTTTCTCCTCAATAGTATTTTCTTACTTCTGAAAATTTTGGAGTGGCACGATCATTTTCCCTGATAGTTCTGCTTTTTCTCTCTTTTCCTGCAAAGAGCTTTTTCTGAACAAGAGCTACTTCTGTCCTAATCTAAAAAGCAATGAGGTATCCCTTGAAAAACTCACAGTGTGGGAACCGATAAAGAAATAGAAATCTGTGAAGACCAGCTTTGCTAAATCAAAAAGATGAGTGTTTTGTTCCGGATCCATCTGTATTCTGGGCTGGCAGAATGAAAGCCGCTGATGGCTGAATGCTGTGCAACATTGAACTGATGTGCTGTATTCATAAGGGCATTTGCGAGGCAAGCTTTTAGCATGGGTGCATTTGTGTTCAGCGTGGCTGAACCACTTTGGAAATGGAGTTGTCTCACATGGTGATGGTTTATAATCAGTTCCTCTGTGTTGTAATATGTGTAAGATTATAATCTCATCTGCTGTTGTAATAGCTGTAAGATCATAATCTCATCTGCTGCTGTGGGACTTTTCAGGCAAACATGTTCAGCAGCTTCTCCATCTTCAATCCTGCGTGAAGAAATGGGTGATAATCACCTCACCAGCACTTTCTTCTGGTCCCTTCAGGGGTACCTTGCAGACAGAGTAGTGTTCTGCCTCAGGTGAGAAAGTCTCTACCCCTGCAGGCAGCCACAGCCTTTCTGCAATTTACATTTCTTCAGGCTGTTCTTGTCAATCACTGACAATATGGAAAAAATGCTCAAAAACATGAGGCATGGATTATCTCTTAAAAAAAAAACAACCAAAATGCACCGTGGGAGAGCCAAGTGAGGAGAAGGTGGTCAAGCTGCCTCCGAACTGCCGGGTGTGTGCCAGCTTTCCTGGCTGCCTCAGTGTGTGGCAGGCAGCTGCCATCCCTTGGCTGAGGGCGTCCTTATGAGGATTTGGGATGCCTTAGCTGCATCTTCACTGGTCTTGTTCTGCTGTTTTGGTTATGACTAGTATTTCAAATAACTTTAAAGTGATCCAAGCTGTACCTCATTGCAGTTTGTCAGCACTTGGGGGAGGAATATGCGAGACTGACTAATTTAGTTTACGGATTCTGAAGTGGGTGTATGTGTGTTTTGACTGTAGGGAGGGAAGGACACAAGTGTTTCTCTGTTCTGCCTTCAACTTAACGAGCAGCCCAACTGATATAAAATCATTCTCGTTATCTGAGTGTTCTTTTATAGTGAAGGAAGCCTCCCAAAATGTAAAAACAAATGAAATTTTACAAGTGGGTGGTAGCTGTCTCGTCTTTTTCTGTTAGACTGAGGGCCATTCTGTGTTGATGATTACCTAGCGTTTAATATAAAATTATAATGACACATGAAATAATTCTGCTTATTATGCCTCATTAACTCTAGTTTTCCCTGTAGTGCCAAAAATAAGGTTCAGAAAACTTAATCATTTTCCTCTGGGCCATTTCATACCTTGCAGTCCACATGTAAGCATCAAAGATCATTGTGATGTATTTGCTGTAGCTGGTACTGACATTGATTAAAGAAGTAGAAAATAGAGAGACTTAAACTGCTAGACTGCCACAGAGGCATTCATTGCTTGGTCATATTTTCTGTTGAAAATTTAGCCTCCTGGTGCCATGACATTTGTAAGTAAACTTTGAGGATTCCTCCAGGAAATAGCTGACCTGCCACACAAAGTGGATGCTTGGCTAAAAATTTAACTAATTGTTCAGTGAGGAGAAACAGGTACTATAATTTGTAATAAGCTCGGTAGAGAACCTATATTTCCCTCAAACAAAATAGATGCAATAAAACATTATTTTCCATTATTAATTTTTTTATATCACTGGAGACCAAATGAGAAGAAATATTTTAAGGTACAGCATTCTTCAAATATGCTTATTGTTAAGAGCTTGCATTATGGTGACAAGATCACCTCTAATACCTTTAGAGTGTTCAATAGCTATTGCTCTGACACACAGCTTGTTGTTCATTACATATATTTTATACCTCCTAAATAGAGCAGTGTGTGTCCTAATAAACACCACATTGGGCATTTAAAAATGGCTTGAGCACTTGGGATTACATTTCATTGTTTTGGTGCACATATTCAGGTTTTTAAACATGTAGCTCGTCAGTAAAACTCCAACTCATCTTTGGCCCAACAGCCCAAAATACTACTCTGCACAGTGATTATTTCTTTTTCCTTTGGTTCATTTAATTTCAATAATAATAAAATGGTAATTTTGTGATTAATAAATAGAATATTGTACTGAATAGAAAGTGTAGGTTTGGGAAAAAAAGGCTTAAGAGAGAGTGATTTCAGTGCACAGATTGCCATATAAAACATCAGATTTTAAATGTACAAAACCTGCTAGTAAGTACACTTAAAAGTTTTGCATATTCTCACTGTTAAGAAATAGCAGTGATAACAGCATGCCATCTGGAGTTAGGCATTCATGTGTTAGTTTTAATTTTGCTAATGAACTCCTCTTTAGTTTTTGAACAAACCACTTTAATCTCAGTTTTTCCCTCTGGAATGGAATTCAAATTACCTGTTATCATAAGATACTGGATTTTTTTTTTTTTTTGATGATTCATTATTGTTTTAAAACCTCTCCATATTTATGGAAGTATCATATCCCTCCTAAGCTAGTTGATAAATACATATATCAGGATATATAGTCACTATGGTGATTCTTGACGTTCTTTTTAGTTAATGTTTTTAGAAATTGTCAGGAAAACATACCACCAAGTAATCATCAGTTTTCCCAATACCTTCACTAGAACTTTCTGATCCTTAGCATTTTTTGACTAAATGTTGCATGGATATTTTCCTTGACTTCTATTATTATTTTCAGCTTTAGCTACTTTTTAAAGAAGAAATTGCTTTAAGGTATATCTTCAGTCGATGGTGCAAAATGTTTCCAACCACCAGTAAGAACCTTTGTAATAGCTACTGTCTGGCAGATGCAATGATCTTATTTAGGTAAAAAAAATCATAAGCTAGAATTACACATTAAAAGTATAATTTATAAAATATAATTTTATATGGCTATATAAATCTGTTATTGCCATATATGAGTTATACAGAATATACCATGATAAATTTGGTGTCTCATAACAAAAATGTCAGAACTTGAAGGATAAATGTTGTACAGGATACTTCAAATTTCTTAAAACAAGTTGGAAATACTTTTTATATCTGCCACTCCTAACAGCTTGTTGTGGTTTAGGAATACTGCTCCCCAAATCAGTGCCCCCACCCAGACTCTCCCAAATGCTCGCCCTCATTCTGCCCTGACTGGAAATGAGAGAGAGCTTTCCTTACTGCCACTCCTGGCAAGTGATGAGAGATGATATCACATAACCTTAGGGTCTGGCCATGCCTGACAGGGTAGCTGGGGACTACAGGCACCACCTTGCCTGGCTACTGTAAAAAAATGACCTCTGTCCTGGCTGGAACTAGGACACAGCTTTGAAAGATTTAGTTCAAATGAACCACATAGAATTGTTTGAAAGTTAAATAAAAAACCTATACCCTGAAAACAGTCTGGGGCTCTCTAAATGGGTGGTAGTGCTGCCCTGGATGATTAAAAGGTGTAGAAGGAATGGCTGGTTGTAAATTCTTTGGGAAACAGCCATAGTTATTTAGAGCATCTGAGCATGCCACAGGCAGCCCAGCCTCAGCAAAACAGTCTGGTTATGCCAAATACACTGGAGAGCTGAAGGAAAGTGGTTTATTGTTCAGTTCAAACTCTGAATTTTTTCTGCAGTGACAGTGTTCTCTCTTTCAGTTCTTCAGTAAGTGCTGTAATTTCCTCTGAAACCCAAGTCAGTGTGGTATGTGCTCCTTCTTCAGCAGGATATGAGAAAGCCTGGTATTCTTCCTTTATAGATGTGTAGAGGTCTGGAAACAAGGATTTTTTTTTTTTTTTTTTCCCCTTGGAGTGTAGTACAACAGCATCTAATCTGTGAATCTTAAGTTGCAGGGGGGTAGGAAGAGAAACTATTATTAACTAATATTTAGGCTTTTTTAAAGGAGCAAACATGAGACATTGAGACATATACCCATCAGACAGTTACTTCTTCCCCTGACTTCCCTGAGGTGCTCTGCAAAATCATTCAACAAGCTCATCTGGGCTCAAAACGACAGTATAGAAACGTAACCCCAAACAGCCCTGGTCAAGGAGGCATTAGCTTTGGCAAGATGAATTTTTGTAGGATATCAAGCAAAGTCACATAAGTTTGGGGTTTTTTGCCAGAAAATTATAGACTTTATTTTCCAGTTTAAAAGACAGAGCTTTGGTCCCTATTTGTGTGTTCTGTGGAACTACCCTGAGGTTTTTTTCAGAGGGAAAGAGTTACTTTTAATTAGAGGAAAACAAGATTATCTGGTTTGATTCTCAAGCTGAGCATGTTTATTTAAGTGCATTAGACAGTCATCCAATTGTTTCATTATTTTGCCTTTTTTTCAAAATATGAGAACTCCGAAAAATTTCTCTTTACGTAATTGTTTTGCCGTGAATTACACTTCTTCATTTTCCTGTCTGTAATGGATTTTGTATTGGTACATATTCAGGTCCCTTTACATAAATCTGATAGAGAAACAAACCTTCAATATGGACAGGACTCTAATTTACATATATGCCTTTTAGTAGCACTTCTGGTAGAGTAAAATCCCGGTGTAGGTAGATAAATACAAGTATTTTAAGATTTCAAATACCTCTCCTTAGTAACAGGGAGTTTTATTACTTAAACTTGAACTGTCATCATTGCCAATCCTCAGGCATCCAGAAAGTAAATGATGGCTGATGCAATTATAGTGTGCACAAGTGGCTTGCATGTAGTTTTTTTCGGATTACAGAAGACATCATCAAATGGAATGACTGAATACTCTGTGCCATTTCCTTCTCTTTTGTTGAATGCTCTAGCACACTGAGCTTTTCTTTGAGGTCTTAAAATACAGAAGATATTTTGAATATGGACTATTAAAGATGCGAGTTAATAGTTGTAGTGTCCTTAATTAGTTTCACTACTGATAAATGAAGGAGGTAATTTTATGACCTACCTTCCTTTCTGCCACCTGTATTTTCATCCCAGTGTGGATATGTATTGGCTGGCAAAGCTTCACAGGCTCTTGTCTTGCCTTTCCAAGTGATTTAAAGTAAAACAAACAAAATCAGACAGCTTGAAGTGTTATGAAAAGCCTGCTACCTGGATATGAACTAATTTGCCTTTTCCAAGTCTGACATATGTTGTTTGAGCACATCTGAAGAGTCTCTGGGTTTGACAAACCCAAATGCTGCTTTTCTTCTCCCTGTGGCTCCTCTGGAATGCTTCCAGGACACTGTGCTTGTTGCTCCCCTTTTCTGGAAAGAAGCCAACAATCATCCATCTACTCTTAGCTTTGAGGACCAGGGCTGACATTTCAGTTCATCCTGCCATTGCTGCAGGAGGCTGGTTTGCAGCTCATCACTTGGGACATAAGTGATAGTTTTGGATGTATCATAGATAATTTTTTTAGAAGCCTGCTGTTTAGAAGGTTACATAATTTGACAAATTTAGTACATGGTCCCCTCCTTGCTTGAGTGAGTATGGGCCTCTGGAGAGTTCCTCAGGGTTCACCGTGGGATGACTGGGGTGCCCAGAAATGTCCTCTTCTTCCACTTGTATTTTTTTGCTCCTTTGTCCTCCTTTCATTTTCTTGCATGATTTATATCTATTACCTCTACAAAATACAGTTCCTTATATCATGAGAGTTTCAGTTCAGTACTGTTCACAGCTCTGTTCCTGACCATTGTGAAGTTTCATGGAATGGGAACTTCGCACACTGGAAATACACACATAGCTAAGAAAGCTGTGCAAAGGTGTGATCGGGCTCTGCTGTGAGCAGAGCAGTGAATACATTAGGTGTTAAAGGTACTGTGGTCATCCTTTTCTCATTTTTTTTTCCTAACTTGTATCAGTTTAGTTGTCTGACTGATACCATACCCTTCACAAAAATCATTTTAGCATGATGCCAAAACGGATGTGGCAGAATTTAACTGGCTGTAGGGTGGTATGTAATGGTGAAGCCAAAGAACACTTTACCAGCTGCTCAGTCTTGTCTCTCAGGCTCATTAGCTGCCAGAATCACTCTGCTATCCTTTGAGGGGGAAAAGTTAATTTTCTGTAACATAGCAAGTGGTGCTGAGCGTAGAACAGCGTCATGCATTCGCACCCATTTGCATCAGGGTTTCAGAACCAAGGAACAAAACTGAAGCACTGCCTGGCCAAAGTGAGTGGGTGAGTAGCCGTGATGACATGTTGTTGGATAGCTTTCAAAGCACTGTATAGTTTTCAATTCTGTTTTTCTTTCACCTGCTGTCATTATAAAAGCCCTGCAATTGATCAACAAATGAACTGTTGAACAAATTATAGAAATAACAACCTTAACAAAAAGAAGAAGAATGTGTAAAAGTTAAGAGGTGATAGATCTCTAACACAGTCTGTCTCAAGATTACCATGTACCCACTGATATAAGAAAAAATCAGTGTGCAAAGTAGATTAAACTCATAAATTATGGTTATGTAGAAGCCATTTATCCCTTTAGGAAACAAGAAATAGGGCAGTTTTGTGGTTGAGTTAGCTAAAGGAGATAACTTGATCAAAAGGTTCTATTAACAAGTGAAGTTTTTAGAGGAAAACGATTGCAAATTATGTGCATGAATTTATTACATTTTGAAAAAAAAATCATTATTTGTTTGAAATAACAGGAAAAATCTAAATACCATATACAAACTATAGCACAAAAATTATGCAAAACATGTCCCACTTTGAAAATAGCAACCTGTAGCATTTAGATGAATTTTTCCATTCTCAACAAACATGATCTAGTTGATACTCTGAATGTCTTGTGAGTGGTAGTGGCTCTGTATTGTAGAAAAAACTGTTCTAGATGTTGAACTCTCTTCGTTATGTTTTTTGAATGTGCAACTGAGCTTTCAGGGGTTTTTTTGGGGAAGCCTGTCATTCCTCTGTTTGTGAAACTGTTTCCCCATGAAGAAAAAAGTGAGTTTTCTGATGAAATGTGAGTGCTAAAGAATGGAACACCACTCTGCTTTGTCAGGTAGGAAAGAAAAAAGCCGTAAGCTGCTGCTGAATTGAAGCTTTTGACAAAAAGGAAAAGGCAGTGTTCTTTATAGCTATAGTTATGACCTTTCAAATGTGAATGATATAACTGGTGCTGTGCTATTACTTCTTTACAGTTTACCCAACAAAGATAGTTTGGAATATGTGGATACTGGAATCTTGTTTACCTCTGTTGCAAGTATCAGCCTTTGTTTTTTTCCTCTCCGCTAGGATGAGCTTTCCATTTGCAAACGTTGGTCTTTAATGTTTTCATTTGTTTCATGATGTAGATTGTGCTCGGAAGTCCTCGATAGACTTAGGGGAATGACAAATTTTCCAGGCTTTTTTTTTTTTTTTTAATAATTTTATTTTAACCAAACAAATGCTTTGTCTGCTCCTAGAGGCATATTAGAAAGGTTGACCCTTTAACAGAAGTGATGAATATAGATAAAATATGAAAAGCATAGACAAATATCAAAGTTCCAATTATGATTAGACTGCAACATAGTTTACATGACCCTCATGTTGTGAGAATGCTAATTATGTGGGGGAATGTTCCTTACATTTCTCTTCGACATTGCAAGAACACTTCCTCTTTCTCCTTTACTTCATACCTGCAGAGGTTATAATGTATTTATGATCCGTTAGCACCTGCCTGCATTGTTAGAGTAGTCCCTGTGCAAATCCATAGCGAGATACAATCCTTAGCAGAAAAATCTTGCGATCAGTCAATGAGTAGTGAATGTTCAAGAATACAAATGTAAAGGCATCAGGAGGCAAAGCCTCCTGAGCAGCAGACCAGCAATAGAACAGGAAAAAGAATATACCTTTTCTAATGCACAGTTTAGCACCTGTAGTTCCAGCAGGAGAGAGCTGAGTGGTGACATGAATGCATGTGTTACAAAGATACGAGCTTAAAGAACATAATGCTTGCTTTATAATGAAGCCGCATTCTACATTGTTTGTTTTTACTGAGGCATCCTTTGCTGTCAGCATGGTTTCACGAAGTTTGCTAGTCTTTGAATAGTCTGTAACCTCAGCAGTTGTCAAGTGCCCTTTGTAGGGCATTACTTGGCTTTCAGCTGTTAATGTGGAGATTTAGATAGGCGGTAAAATGAAAAATTTGCTTCATAAAATATCTGATCTAGATACATTCCATGTAGGTGCTAAGAATGAATAAATAGAAATGAATAGAATGAATAGAAAAAACAAAGTCAAGGTTCCATGAATATTCGATATTGTGTTTGCTCCCTTCTACCACACAGCTAAGAGATTCACAATGCGCTGCTGCACTTGTCTCTGCCTGCATCATGGTGATCTTGCCACAGGGTGAGGTGGAAATGTGAATGCTTGTAATTCATGACTTTCAGATTGATAGCTGTAAAGTATTAAAGGAAAAAAATACAGTGGCTTAAACTGGAAACCTGGATTGTCACGCTCAAGGAGTGAGCATTAAGTGCACGTAAAAGTTAATAGCAAAAGAGAAGAGATTATTTCATTTTGGGGTTGGTTTCATTTTATGCTCCAAACTTTTAGAAATTAATTTAGTGTTTGCAAACCTTTTAACACACACGGTGTGGTCAAGGTCAAAAGCATCTTCTCCATGCTCTTTTAGTCACTTTATGAGAAGCATCGCTTAGAAAATAGTAAAACCTCCTAGTTTTCCACAGTTATTTAGTTCCATTCCACTGGTAGCAACTTTGTAACTAATTTCTTGAAAATAAAAAGCCCAAACCCTGAAAACCATACTCTCATGTAATTAATGGGAAACATCATGACATTTAGAAGTGGCAAGTGAAATTAGTACTGTTTCTTCTTAGTAATGTTCTAAATTTTGCCGTATTTTTCTAAACTGTTTTCCTCTAATATTCTTATCCAACAAGTTTATAATGAAAGAAGACAAAACTTCGCATCAACTGTAATGCAAATTTCAAATATTGATGCTGTGACCAATAGGAGATTATTAGTGAACTGATGTGCATGTCTTACTTTTAATTGAATTGTAAGCCTTGGGAGGGAGGGTGAGCAAATGAAAAAGCCTTTTAGACAGTATCGGAAACAAAAAAGTTTTTAAGAAAAGTAAGATTAGAATTCTGACCCCTCATTTATCATCCAAATAAATGACTTACCAATAGGAATGGCTAGGAATTTCAAAATGTTTTGAGAAAGATATTTCTTTGGACCCTTATAGCATCTGTTGGGCCCACATGGTTAGTCATCTTTGAACCTCGAAATCTATTGTCTGCAAAATAAACAGGCGAACAGTAAAAGAATTGAAGGCTTTTTCTTTCTGGACCAGCATTGCTTCCTTCTTAAACACTACTGAAGAAAAAAATAGAGATTCTAATTGTCATGCAGTCTCTTCTTTTTCATAGACAAGTCAGAAGAAACGCAGAAGGATATTAAAGAGAGGGAATGCAAACTGGAACTGCTGTTTCTAATTTCACAAGCTAAGGAATGGTAAATAATGCACAAATGTCTGTAAAGCTCCATAGAAGTTTTCTTGGCTTGATGTGCGTTTTTCTGTGAACTAAAGCTTCTAGTTTGGAGCTGCTGACAAGTTGATTACACATGACTTGGCTGTTCCCTAAATATTTGAGTCTTTGTTCAAGTAGTTTCTTTTACTCAAATAATAATCTAGTTCACACTCCTTAATGCATTCATCAATTTGTGGTTTAACTTGTGTGAGTTGAGTCTGATAGCATAAGGCGAGAACAGTGTCACCAAACTTCAGTAATTTGTTCATGTGAATAGTGAATGACACGTATCAATTTTTTTTAAGTCCTGCATTTTGTTTCATTAGTTTTCAAGTATGATTTTTTTTGTAGTAAGGTTTGCAAAAGGCAGTGTTTGCCCCCAGCATAACATTCTGGGAAAGACGGCAGTTTCCTTTTTTTGCTATGTTTTTTTTTTTTTAAATGTTCACCTGGATGTATTTCAGTGATTTAATAGGTAATTCTAGTTGGATTTTTTTCTGTTCCATGTTTCAGCAGAAGTGTTTGGACAACACATATATTATAAAATGGGAGTTTCCGAGTAGATTTCATTATTACCTAATTTTTCATGGGTTATATAGGGATGACAAGTAGGAATGAGAATCTTCGGGTTATCTTTTGTTAATGATTTGCGTTTTTTTTTTAGAGGTTTTATTTTTTCTTTTTATTTAAAGAAAAATTTTGGATCAAATAATATACATACATGCTTTTATGCCAACTGAGTGCTCTTCTCTGACAGTTTATTGCTTTATTATCTTAATTTCACTGAATAGTGTAGCATGAGCTTTGATTCAGTAGAAAGGGAAAGTTTTATTTCAATGAAGATATTTACACACAGTCATTTCCATTTCTCACTTGTTTTCATAATTCAGTTGCAAGCTGAAAGTTTACCTGTTTTCTTTAGTAAAATATGCTTCTCAAATCTGACCAGATTGGATTGGACTATGTCGTTCTTGCTTTGTTGTTGTCTTGCACTCATCCAGAATGAAAGTGCTTAGAGAAGGTTTAATATACCAGTCTGGTATTTTTCAGTCTTGTTAAATCTTAATCCTCCGTTTCAGTGAGATAGTTGAAAAATGAAGCATGTTAAACTTGAGGCTAACATTTGTCGTATTCATTTTCATTTTGAGAGCAATTAAATGCCTGAGAACTTGACTTACTCACTGCAAGGTGGCATAAACGCAATCTTTACAGTTTAATAGAAATCTATTTTGATATTTATTTTTCATTTCTCACCATGTACAGATGGAAAATACTTGGGTACTAGAATTTAGTTGGAGTCGTAGGGTATGTTTTTAACAAGGATGTGGCTTCACTTAGGTATAACCTTGTTTATGATTCTGAGTGTGCCCATAGTTGAACCAATGGTGTTATAGTTTTGAAGAAAAAGTTTTGTTTGAGATATGGAAGTTAATAATTGAATTTCTTTCTTTTCCTGAAGGTTAGCTGAATTAATTAAGATAAAGCAGGAGTGACATTTCTTGAGTAGCTCATGTAGCCTCTTTTCCATATATGTACACCATCCTCTTTTACTCACCCTCATATAGCAAAACCCAAGAGGATATGAGTGCTGCAGATATTAGCTGTTGATAACTTCTAGGGTTTATGAGGGGGATCTCTACTCATAAGCATTTATTCTGCAAAATGTTCTGTGCAGCTTCAGCAGCAATCAGAGCCAGGTGGTTCTTCTAACCAGTTCTGTATTTAAATATACATGAATATTTATATCAAATTTATGTAGTTTGGTTAGGTGAAAAGACTTTGGTTTTCATATTTCGTCTTATGATAAATGGTCAGAGTACTGTGTTTTATGTTTGTTATGTTCTGCTATTGTCACTTCTAGTGCATCGCATAAGGTTAATCGTTCACAGTTTTACAAGTTTCAACAGAAGTCTAAATGGAATACATTTAAAATTAAATAATGTACATTAGTTATTGACTGACATTAAAAACTTGACACAGATTATTTTGAAAAATGTAAATTAAAATATTGCCTTTAAAAATTATGTTAAATTAGATAGCTATTAGAGTCTATGGCATGAAATGCTGAGAAACTATTACACTGAACAGTGTTAATGGTGTCTTTCCAGTCTAACAGATAAAAAGATGAACTGAATCATCCTTTTGTGCATCTTTTCATTTACTGAGCTTCAAAATGGTTGGGAATAAATAACTTTGTGGCAGGAAATCGTTATCAATAGTTCAAATGGTCATTTGATGTAATGCTCTCCTATGGGAGCTCAGAGTGAAAACAAAAGTCCCTACATACAGTTATGGGAAATTGGATGTTCATTTGCTGCAGAGGCAAGGTCAGGTTATGCTTTCACAAATTAATTTTAAAAATCATATATAAAACTGTGTTTTTCTTACAAGGGTTAATACCTGCAGACTGGCTGGTCACCTTCATTAGTGCTTCCAAAATGTTTTCTGTGTAAAAAGGGAAGAGCAGCCGTAATGGGGAAATGTAAGAATTCTGCACGTATGATAGCTGAGTATAAAAGCTGAGTGAACCTGAGAATAGTTTTAGCAGCTGATTGAACATTTTTTGATTTTTGTTGATTTATTGATAAATAATGTATGAATTACTTCTCATTAAATACTAGGCTAAAATGAATTGACTCACAGAAGTATTAGTTTCTTTTCTTGTGGAAATATTGCATATATTTTTTTCTTTGGCTTTATAGAATACGTTGTGCTCAATTGAATGACAGGATTTTTATGAATTCTAAATGAATTTAATAGTTCTTTTCCCAACAATGACTAGTTTATTCTGCTCAGAGGAAATTGTGTGTTTGCTGCTGTTTCCATCCCTGTGGTAGGATGATTCTGGAACAAACCACAGCAGCTTGAAAGCAATGCACTTTCTAAAGACAACAATGCCTATCTCAGTTATCAACCTATTTAGCAGCATTATATTAAAACTACCTTGAAATTTTGTGTTAGTCAGAACTGATGTAAATTCTTGTAAAAAAAAAAAAAAGGGCTTGACTGAAGTATCAGTTAATTGCTACTTGAGCTGATGTTTGTGGTTAGTGCATCTGGAGGGAAGAATATTCTGACGTGTATTGTGTGTTTGGTGGAAAGGACATGCATCATCTTTCCATTGTTTTTTTTTCATTAAAAAGAAGTGTGAAAGTAGAACTTTTTAATGAAACAACTTTGCTTTTATAAGCATAATGCGGTCTTTTTTCATGTTCACGCACACTGTAATTGTAATGCCAGGTAAATTAGCTTCCTAAATTCAGAGTAGCATAGGTTGTGTTTTCAATAAAATGTTAGTTCCAGTTCCTTTTTTAAGTAGTTTTTGTGCCACTCAACAAAACTGCAAAGGAAGCACATGTGGAGCTTTAAATAATTTTTTACCTGAAGTCCTTTATAGATGGACTATAAAAGCACATTGTGTAACATAATAAATTGTATGGAAAGGGACCACATGTTTTTCTAGTAGAAAAAAAAAAATGCATTTTAGTGATCAGTGTAGTATGTTTATATTCATATGGCATATTTTTAATCCTAGTTACTTACCTAACCATTCTTTCAATTCCTGTGTCATATGTCAAAATTCAATACTTTAGTGAGGAGTACATCTACTCTGGAAAGACTTCTTGCTGTTTAGAGTCAATATGCTTAAAAGAAAGTTAAAACTAGGAAGGTGCCTTGGTTCCACATTTCACTCTGAAGATTTTTATTTATAGGTGGTGTAAAATAAAATGATCTTCTCCCTTTGCTACAGTAATTTCTAGAGACATATTGTTATAAAAAATTTCCTTTTCCCACCTGATGCATGCAGAATGCATGTAAATCACCTCTGTGAAATGTGAGTCTCACAGTAAGATGCAGAGAACCAGAGAACTGTGATAAAAAAATCACCAACTTCCTCTCCTGTTCCATAAAAATAGTTTCTTTGTGGGGTTTGCCTCCCTGAGAAACTTCCTGATACTTGGATACTCTGTCATGTGTAATTGGATTGCAGCTCTGTCTGAATACTGTTTTCTCCTCTTGACAGCATGGGGTAACCTTGGAAATGTTCTCAAGAGCCAGAGCAAGATTTCTGAAGCTGAAAGCGCCTATAGAAATGCCTTGTACTACCGCAGCAACATGGCTGATATGCTTTATAATTTGTAAGTATGCATGGCTTTCCTGGGGTTGAATTGTCTTTGAAACCTGTTGTGAATGGAGCTATTGATTTACTTGCTGGAAATGGAGACGATGCTATTTGTTGCTTTGTAATAGTCATTGCATTAATTGTGCTCCTTAAACTATGGGGTGGACAGAATTTTTTCTTGGTCAGCATTATTGTATATTCATGTAACGGGTATGAAGAAGGTAAACTTACAAATCTGTTTGCTTTAAAAGAAGGAAAAAAACCCCCACACTAAACAAAGTACCAATAGATGAGTTGTCAGCTGCAGCCCTCCATCTGTTTGTGACTTGATTAAATTGTGAGGTGTTATTTAGAATTCTTTTTTAAGTCTGAATAACACTTGGTGGGCAGAGTGGATGTAAGCGCTTCTGAGCACAGACCAATAAGCCTTCCATTAGCTCCAGAGCTCTGAAATGTTAGAACAGCAAATTACTTTTCTCCTGTGGCTGACTTCAGAATATCAGAGGTTAAATAAAGTTTAATTACTAGAACCCTGTTGTGGGTGTGTAAGAGGGTAAATAACACGAGCATCAAAATAATTACTCATCAGGGAAAAGGATTTCCAGCTCATTAATGTACCAAATCATGAACATGGAAGCGAATGTTGTGCCAAGCTTCTCAGTGAGGTGGGATGGTGCTGTGTGTCCCAGCAGGAAGCGAAATGATTCCCTGGGTGTTCCAGCAGGGAGGGGATGATTCTCTGGGTGTCCCAGCTTGGTGTCCTGCCTGCACCCAGCTCAGCACCGCTTCCTGTGCTGGCCCTTGCCCTTCCTCCCCCTCCTGCCAAGTCACAGCCAGCCCAAGCCCTCAGAGTGGGGCTGTGTTCCAAGGTGGGCTGGTCACCTCCACCGGCCCTGTGCTCTCGTTTCATGATGTGTGTGCAGCACAAAATCCAGGTGACTTCTGTTCCATACTGTTTGAAAATAATATCCTGCATGCAGCAGAAAAGTGTTACTGTTAGATACACAAAGTGTGCAAAAACTGCATTCAAATAAACCTCTTCAAATCAATTATTAAACAAATAAAAATTATAATGTTCTACCTGTAAGTCCAGTTTAAAATGGCTGTTTGTAATATTTGAAAATGAATTTTGCCATAATAGTATTTTTGTACTAATTTTTCCTTGTTTAACAAGCAATGAGTTGCCCATTGCATTAACTTATTTTTCATTCAAGCATAATCAAATTCAAAATAATTTAATGCTAGAAGTTCTGTTCCAAAATGAAATTTCTATTTCAAAACACGTGTATATTTAATAATCATATAGTTACACAAATGCATGTATGCACATAAATGTAAGGCAGTGAGGAGTATGAAAAACATAATTTTAAGAAGAAACTTCTGCTCACATTTAAAAAACAACTTCTGATTCCAGCAGAAGATTGTAGGAAATAAAGTGACAAGATTGATAAATGTATATTTCCCACATGCCATTTGTTTTGAAGATGAAAATTCTAACTATTAAATTTTCGAATGCCTGTACATTACTTCTGTCTCTTACTGCGACATAGAGGGAAACTGAAGTTAATGTCAGGGTAAGAAGAGGAAAGGGGGGTGGATGATAAAGTCAGGAACATAGAAGAAATCAGATTTCAATTGTTTCACTGTTCTTAGAATAAGCTACTAGTCTTCCAGTTTTCCATTGATACACAAAATGTATGTCTATAAACCTTCATCTTTGTTGAATAGAAAATGTTTTGAAATTCTACTGAATTTGTGTGGAAGGATTTTAACTAAAATGATGGTTTGAATATATAGGGCTTAAGAAGTAAAGTTTAATTCTTAGCCTTTCTACTACTATATTGAATACCGCAGAATCCTTAATTTTTAAAATAAGTTTTACAAAACCTTTAGTTAATCAAGATTAGTTGAAAAAATCTTGCATGATTTTTTCCTTTTTCTAGACTTTCTCAGTGTTGGATGTCTCAATATCCAGTGTGAAAAATAGGTGGTAAATGGAGTGTCCTTTGATATGACACAGATGAATCAATTCCTTTAAGTACAAACCCTCAAGAGCTCCTTGGCAAGTTAAGCCCATCCTTGGCATGTAGTTCTATGGGAGCCTTACAAAAATCCTCTGTAATGGAAAAATGTATCTTACATGTGCTTTCAAGAGCCCAGTTAGTTTTGCTGTTTCTAGTTTTCAGTATGTGCTTTTGAAACTGAAACAGTCACTCAATAGAACTCCAGGAACAACAAAAAAATCATCCTTACAGTTATTTAGAAGCGCTGTATGTGTCTCACATGTTCGTTATTGTTTCTAAGCACTTGTGCCTCAGTATTTGATGCCAATTTAATTGGCATATGCAGCTCAGTGTTTCTCATAGCAATAACAAATCCAAGTGCTCTCTAATCAAGAACAAATTATTAAGGTTTAACTCTAATTTTAACAATCAAAGAGAGAAACTACATAACTACATAAACAGAAGCATTTGATCTCTTTCCTTTTTCAGTAAATTGAAATGTGATGTTGGGTTAGAAGTTGACTATTAATACATTAAAATCTAAAGAATTTAACAGACTAGATGAATGGCTGAATTCATCACTATATTTTTGTTTTCTGACCTTATGGCTCTAAGTTACAGCTGCTTTTGCCATTTAAAAAAAATTAAAATGCATTACTACGTAATTACATAATCTTCATTTGAAAGTTTCTGATTATAAACATGTAATATTTCAGTGTTCTCCAAGCCATGTAGCTCTGCTGAATTCAACTAGATTTGATAGGGTAGTAAATCAGCATGAGACGACCTATCTTTCTATGCTTTTATTTTTAACTGAGAAAACCATATATTTTAATACTGTGACATACCAAGGACAGAGCTGTAGAGAAACGATAGTTTATTCTTTCAAAGAAGGCAATGTTCAGTAGATTAAAACCAAACTATTTTAGTTTGTTCTGGCTTTTCAGTCTTTGTTACCTTGTGTTTGTTACCTGCAGCTCATGGGGTATTTTGTATTGTTCAAAATTGCTTGCAGTTAGTCTCTAAAGTAAAAGTGCTTGTCAGTAAAAGACTGCAAGTTTTGCATATATTATTTCACATGTATTTAGGCTGGCTGTGCTTAGAGTATTCTTTTGTTATCCATATTAATAATCTACATTACCTTGATTTTCTCATCTGATCATAAGGATGCTCTCAATCTCACATAAATATTGAATATTCCTTTAAAATTATACAATTACTTGAAATGTTGTATTTTTGGAGTATACAGCCCTATAAAGGATGAATTACCAGCAATCAGCATCCCCTTGCTTCTCTCCTGAAATATCTCATTTTCCCTTTAGTAGGATTGTGTGTAGAAGTTCGTTATTCAAATAATTTAATTTCTTTGAATATGGTTGGATTATGAATTTCCAGAAACCTTACCTTGGAAAACGTAGGGTATTATGTCAATAAATGTGGATTTTTTTTTTTTTAGGAATTTCTGTTAGAAATTTCAGCCACTACTGAAGACTTTACTTATCATAGAGAGTCTAGGATTGCAGTGTTTTACAAGCAAATTTTAACTCTGCATCCTTGGGTAAAAATCAATATGAGCAAAATTGTTCCTTGTCTGTTGTTGTTAACCTTTCTACATCGGAAAATGTGTTCCCTGCCTTTTAAGGGTGCTGGCATAAAAATCTCCTTATCAGAGACAAAAAACTCTAAAAGCAGTCTGACCTACAAACCTGTGCTGAACTGTGGTTGAACCTTCCCCAGACAAAGTTCCTGCAGCCACCACCTCGTAGGAAACAAATCAAGCTTATGGTTCCTTTTCCTTGATAGCCCAGAAGTTTTTATCATTCAGGATGTGGAGTTAAAAAGCAAAGAGGATGTGTCATCTGGTGTCTTAAGTACTTGATTATTGTTTTTCTCAGTTATGAATGCAAACTTGTTGCAAACCTGTTTGGAATTAATCTCTGCTCTGCCAGCTAGTTCTTCCCCTGTCAAAGACAGCAGCTAAAATTTGTGTCTTGCTGTAATCAAAGCTGTCTTGATAAAATCTTGCTGTGGTGTGTCATACTGGCTCTTGAGGTAGCACCCAAAGGTCACTTCAGTGACTAGAGGTTTCCTGCAGTGCAAAACTCGACTCTGGGACACTTTGTAGGGCCTACATGAAGTACAGATAGTTTTCAAAGTCTTATTGAGAGGTGATGTCTCAATGTTTGAAGTTATGGTCACTTATAGTCCATACATAAACTTTCACTATTTTATAAAATTAGGAAAATAATTGTTTGAGTCTGCCATTCAGTTTCAAAGAAGACCCCTCTTGTAAGCTCTGTCCAGCTCTCTATCTGTGTTGACTTCTGGGGCACATGCGAGGGAGTGCACAGCACTGCCCATTGTCCGGAGGAGTGAGAAGGACAGGAGCAGTCAGTGCTACTCCTCATTCTCACAGCAGCCCTCCCTCTGTCAAGGAAATAGGGCTTGTGAGAGTTGATGTGGTGATGAAAGGGTTGTGTTCCCAATCAAATTGCGCCAGTAACAGAGGGAGGAAAAAAGGGACTATATTTGCTGATCAATTTTCTTGCACTTGGGAAGCTCTTCCCTAGATCGGGGAGAACATAACAGAGTATTACTGTGCTCTCTGAAAGACTAGAGGTTGTTCTGGGGGTGAGTGTTTAGTTTTCAGTTTTGGGCTTTTTGCTAGTGGGGCTATAGATTACTTAGTGACTTCTGCAAAGGAAATGGTTATTCTCTGTATGTTTGGGTTCTTATTGATTAAAAAAGTAGAATTTATGGCAGCCTCCATACCTACCTTTCTACCCACTAGTTTTGCAAATGAGAGTGAAAGAGTTGCCTTAGGCAAAGCACACCCTCTCTTGCTGTGTGGCTGGAGACACATCTGTGTGGGAAATAAAAAAGGATTTTCTTCCATTTCTTTCTCTGTTTGCCAGTGCAGCATTTAGGTGAATAAAGTCCTTTGTAGATAATCCCTCCTGAAATCAATGGGATGAGTGTAGTTTGAGGCACAGAAGAACTGCAGTCACGGCAACATAATAGCTAACAGGCCCTGTATTAGTTGGTACAAACCAGTAAACAAAATTGATTAAATTATTTCAATATTGTACCTGGATTGAAAATTGTATAAATATTTCACTAACGTACATGTTTACTTTGGCAGTTGCAGTTCCTGTGTATCATACTTGGCCAATTTATGCCAGCTTTAGTCACTGAGGAGTTTGCTTTACAAGTAGACCAGCTGACTTTAATAGGACTACCAACAGGAAGAAATCAATATGAAACTTGAGAAAGACTGTAGACCATCTACTGCTTGTTTATATTCTGTGAATGCCTTCTGGTCCCTGAAAACATTTTTGTGCCATTAGTATTTAGTGACTTTCGGTCAAACCCAAAGCAGAGGAGGAAGACAGGAAGATTTTTTCATTGGTGGTCAAGCAAGATAGGTAAAAGTTGGCAGCTTAAAGAATTCAGGAAGGTTGCAAACAACTCATTTGGGGGAAGTGTTTTCCTGCATGGATTAAATGAGCAATTCTATCTACAGAAGTGATGTGTATCATTTCCAGATAGTGAGAACTTGCTTCTCATTTTTTTTCATTTTATTTTTCTTCCTATTAAAAAACAGGATTCTGATCCACTTCCTAAGTCACTTGGAGAAGTCTGCTACTCTTGCAAGCAGTCAGCACATATCCTCCATTTCATAAATGATTAACACTCCACTGTAAAAGTAGCTAGAAGTAATGCAGGCAGAAAAAGTCCTATTGTAAGGTTCCAGAACCTTGCTACCTATGATAGTTAGAACTTTTCTCTTAAATAATCCTAAATTAAATACTGGACAGTTTATAACTGTCTACTGTATATTCTATGGTTTAAGTAGCCTTTTCTTTTCCAAATATTTTTATCCTCATGTATTTTACAGAATCAAAGAATGTATGACGTTAGAAGAGACCACTGTGGGTCATCCGGCCCAACCACATGCTCAAGCTGGGTCATCCTAAGAGCACGTGGCACAGGATTGTGTCCGGACAATTCTTGAATATCTCCAGTGAGGGAGACTCTACAACCTCTCTGGGCAATCTGTTCCAGTGTGTGGTCACCCACACAGTAAAGTAGTTCTTCCTCATGTTCATTTGTTCTTTCACAGTACTTGTCTTACTAAACTACAGAAGCCCCATTTTTCCAGTTACATCAGTAAACTGTCTTTGTAAGGAAGTTGCATATTTTATTTAACATTTTCATTGAATGCCTTAAGACTGGAAGGTGTACTGGAGAGAAAAAGTTTTGGAGGTATCAACTTGAAGCAACTATTGCTGTGTTTTGTTTTTCTGGGGCGGGGGGGGTAGTGCAGTTTAGGGCTAGGCTTTTTTATTTAGTTTGGTATTCTTAGTAACTGTAGATAATTTGTTTAAAAGTGTCAGAAGACTTCAAGTTCTTCATCCAAGTTTATCACTTGAACTTACTCCTCCCTATCAAGCTTTCTTACTTCAAGGGCGTGCTTTCCTTTGTTCATCCTTGCGTAAGGTAAAAGGAAGGCTTTACGTCTTTATAACCACAAAAGATAGGTACATACTCAGCATGTGACAATGGCTTTTCTCCACCTCTGGTCTGCATCCAATCCTTTGAGCTGTATTGCTGCTTTTGTGCTCTTTCTCTCTGCCTCATTTCCCCTTTGCCAAAAATCTCCAAAGAGCAGTTATCATTTTGCAGTGTCAGCAAAGAAGTGAAAGGCATGTCAGGAGCAGATCTGCTCCTGGCTATAGCCACGTGCCCTGGCCACTGGGACGGGTGAGATGCTGGAATCTGCAGTGCCTGCACGGTGTAAACTCCAGCTGAAGGATGTTATTCCACTACATCTAGAAAAGTCAGGTTTCCTGACTGTGTTTAATCTGAAACTGGAACTGGAGACTCATAAATCGAGTAATTTTTGTGCTGCCAGAAGCTACAGTGAAAACTAGTGATCGATTTCACAAGGAGAAGAGGCAGTTTCATGCCTTGGTAAGATTATGTCCTTATTTTCTTTCTTCTACCAAACCTCATAACAGATACAAATAAAACACTAATTATTTGGTGAAATTCAGCAGTCAGGCCTACATCTGAGCTGCTTGGGTTTTATATATGAAAGAGAGAGAGAGAGACACTGGCAGATGAGCAGTTAATGGAACAGTTTTTAAAAGAAAAAAGTCTTTTGAAAGAGAAGTTAAGAAAAGACCCACCTCAAAGTATCAAGTAATTAAACACAAGTATCAGTATTAAAGCATATGGTGAATACAGAAGATTAATTTATAATAATTACAAATAAAAGTTCTTTTAATCACAAAACCACAAATGTTGTACACTTACCAAAGTAATTTGTGTTGGAGAAGTTGACCAATTACTGTATTACTTCTCTCAATATGTTCCATTATTTATTCCAGAACTACAGTAAGAATGGAATTTCTTAGATAAATTGTTTCAAAATTGTGTGTGAAAATGTTTTCTTTTTAAAAAATTAAGCAGCTTAAATGTCACACTATGTCACACTATTTTTTTCCGTTAATTCTCCTGCTATCAGTAGAAAATAGGATCAAAATACCATAATTAATCTTCCTTGGAGTAATGACAATGTACAAAAATTTTTAGAGTAAACAAAATTCAGCTTCTAGGAAATTTAGAAAATGTTATTTCTATGTTGATGATCACACCTCTTGCCGTTCGCAAGATACTTGATAGTAGTTACTAACCTTGGTGCCATTACAAAAAGTGTCCTGAATGTATTCCCTCATTGCGCACTTTACTGCAAGTACCTACTAAATGTAAGTTCTCTTAGTATTAAACGTGATTTACTACCTAATGTGAAGTTAACTGGGAGACAGTTTCAGAGTGAGGTCACGTGATGCTGATAGGATGGTATAGAAGAAAAAGAGGATCTATTCCTTGATTCCGTTGAATCCTAATCTAGCAACAAGAAGCAAACAACGTAGATGATGGCTGCTTTTTTAGCTAACCGCTCTTCTCTTTTCATCCATTGAAATTTACTGGTTTAATTCAAAAAGTTTTCCTGAGATGTTGGAGGGAAATAAAATTTTCACTGATTTGAGACTGGAGATAGAAGAAGTCCAAGCTCTTTGCAATTTGAAAAGCTATCAGCAGATGAAAGCATGGAGGAAGAAAAGAAAATTGCTGTAGGTTAGGTGTGCTGGTTTTGCTTGGCCCAGTTTTTGCTAGCGGGGATGGGGGGGCCACAAAGATGGCTCCTGTGTGAAGCATCCCAAAGCCTTCACCATGTCCAGCAGAGCCAATCTTTGATGGCTCTGAAGATGATGCACAAGCTGCTGGCCAAGGCTGGGCCAGTTAGAGATATTGGTTATGCTTCTGTGATAACATATTTAAGAAGAAATCTAAACAATGGGTGCATGCACTTCTTTTTAGTCGGAGGAGGAGGTGGTGAGAACATGTGAGGGAAAACAACATGGAGACACCAAGGTCAGTGGAGAAGGAGGGGGACGGGAAGCTCCTGGCGCCCGAGGTGAGATTCCTCTGCAGGCCGTGGTGAGGCCCATGGTGAAGCAGGGGGTGCCCCTGCAGCCCATGGGGGCCCACGGGAAATGCTGAGATCCACTCGCCCATGCCGATGTCGAAGCGAGTGGATGCCTTGCGGGTGGCCGTGGTCCAGAGGGAGTCCCAGTGGAGAAACAGGCCTTGACTTGCACCCTGAGACTGAACTGAGTGCCTCACATGGAGTGGGTGGGTGCCAGAGAGAGAGAGAGGTCCAGCAGAAGTCTGGTAAAGAGAAGAAGCCTTGCTCCTGAGATGGAAACGGCCTGGCTCGGAGGTCTGTACCCCGTGGAAGAGGGACCCCATGCTGTAGCAGTTTTGGGAAGACTGCTTGTGGGGGGAGCTCACATTGTAGTAGGTTGGGTAGGCTGCCACTAGTGAGACCCATGGCTACACAGAGGAAAAGAGCCTCTCCCCGGGCAGGGGAAGAAGATCTGGGTGATGAACTGACCTACCCCCCACCCCACCCATGCCTTGGTTCCCTGTGCAGCTGCTGGGAAGGAGGGAGGTGGGTGAAGTGGAGAAACGGTGTCCTTGAAGGGTTAATTTTACTTCTCATTTACTCCTCTGACTCTGTTAGTAATATAATCACCTTTTGCAACTTAAGTTTAGGCCTGTTTGCCCTTCAGTGCATCTTCTTCTGGGTTTCCTTATCTTAGCTCATGAGTGCTATGGGGGGGTGTGTGTGTGTTAATTTGGGGGTACCTGGCATTTGGCCAGGGTCAAACCACAACATCAGGGAAACTCCAAATAAATATGATACCGCTTCCACCTAAGAGGAAGAGCTATATTTTCCTGGATATTTTGAATTATATGACAAGGGATGCTTACCCTTCTATACTGAAGTCTGAGTCTCCACTCTGAATTGACTAGTATTTAAGGATTTTTAAATCATTCTGGTTTTGATAGATTTGTATATGCTTTATTTCAGTCTTCTTAAACTTTGGAAAACTGTAATGCTTTGGGCCTTCATTTAAGCGTGCAATGTACATTCATGTCAGTGATGTCCAGACCACTTCTCAGAAATTTGTGGGTGGCTGGTTCATGAGGATGTTTGTCTTAAAAGCTAAATTTAAGCCCATGTAGTATGAAACTGGAAATATTCAGTATAATTTTTAATACCTCTTCAGTTAATAAATTTGTTCAGAGCATAAAGAATACAGGAAAACCCAGACCTGCTGCAGGTACTTAGCTGCACAGTGAATAATACAGTGAAATTGCTCAACAAGGGGAGTCCTTAACATAACACATGTGAAGGGCTGGGTGCTTAACTTGCGTGCATTTGAAAAAGACCTGCTTATTTCAGGTCAAGAAAAGATGCTAGGCTAATCATTAATGACTTAAAAATACCTCCATCATACTCTATCCACTTTAAAAAGTCATGCAGGCTAACATTTTCTCAACTGAATAAATAAATCTCCTGACTTCCAAGTAAGCCAAAATTATTCTGTTTAACATCTGCTTTGTTATAGCCATATGGATACTCCTGATGTCTGTGAATTCATCTTTATACACTGAATAGTTTTTGCACTGAACTGTTACTGAGAGAGTGCTTCTATCTCTGAAACACCACTTAGCATATTTTTCTTTGTTACCCAAGCTTCGTTTTCAGTATTTGTTTTCAAGTTACTCTTTGTAGTAACCTCATACCTCTCTTTTCTTGTTCTTTTTTTTTCCCCCTTTTGCAGAGGATTACTACTTCAGGAAAACAGCAGATTTTCAGAGGCATTGCATTACTATAAACTGGCAATTGGTAGCAGACCCACACTAGCTTGTAAGTATTTTAACCATACAAGCTCATATAATGTTGACTATAGTTTTCATAGGAAATTTTTCTACTCTTTAATAATGCCTTCTTTTTTTTCAGAAGTTTTTAAGTCAGAAAGCAAAAGGCGAAATTGTGCCCTTGAAAGCAAGCGCTTATTTGTAAACAACCACATTTAATGTGGTAGAAGTAAGAAGCCGATAATGAACTAACACTCAGCAGCGCTACTAAAACTTAAAATGTTTCTGATCTGGGGTGTTGAGCCATAGACACTACTGCCCAAATTTTCAGGCTACTGTTTTCTGTTTCTTACAGCCAGTCCCTGATATTTATAGTAGCCAGTCCCTGATATTTATAGTATGTGTGAGTGAATAATACAAATACTTTTGAAGTCCTTTCATTTTTTCTTTCTTGTCTGGGGAAAATGGAGAATAATCACTGGGATGTTGCCAGTAATAGGTTCCAAAATTAAGTGGTGCTGTTTACGATTGCTTAGACTTTTGTACCTTCAGTATTAATCTTCTCTCTATGTATATATGTTTTTATGTATGTGTATATTTTTTATAAGGCTTCAAACAGTGGTGCTGTATGCTGCATACAGTCCTAATAAGAGGAACAAAATGGAATACCCTGCCTAACCAGTGATTCCTTTGCTCCTTACTCAGTCTTTATAGTCACTGTCTTCATTCCTTGTCTTCTTTCCTTTACCTTTTATATGTTCACGTGTATTTCATGTTCACACTCACACCAATGAGTGATCTATATTATTCAAACCCCAAATTAGATAATCATGAGATCTCTACCAGATACTACTTAGAATTAAAACAGTAGATAAAGCATAACAGAAGTCTGTTAAAAGATAACGTTTTTTCCCTCTTCACAGCTGCCTATTTAAATACTGGTATCATCCTGATGAACCAAGGGAAGACAGAGGAAGCCAGGAGGACTTTCGTGAAGTGTTCAGAGATTCCTGATGAAAATTTGAAAGATCCTCATGCTCATAAGAGCTCTGTTACCAGCTGTCTTTATAACTTAGGAAAGCTTTTTCATGAACAAGGACACTATGAGGTAAGACTCCAGATTTGTCTATAATATATTTATAAAACCTTCATATACAAATGATAACTACTGCTGCCACCCAGATTTTCAAAGTACATCACAGGCACAAATTGATTGAATTTCACCAGATCAAGATTAGCATTCTCTATAGAGAATATTTGTGCTCTACAGCCACTGTGTAATGACACTAATTAGCAGTGTGATGTTCTCGTGTCAGAGTCAACATTAGCAGTGGTCACATCTGATATGTGTTAGTTCATTGGTTTTGGCTTTGTATCCATAGCTGGTATGCAAAGGATAAAACCTGATTAAAGGCCAGTCAACCTAAAGTGTACTGGCTTTATAACTCAAAACAGAGTAAGTCCATCTTTAGTTGGAAAAGTGCAATTATGCTTGCATGTAAATCTCCAAAAATAAGACCCAGTTGAAATAATTTAAAACTTCCGTGATTAAAAACATCTCACTGTGTGTTATTTTCAGATAACTTGACCTAAGTGCTGAAGTGGGTTGGATATTTTTAATGTAACCATATACTGCACCCAAGCCATCCCATCTCATTTACATGTACAACTGTGACTGTTGTGATTCCTCTCCATTTTCCCTGATGAGCTTAACTGAAACTGGACATTCACTTGAGGTTTGACCTTTAGCAGTATTTGAAAGAAATTCATGCTCTCTTTGCATTGCCAGGCATACTTCAGAACAGGAGCTGTGAGTGGTTTTGATCCATATAAGCGTTTCTGACCATGACAGTTACATCAGATGTTTAAGATCAGGCATGCACAAGCAGGACAGATTCGCTGTCATCTGTCTGCCGCATCCAGCTCTGTCAGATGGAGTTCCTAATTGATTAAAACACAGGCAGCTGATGCATGTATACAGAGAAGAGAAGACAACAGCAGCCTGTTTTCTGCACAGCTGATAGTGTGTAGAGCTGGAGTTCAATGCCTGCGAGGTACAAGGGCTTTTAAGAATATGAAACATCAGATTTCTTCCTGGTGGTCATTGCAGCCTTTATAAGCTGTGACTGTTTGATGCAGAGCTAACAGACTGACCAGTAAGCATGCAAGTGCTGCATGAATAAATGCGTGATCAGGTAATTTAAGGCACCACATATTTGCAAAGGGATTCCAGATTTGACATTCCTCACTTTATTGTGCATCTCTTTCTTTCTGTGGAGCAGACTTCAGTTGTGAGGATTATGCTTTGTTATTATTTGGCAGTAGACAATGATTTCTTTATTTTTAGGTCACTTAGTGTAGTTAATCATCAGAAAGTCCTTTGCCTGCAATTCAGTAATGCTCCATATTCTTTGACAGCCAATAGAATTTTATATGTTTATAAACTCGTCAGTAATTAAGGGGTATTAAAAAATGGTCTTGTTACTTCTGCCTGGAAAAGAAGTTGCAATGTTGGAACTAACTTGATCTCTTGTCTATAAGACTCACTGAATTTGGTAAAATTCAGGTAAAAACAACTTTTTAAAAGAAGAAATTTTCTACTTCCTGTGACATTTTTGATACCAATGTGTTTTCCCTATCCCTGCACCCTTTAATTTGGGGAAGGAAGATAGTTTGGCTTTACTTTATATGTGAAAGGATGCTTTTGAAGTTGGTGTTTTCCCACTTGTGTGTCTCTTTTCAGGATGCCCTTACGGTTTACAAGGAAGCAATACAGAAAATGCCAAGGCAGTTTGCACCACAGAGCTTATATAACATGATGGGTAAGTGCGCTGTTAGCGCTTCAGAATGATATTTGAGGAGTCAGTCAGGATGAAAAAATAGACCTTATCCAGGAAACTGGTGCCCATATTAATGAGCTAATAAAACCCAAAAATAATTACTTTCAGTAGATACAAGCCAAACTAGGTTCAGAGCTTAAATGCCAGCAACTGCAATGCTGGATAAGGCACAATAAATGATGCGACTCTTAGATACTGGAAACCTTTAAGAGTGTCAATGCAGCATTTTTGCATGTAGAATGCATGGATTAGTGTTTTTCTCTCTCTCCAGAATCTCTCATCTGCTACCTTGGAGGCCCCGTGTGTCCACGTGTCTGTGGGTGTTAGATGTTGAATTGCCTTGTAAACCAGAGAGATAGTCGTACTTTTTTTTTAGGTTGTGCCAAAAACTTACTTCCCAGCTGATGTGCTTTAGTTTAGATATTACAATGAAAGAATTCTTCTTCCAGGACCAGCTATCTGTCCTTCAAAATTTTAAGAGTCCCTTGAGTACTCCAAAAAAACCATCAATTTATCTGTGAGAAGTTCTTTGTTTACCTTCAGTTCCTCATATTCTTCATTGCATTTTTATATGTGATACATTAAACAGATAAAAGAAGAGATAATATGGATTATACTTACAGTACTGAGATCTGAAAACAAGAGGGCTGGTTCTTATTGTTCCAGAGATACTTGCAAGCGGAATTCTCTCTTGAAGCGCATGTGTTTCTGCTAAGCAACCCCAGTGTTTGACCCAGTACTCTGTTGTTTGGGATGGAAGAGAATGTAAGAACCTTTACTTTAAAGTAGTTCAAAGTGGAGCAATTAAAATTTTATGTGGAAACAATTAGGATCAACAGGAAGCTTGTGGGGTTTTGTGTGGTTCTCCCGCCCCCGCCAGTGCGTAGTATACAAGGGAATGTGTTGCTTGATACCAATTGGTTTGACACAGTTGTTGACTACTTATTCAGGAAAGGCATCTTTTATTAGCACCTTACAAATACTAGGGCGCAGGAAAAAGTAAAATTGTGGTTGTAACTGATGCTATCTGTTTGAAAAATGTAAATACTAAATTAAGTACTTCTCTTGCCACAGTGACAAAGTATTTCATGTCAGTAACAGTATAAACACTTTCCTAGCAGTTCATACATACAGTTCGATTGAGAGTTACTTCTCCCTGGATGCTAAACTTTACCGGATTGATGCCAATGGCCAAAATCCATAAATTGCACAAATTGATTGCTACACGTACTTTTGTTCATTGTCAGTCTTAGCAAAATTATTGTTTTATCAGTTTTATTTATCAGCATTTGCTGATATATTTGGTGGTGGTAACAGTCATCACTGTGTGAATTAAACCTCTGCTTACTGTCGGCGTCCTGTAGTGAGTGCTGAAATACTGCAGTGCTCCAGCAAATCCTCTGAAGTTTGACTGCCCTCTTTAGTGCAGATATGCTTTTCATAATTCTGAGAAAAGTGCACTTCAGAATACAAAATTGGAAAACATAAACCACTGCTGTTTCTAGCATGTAATGGTTGTCCCATTACAAAGCAGGCTTGTGCTACCCTTTTCCTTTTCCAATGAATAGATTCATCCTTTAAAAACATTATGACCTATACGTTTCTTCAGATTTTTACTTTTTTTTTGGTTGTTTTGCAAGTTCAGGAGGCGTTTCTCAATTTCCTTTGTAAGCACAGTCCGTGATGTCCAAGTCCACTCTGTTCCTGGGATTTGGATTTATTAAACTCACAAAACCACAAAGACTAGCTCAGTCCTTTGCCCAGGCTTGGCTCCTGCTATGCTTCCTTCCTCCACTCCTTAGTCCATACTCTGGCTTCTGCTTCCTTTAAGCTGCCGCCAGCACTTCATGGATGTCGTGGTGGCATAACAAGTTACGATCAACTGAGTGCACCTTAGCTCCTTATGGAGCTCTGAGAATTTCAGTTTATCGTTAACATAGCATATATTTGTATTTTGGTTGCTGTTGTGATGGCAGCTTTTGCAGGGAAGAGAGAACTTCCTTAACACTGGTTGCTGAAGTGTTGCTTGTAGGTTATGCTGTGAAAGCAATCCAAGAAGCTACACAAAGTTGGGTAGTGACTTGAATTGAATGCTGTGCAGCTGTCTTAATAGGGCTCATCCTGGTTTGTTCAAAGCTGTCCTGGATGTGTCTGTGTAAGCCTTCATGACTGCAGTTAGTCTCTCCTACCTGTAATAGTGTAGAGGTAAGATGACAAGACAGAGCTAGGCAGCTATGCTTCTTTACAGTGTGGAAAGAAAACCGTACCTCTGAGGAGTAATGAAGCCCATCTGATTTAGACATCTATTTAAGATTCTACATATAATCCCTGCAAGCGTATTTCTGCTCTAAAAGGAGCTGACTAACTTAGACTTAGTAGCTCAAGTTGGGTGAGATAAATCCTAAATACCTCTTCAGTCATCTCTTTGCATCATGTGTGACAGGAGAACAAGGCAACTGCATCCATTATCAGGAGTGCATCCGCTTTGCAGCTCGTACCGTGCCACTGAGTATCAGAAGGCCGACTGGAGTGTTTATTTCTGTTTTGATGTTCGAGACAAAATTATAAACACGTTCGCTGTAACACTTTCTTTGATAAACAGCATTACATAAACTTGTCTGCCTACTTCTTGCCTTTAAAAGGGAGACTAGAGGAACTGAAATAGGCCAGCCCTGTCTCGTGTGCTTGCAACTGCATAAACCTGACTGAGCTGTGCCCACTCTTTGTATGCTCATTGCTGGGGAAGAAGGGGGAGAAACTGAGGAGTGGTCCCCATCTGCTTGGGAAGTAGCAGAAGGAAGTAGTCCTTCCCCATCTTCTTAAATGTGGAAAAAGTCTTCACAGTTTATATTGAAATCCAGGAATAGTTACAGTCGGAGGATTATCTGCTATGGTTGTTATTGTGATGAATGTCTTCCCAGTCTCTGGCAATCTCTTTGCTTGGTTGAGTGGCACACATTGCCACACATTGGCATGTGATATATGGAAACAGTGCTTCCTCTAATTTTTAATAATTACTCATTCATGTAACTGAAGATTTTTTGGAAGGCTTTTCTTCTCCTGTATGATGTATATGACCCACTTGAAAGAGAATAAACAGGAGATGAACTGTTTAAACAGAATCAGGTTTGCACTCCAGCACTCTGAGTGCAATAGCATTAACACTCCAGCAGCGCTAAGCCTTTACACCACCTGCTTTCCCTGTTTCTGCTACACTTCTTTTCCTGTGCTTGCTTCTATTGGCCTTTCACTCTGACAGGCCCAGTGACTCATTCCTCTGGTGTGTCAGTCTGCCTGACAGACTTTCATCCTTTAAAACTCTATGTAACTTGCCTCTTAATGGGAAAAAGAAGTATTGGGGCTCAAGAAGCAGGCATCCATTTGACTTCACATTTTTTTCAGTGTACAAAAGGCAGGGCTGTAATACCGGCATCAGATGTTCTAAGTTTGTGCGTATGAAAAAGTTGCAGGGAAGATTTTGGTCTCCTGTAGCTGTGATTTATTTTGCCAGGTGTGCAACAACTCAGCTAAGGAAACCATATGTTTCTCTGGCTTTGTACCAAAAAATAAAACCTTTTCATTTCTTTTTCTTAGGAGAACCCAAAACAGCTAAAAATGAAAACTCTCTAAAAGCAGAATCAAAATAATTATTCAACAAGCTGTGTAAGGTTGGCTTGGTATTTATTTTCTCTGTACCATATTGCTTTGATGTAAATTAGAAAGTACATGCTAAGGTTACACAGATTAATTTGCTTGGCATGGCAACTTGCACTACAAAGGCCAGAGTCCAGCTCAGCTGTATTAAATAGGTAATATATTTTGTTTAAAGTTTCAATTAAAGCCTGAGGTCAAAAGATAAAATGGTCCCTGTGGGATCTTGAACACTTTAATGCCAATATTAGGATTGCTTAAGGATCAGCCTCTGCTCTAGATGTCTTTTGCGTTCTTGAAATCTGATATTGTACAGTTGATTGTATTACGTTGCTTTTAAAACCACACTAGCCCACCTGCTACAGTAATTCCTACTCCTGACAGTTAAGTGGTGTGAAGTGGACCATGGAGGCTTTATTTTAATACCAAACAGTAACAAGAAAGATGTTGGGGTGGCATTGTTCAGGTTTAGATTGGCAAGATATTGTCATAAAGACAAACGTCTTGATTACACTTTGTGTCCCCTTCCTAACTAACATCTGAGTGTCTATTTTCAAATGCACTTCAGGAAAAGCCTTACAAATATTTTTTATGAGAAATGCAAATCACTAAAAAGCTACCATTGCAGGAGTCAATGCAGTTCATGATGCACAAGTTAAAGTTTAAATTCTCCTTGCGAATCCACTGGATTACACATGGACAGAAAACAAATCATACGCAAGTGTACAGACCAGAAAAGGGGAGCCAGATTTTACATCTGGTGCAGAGATGATACTTTCTATCATAAGTACAAAGGCTTAGCATGCAGAGAGACTTTCTGTGTTGATGATTATGGCATAACTATCACTTTACTTGATTATGCTTTTGGGTCGACGTGGCTGTTTCTGCAAACCTGTTAATATTGTTAAGGCTCCTATCCTATTTACCCCTTGCTCCCATTAAGTGCTTTCCTATGGAATTATTTTGAAATGTTGTTTAGAACTCCAGGAAACCCTGGTATAGTTTTACTCTGCATGCTGAGCAACACTTAATTTTTAAGATACAATGATGAAGCTATGAAATACATATCCCACATCATAACTTATGCAAAGTATAGTACCTGCACCTATCTAAGCTTTGGTCATCAGTGTCCTTCCTATGCATCTCATGAAGTTTGACTGGTAATTTCTTACTAAGTGTACATTACAAGTACTTTTTTTTTCTTTTAAAATTAGCTTGGATGGAAAAAGGGTATTTTTGTTCTTTCACATGTACATTTTATTACATGTTCCATGGAAATAAGAATGGAGTCCTCCCCAATGGTGATGGGAATAAAATTCTGGGCTTCCTTCTCTCCCCCTTCCTGCCCTCATTCTGATACTTTAACCCTTCCCCTTCTGAGACTTTGTGGTAGTTTATATCTGGTGTCCAAAGCTAAGTGGCTACGTGCTGCATCCAGCTGGCAGCCAGTCCCTGGTGGTGTTCCCCAGGGCTCAGTATTAGGGCCAGTCCTGTTTAATGTCTTTACTGATGATCTGGATGAGGGGATTGTGTCCATCCTCAGTAAGTTCACAGAGGACACCAAGTTGGGTGCGAGTGTGGATCTGCTGGAGGGCAGGAAGGCTCTGCAGAGGGATCTGGACAGGCTGGATCAGTGGACCAAGGACAACTGGATGAGGTTCAATAAGGCAAACTGCTGGGTCCTGCACTTGGAATTCACTACAAGGAAGACACTGACATGCTGGAGCAAGTCCAGAGAAGGGCAACCGAGCCGGTGAAGGGTCTGGAGCACAAGTCCTGTGAGGAGTGGCTGAGGGAGCTGGGTGTTTAGCCTGGAGACAAGGAGGCTCAGGAGAGACCTTATGGCTCTCTCCAACTCCCTGAAAGGAGGATGTAGCCAGCTGGGGGTTGGTCTCTTCTGCCAGGCAACCAGCAACCGGACAAGAGGAAAAGGCCTCAATCCTGTGCCAGGGAAGATTGGACATCAGGAAGAATTTCTTCACTGAAAGGGTTGTCAAGAGTTGAAATGGGCTACCCAGGGAAGTGGTGGAGTCACCATCCATGGAAGTGTTCAGGAAATGATTGGATGTGGCACTTAGTGCTATGATATAGCTGATGTGGTGTTCAGTCTAAGGTTAGACTTTGATCTTCGATGTCTTTTTCAAGCTAAATTATTCTTGATTCTATGGTTCTAAGTATGAATCTTCAACCTGATTGCAGTGTCTCCTGTTTTTTCACTTTGCTTTGAGGGATTCAAGCTGGGTATGAAGGTTACAGCAGTGGATTGCTGGAGATGGTAATTGGTTCAATGTTTGAGATCAGGTTTGGTTTTTTTCCCCCAGGTTCACCGTTTTTCTTAGTTTTATCTCTTTGGACTATTGATCTATATTTTAACATGAAATGCTTGAGTTTTCTTAGGTAATAGTCTGAAAAAGCTGATTCTAAGGATGAAACACATTTTTATTTTAAATGTGCAGGGTTTTATATGAAAATAATTACAATCATAACATTTGCAGACCAAAAATATGGTCCAATACTGAAATTGGACTACAGGGATCCAGGTTAGGCATGGTTCTAATGGAAAATGCTTCTATTAATAGTGTTTTAAAGAAACCTATACTGGCATGAAAATGAAATTACCTATCTTGTGTGAGCACAATGCCTCTATTTTTGTCAGTATACTTCTTTCACTGCAAGCCATTGTACAACAGGAAACAGCTGCAACATCCATGCTGTTCCATGCTCCAACTGATGTTACTTTGCCCTTCATTGATATCTGTTTCTACTTTAGGTATTTTTCTTCAAAAGCAGCTTAGTGGTCTTATTAAGACAGATTAAGACTTTGCTTTGGCTAATTGAGGCCTGTAAGAATTTGTTCAGACAAAGTAAATGTGGATTTACTCCCATCCATCAAAAACCCTGAAAATTACAATACATTCCTTGAAATCTTCAGGGAGATTATTCTGTGAAAGGGAAAAAATCCACACAGAATGTGCTTAGTCTGTGCAGAACTTGATGCTCATTATGTTCACATGCTTCAGCTGTTTCAGGGAAGATGTGCATGCACTGCATATTTATGACCAAAACTGTTAATCATTTGCAGTATATCTTAGCCATCAGTATAGTATAACATCAAACTGTGCTTCCAGATTTATTATGTTATTTTATGCACTGGTACCGAAGGGAAAAAAGACGGAAGTCGTATATCTATGGAGGTGCATTTATGGTGAGCACATCTGCAGTATTGATTTGCACAAGAAAGCTGCACGGTTACATTATCAAAGACACAAACTCCTTGTGCTGTGACACACAGGGATGTACACCTCTCCATCATTTTCTAAGGCAACTTGTTTATGCTCCCAATTCAAAGAAATGATGGAAAAATTAAATTTAATCCTGACGGAATGTATGTATTACAGATTTTTCTTTTCAAAGGGCATCTCCATCTTCCTTTATGCTTTGACATCTGGTGTCTTGTCCATGTCAAATTTTATATTTTCTATATTACAATTTTACCACCCAGAAATTTGAGGGGCAGATAGTTAACACATATAAGGATGATGCAAGGCAGATTTACCCTACATTGTCTCCTTTATGAAGATAATTTTTCAGTTTTCACCAATATCTTTTGGGATCCTAATAGGAGGACCACTGGAGGGACATAACTTCTTAATCTGAAGGTATGAGTACATTACACCTGTGGAGGTACAGTGCTTTTACATCCATAGTTTCTCATCAGAAAGTCTGGCATGCTCCCTTCCAGGCTGTGGCCCTTGCTTGGTATGACCATGTGCATCTGAAACAGAACAAATATGAAATCAGCAGAGGAGAGGTTAATCTAGAACCATGTAACGTACACTCATGTAAATGGTACCTGATTTTGCTTTTTAACAATATGTGGTATGTATTGGAAAATCTTGTGTCCTTTTTTTTTAATTTATTGTTCTTACAAACACATTCCACTTAATTGTCAAGTAAAGTATTAGCCTTTAGGGGAAATAGCTGCTAGCAAGCTTATCTTTTATTAGCATCATTACTTAATATAAATATTTAATGTTTATTATGATTCTTAATGGGTTTTAATTATTTTTAATGATATGTTAATTATTGTTAATGCTATGTTAATTAAATATATTTAATTATAATTAATATCCTGGCATGATTTTAGTGGGGAGGTTTTGGCTGGTTTATTATTTTTGTGGGGTTTTGTTTAATTTTGTTTATTTTGAAAGATTATTTTTAAATTCCAAGGATTCTGAGGAAGTATGGGAAAATACTGTTGGTGAACAGTAGTTTTGCAAGTAGTCTATCTCTGTGGCAAATAAAATCCTCTTGAGTATAGGGATTTTAATTATAGGGGTGTAAATCTAGCTAAAAGGTATCCCATTTCTCTTTTCTTTGAAAGTATTAATAGAGGTGTTAATGAACTTTGTATGCACTTCTTTAATGGTGTTTCAGTTGCATATTAATGTTTTTCTTGCACTACCTTAGTAAATGAGAACTACGGTTTAATAATATATGCTCTTTCTTGTAGAATAAGCCAAGAAACGGGTTCATAAAACTCAGAAAATATTAACTGAACTAACCTCTCTAAAAATGGAAACAGTTTTGAATTACTGATTTGTCCCATTTTGCTCCCATCGTCTATTGAATTTATTACCACCACTCATTGTGCAGGCAGTGCTGTGTGTTGACACAGATTAGGGTCTGGAAATAACTGTCCATTTATGTCTTAAGGTTTTCACTGCCGTGAATTTATTTCTCTCTCCTTGTTAGCTCTTTATTGAATTTTACAGATCTGACAGGTTTTATTAATAAAGTGTCTGTGTGTGATCTTTCAGATTTTTAGCATGAGATTTGAAAGATTTTGCAAAAAAAAGTAATTGTTAAAGTAAATACCTATTTATGTGTTGGTTTGCATAGTTTCTGCCAATGGACACTCTTGTTACCTTTCAAATGACTAATTCATTTCTGTTGCAAGTTTATGAGATTGTATGATTGTAAATGACAAATATTCTTATTTTAATCTCAGCACACAAATGCATCCTGAACCACAGAAATCAATCCATACATGTTTTCTCTGACATTTTGTTGGAAAATTATCTCAATCTGGCATCACTATTATTAAATTGCATCAGTCGAATGCATAAAATCACTTGATTGAATTATTGGTTCAGTTACCTGTTGTTTGATTTAATTCTGTTTTTTGAGTATGGGGGTGGTAGGAGCTGTTGTCAGTTATCAACTTACTTTGTTTTCTTTTTTCTTTTAGAAAAATTAATAGAATAGATACTAATAGAATTAATAACAGACCCCCTAACAGTGCTTCCTTTTGTAGTAATCATATCTTCTAATTACTTATAATATATGAATTCTTGATACAGGGCTCCTCAGAAAAAAATGTTCAGTTATAGAGAATTCCCTGCGAAGAGTCACAGAATCACAGAATAAGCTGAGCTGGAAGGACCCACAAGGATCATCGAGTCCAACTCCTGGCCCTGCACAGCACCATCCCCAAGAGTCACACCATGTGCCCGAGAGCATTGTCCAAATGCTCCTTGAACTCTGTCAGCCTTGGTGCTGTGACCTCTTCCCTGCAGAGCCTGTCCCAGTGCCCAACCACCCTCTGGGTGAAGAACCTTTTCCTACTATCCAGCCTAAACCTCCCTGACACAACTTCAGGCCATTCCCTTGGGCACCACAGAGAAGAGATCAGTGCCTGTTCCTCCTCTTCCCCTCGTGAGGAAGCTGTAACTGCAGTGAGGTGTCCCCTCAGTCTCCTCTTCTCCAGGCTGAACAGACCAAGGGACCTCAGCTCCTCATGGGGCTTCCTCTCTAAGCCCTTCACCATCCTCATGGCCCTTCTTTGGGCACTGTAACAGTTCGATGTCTTTGTTATATTGTGCCACCCAAAGCTGCCCCCAGCACTCGAGGTGAGGCCGCCCCAGGCCAGAGCAGAGCAGGACAATCCCCTCCCTTGCCCAGCTGGTGATGCTGATGCCCCCAGGACAGGACTGGCCCTCCTGGCTGCCAGGGCACTGCTGGCTGATGTGCAACTCTCCATCCATCAGGACCCTTTACACGACGTTGCTTTCCAACATCTCATTCCGCACTCTGTCTGTACATCTGAGGTTGCCCATCCCAGGTGCGGAACCCAGCACTTCACCTTGTTCAGCTTCATGTGGTTGGTGGTTGCCCATCTCTCTAATTTGTTGAGGTCTTTCTGCAGAGCCTTCCTGCCTTCAAGAAAGTCAACAGCTCGTCTCAGTTTCCATCTGTGAACTTTGGGGGAATAGTTGCTTTCTTTACAGTTTGATATTTAGATTGACATATCATAGCCTTGTTTCTAGGAGCCCCACTCAGAAATATACTCAAAGTTTCAGGAGTTTAGTTTGTGAAGTAGTTGAGCTCTTAAAACCTATTAAAAATTGAATTTGCAAGTACTCCAAAGTTCTTTATCTCTTCTTATATCAGAATTCATCCTGGAAAATAGATGAGAACCGTGGATCTATTTGAAATTTGGCAGTGCATTCAGCCTTTACTACCAGCAGATAATAGCTCCATCTCTTATGGCTGCTTCCATTACTTCTTAAAGCATCTTGTTGTTAATTGCTTGAAACTCTGCCAAGCTTGTAACGGTTTGGGGTGGAATTTTCCACTTGAAGAACAGGAAAGGACAATATGGATTCCTCATTTCCTGTATGCTAATGAAGCAGGGGCTTGTGGGAAAAACAGTATGCAGTCAAATAAGTAAACATTCTGCCATAAAGCATGCAGCTAGGGAGAGGAGTTGAGGGGAGCATATAGCTTGACTTCTGGCTTCGTCCATCCTTTAAACACTTAGTGATTTTGTTTTGTGCAGATCAGGTATAATGTTATGAATGTTATGTCACTTATTTGTGAGTGTTGACATAGTGAAAAAACCACATGTGAGGTTACTTAATATCACTGAATTTGATGTTCATGTTATTTTGGGCTTTCTTATCTGTTTGGATTTTTTTTTTTTTTTTAATTTAGCCTGGGCTATTTTTTGGAGGGAATTGGTTTTTTTAGTTTGGCCCTAAACAGCAGCAGAATTATTTGAGTGCTTCTGTGTATGTAATCAGCTATCCAAGACCAGTGCACGAGTACAGAATGCTATGTAAATTTTTGATTTAGAAAGATACGTAGATCTTTGATTTAGAACCAATGGACTTTTTTCCAAGCAGGGATGCAAGCCTCTAAATACAGCAGACCTGTTTGGAAAAAGTCTGTTTGTTCATAAAAATCGTGTTGGTTTCCCTTAGCCTTGGCTCAGCATGACTTCTGACTCTACATCATGCTCATTTTATCTATGTGCTGCAGTTTGGTTGTTTTGCATGCACCACACCCTAACTCCTGAAACTCGAAACTCATGTGCCACATTTTGCCCGCGATCCTTCTCCTCTGGTGACAAAGACAGACAAAAAAATCTGTCTTGGCCTTGTCCAATATTCTTTCATCAAGAAAATCTCCAGAGCCTCTGTAATTATTCAAGATAAAGAGATAAAGTAGCTCCCATGATATGAGTTCCTTATTTTGCCTCTTTGAGAATATTTTTCTCCTAGTTTTGGGGATGTGGTGATTGGCTTCAAGCTTGATTAAAGAACTTTGGTCTCTCTGTCTCCCTGATGGCTTCCCAGTTATTAATTTCCCTGTAATGCAGAACTGTGACTCACCTGGAGAGAGCCTTAGCTGACCTTTACTTGGGTCAACTGTAGTCCCTTGATTCTTCAGTAGCAGCATTTGATAAACTGTGAGTTCATACTTTTTGGAAGATACTTAGTCCTTTATTAGAAATGAATCAGCTGCTGGGATGATGAAATCCTGAATGTCCCATAGGCATTTTCATGGGCATGTTTATATCCAGAGCCCTTGTGAACGAGCTGTGTAAGTGCAGAGTATTAATCAAAGCTGTTATTCCTCACCATTATATACTGGTTTCATATTGTTTCCAACCTTTGAGAAATTTGTTTGCTTCTTGAAGAAAGAGACTGTCTGTCTGTGTGTGCTAAACTCTTTCTGAGAAACGTCATGACTACAATTATCTGTATAACACTAATATATAATAGATATAAAAACATATAGCAGGCTTTCTGACATCCCATTCATCTATTGTTCTTCAACATTGCCTGCTTCAGCCTCTCATAATAAAGGACTGCACTTTGAAAAATGTCCAGTTTCAGTCATTTTGTACATGACTTCTTAAGACTAGCAATTTTAAAATAATGGATGCTATGTTTTAATTTAAACAATTGTTGCAGATGACCTAATATAACTACATTCAGAGATTAGGTTTTTAATGTATTTCCCCTCCTTCTAATATACTTTCAGGATTCTTTTCTTAAACTTCCCTAGTTTTTAAAACAAAATTCTGGTTCCTGAGTTACTATGATTAAATGCAAACATTTTCCATATTCTCCCTGCTATTCCATGCTTTGCAATGTAGAGTGATGGAAAAGAAGTAGCTTTTCTAAAGTAGATGAGATAAAATTTCTGTTACTTTGAGACTTTTGACTGAAACCTAGCAGCTGGAACTCTCTTTGGCAATTCTGTTCCAACAATTGTTTTCGTCTCAACTATGCTGGTTCAGCCCTAATAAGGCCTTAACTTAATCTGCTCATTCAAGTGTCCCCAAGGCTTTTTGTGTGTGTGTGTGATTGCAAGCGTTCAAATCACTTCGCCTTTTTCAAGATCTCTGCGCATTTAAAGCATAGAAAATTATGAGATAAACAAATTATGGAAGCCTTGAGGAATTTTGGGCATTCTCACTGGCATTTGTTTCACCCTGCAGGAGAAGCCTATATGAGAATGAGCCGGCTGCCAGAGGCAGAGCACTGGTATGTGGAGTCACTGCGATCCAAGAGCGACCACATCCCAGCCCATCTCACCTATGGAAAACTGCTGGCTCTGACGGTGAGTTTATCAGCATCTCCTGGGAACTGCTCTCAGGCCCTTTGAGTAGGTTAGGTAAAGGGACTGGAAGGCTTTGGCCTGAAAATTGCTGATTGCCTTATTTGTCACACTGTTCCAGTCTTTCCTCTTAATTAAGGACTTTGGCAGCATTGGGGTATTTTTTGTGAGACATTGCATCTATTCTTGAAGTATTGCCAACTCTGTGTTGGAAGAAAACACTTATAATAACACAGGAACTTTGTAATGCATAGTAAGGAGTTCTCTGGTTGATGAAGTCTTTATTATAAGTGCTTTGGATGACAAGTAATGATTTTAGTTCAATCAGATATTCAGTGTTTGACTCAGGGTAGCTGGAGCAGCCTGTGGCTGGGTGTCACCTATACTTTGTGAATAACATCTCCTGCTTTGAATTTATACTTCTTTAGGAGTATCTCTCTGAGCATGTGAAAGGAACTACTTACTTACTAAGAGCTAGTTTTAAAAAATCAGAAGAGCTGGACTTTATTTCTGTAAAATTTACTTTTGATTGTAGGTGTGCTTGTAGCTCCAGCTAAACTAGCCCTTTGTGATAGTTACAGAAAAGTGCCAGTCCCTCCTTGATTTTTCACACATTTTGAAAATGAAAATGAGTTTCTATTTTATTAATTCAAATAATTCTGTTTTAGAACTGCTTTCATTTGTTTTACATTTCTCATTTCCATTTTTCTGACCAATATCCTCTTTCATTTTTATCTAGTCTATATTTGTTTTCGTTGTTGACCTTAATGGGTTCATATTTACTTTCTGTGCTCTACTAATATACCTCTGTATGGCTCTTCAGTCTTTATGCCTCAGTGTGAATATTCCTCAACTGAAAGTTCCTCAGCTTTTCACCTAGTGATAAGCTTCTTCTATGGCCTTGATTGTCGTGTCCAGTCTTCAAGTAAAAAATGTCTTCTCTCCAGGGGAAAACAATAGCTCATGATTAGTTTCAGGAGATCCATTACTGCTAAAAGTACCTGAATTTGGAAAAGGGGAAGGAATTACAACAAGTTTTCTGTATGAGTAACAGGTGACAACATAGTTTGAAAGACTTAAACATTGGTCAGTGTTACCATGTAATGTTGAATACAGAGTTTGATTGAAAGCTACCTGGATGGGAAGGTTTTAGCTTGTAATGGAAGTCAAGATGATAGTGTTATATCCCCACTGCCTGTCAGTTCCACGTCCTGGAAAGGTTTTCTTTTGGTACAATTTCCAATTAGTGTTAAAACTCCTAGGATATTGACAAATATATGCACCCACTGGTTACCTTCTTCTGGAATAGAACTGCCATGTAGGTGTTAAAATTTCCCTATTTACCATGCTTTTGTAGCAGATATCTTTGTATCTGGCATCTCAGAATAATAGGAGAAAGTCAGTGTTATTGGTTTCTTCTTAGCAGATCTTTGACACAGAAGTGCTAATTTATTGGAATTGCTGTGGGGAAGTGTTGTGGTTTAGGAATGGTATTTCCCAATTTAGTGTTCCCACTGTAACATTCCAAACCACACGCTGCTCTCTCACTACTCCCTCTCCCTCCCGCTGCAGCAGGCTGGAGGGGAGAATTGGAGGCATAAAAGGTAAAGATCATGGGCTGAAATAAGAACAATTTACTGCAAACAGTAATAAAATAAGAAAACAAATAATAAGACCAACAATATTAATAACAATGTGTGCAAGAGAGGCGAACGATTCACGTGGGAATGCTCACAACACAGAAACCCCTGGCAATACCCGACCGCGCTGCCACGCTCCGCGATCCAGAAGTAAGTAAGTTCTTTCTGTCTTTCCTGGACAGGGAGGGGGTATAGAATAACCTCTGGGTCCTGGCCATGCCCCCTCCTGGCTACTGCAAAAATTAACCCTGTCCTGACTGGAACCAGGACAGGAAGTAAAGAGTTTTCTTAATAAAATCCAAATACCTGTTTTTTCTTCTTTTCTTTTTTTTTGTTATACACACAGCCCCCTACCCCAGTAGTCCTCTGGTTAATTTTTTGAACTGCTGAGTGTGTGAAATACGAGGTCTGCTAGGGAAAGTCTTGCAATGGTTCTGGGAAACAAGGCCTCATAGTTTTCTTCAAAATAACAAAATCCCTAAATCCCAAAAGTGTTACAGACATTGTGAGCCCCTAATTTATTTTTTTGAATTTTGTGCCCTTATTAGAAACTTGCAGGTATAGGATTAAACTGTGGTGTTATTATCCCAACTTTTGGAGGGGAGCAATGAAAAATGTGCATGAGTCCTTACAGTAGAATTGAACTGTTTACTTTTCTCTGGGGATATAAATGGAAGATATGTGAGGGGTCGATTGTGCCGTGAGAATCTGAGTTGTGTTTGTAGAAGAATGTGTCTCAGCAAGGAGAATAGCTATATACGGCATTGAACACTGAATACTGCACTGTGATAGGCAATAAAATACTCTGCCTTTCCTTTCCCAACACACACTTGCTTTTCTATACTTGCTCTGTGCCATAGCTGTAGTCTGTTCTCATCACGTTTGTTTGTTACCATCTCTTGACACGTTTTTTCCGATTACTGTTGCTTCTCATATTCCTGGCAACATGTACAGATAGGGTTGACGTGCATTCTATTGACAGCAGTATAAGCTGAAAAGATGGTGCTGATATCCTGTTGACTTGTAGGGTTTCATAAACATACAGCATTATGGAACATATAGCAAGGAACATTATGATAACAAAGTATTTAGAGATGGCACGATGTTTTTCAAGTGGTTACTTCATTAATGGAAAATAATGTTCCTTTATCTTAAATCTATTGAAAATTGGCATTTATTCCAATCGGTTCTTTCAGATACAAGTCTGAAAAAATATTCAACAGGAAAATGGATGATGAACAGATTTGGCAGTAAAATATGGACTTTTGTGTTCATCTTGGTCACTTACTCTTAATCAGTTTTGCCGTCTATTGTCTGGTCAGTGATTCACAAAATGAATTTTGCCTAGTTTCTGGTATACTGAACTGTCCTAGTATTAGCTCCTATTGCAAATACATGACTGCTGTAACTGACATGCTTCCTGGAAGTCTTCATACAATTCCTTGGGATTCAAATTAGAGCTGCTCCCTTTGGCATAGTTATTTCAGCCCAATCCCAACTTGAGTTACCACTGTGATTTATTCTTCTGTTACACTTTGCTACCTGGGCTAATTATCATTTTCTCCCAGCCTGTTAATTTAGGAGAGAGAAAAGCCTACTTCAGTTAATTTTTGGATGTTAGAGGAGAGATGTGTTAGAGGCTCCCTTACTCTCTTCTGTTGGAACCAAACCTTTGAATTTTTTACAAATGTGATTCTGAATATAGGTACTGAGATGAAACTGTCGATAACTCTTCTGTGTCTCTTTTCTAGGAGAGAAATGTGACATAGCTGATGAAGTGAAGGGTGGATGGAGGTGCTAATATAGATAGAAAATTTTTATGTCGGTGAAACTGGGAGAGTAAGGGAGGAGAGGAGGTAATTTCCAGACAAGTTCCTAAGTTCCAGCCAAAAGCAATTCTAATATAAAACCCCCTAGCAGTAAAGTCAGGCCTGTAAAGTTCACAAATTCAGCTGTGTTTTACTTCCTTACTTTAATTCCAATGAAGTGGCTTAATTTTAACCTCAGCTTTTGTGCCTTCTCAAGTGTGTTGCCAGTATTAATGGTTACTAATAGCAGCATCACAGAGAGTCGGAGAATCATTTAGGTTGGGAAAGATACAAGTCATGCCAGATGGACTTGGGCATGCTGCTGTATATGCAGGAAAAACCAGACCAGCTTAAGAGCTCCAGAGGAATAGCTAATGAATTTACAGTCTTGTTACCTAATATCATAAATCACAAGAATTTCCCAACTCCTATATTAGTTCATGTTATATGTTTTTATCTAAGAATTACAGCTCACTAAGCTACAATTTTCTTGAAAATATGTTAGGACAGCATAATTTAGTGGTTGAAAATCATGAGTATTAGCTCAGTTAGTAGAATAATTGGAAAATAGCCAGTTGCCTGGGGCTTAAGTTTGTGCTTATTTTATTTTTGTGAAACTACGTGTAGTTGTTTAGAACTGTAGTGCTTTAGCCTTATGTGCTTTTCATACCTTTAACTTGTTAAGATGCTTAAATTACTTGGGGAATTTATTTGTCAATGTGACACGTTAGTTGATGTAGCCAATCTTCTGGTAGCTTCGTACTGCAGCATCTGAGCCTCATCCCTTGCTTAGGTAATTTATTTCTATATCAGAAAAAAAAGCATAATTTTTAAAAAGGCTTTAGAATTGCAAGGCTCCCAGGTTTAGGATAAAAATGAGTCTGTCAAAAATGACAGTGCCAGGTGATGCCTTGAGCATGCACTGTAATTCATTTTCCATTATATGAGCAGACCTAGTAAAGAAGGCATTGGTTGTCATGCTAAAAAAAAAAAAAATTTACAAGTAAGGCTTTTAATTTTTTTTCCTCCTCTCACTTTAGTAGTCTTAAAGAGAAGATTAAGAAACCCTCCCTCCTCGTGTCTGGCCTCTGCCCTCAGTCAGTGATTGGTTGTTATAGCAGCAAGCTACTCTCAGAAGCTTAATTTCAATTATAAATAAATGTTTTGAAGTTTTGTTTTATCTGTTGTGAGTGAACTTGAGCCCACAAACCACCCTGCATAGCCTGCAGTAGTGGCTGTAATTGCTAAAGTACTTAGGGACAGCCTCATATTGTAACATTCAGTGTGTTGCATCCAGGAATTACAGGCTTTGCTATATTTCTCTGGAAAAAATTGCACAGTGTTTTCTTGCATTTTACATGGCACCACACAGTGCTGTTAATCTCCTGTTTTTTACTGGTTTGGAAAATCACCCAAAGTGCTGTAAGAAAAATTTACTTTGCCTTGTAAAATTTCTGTGCTAGAGCTGCAAACTATTAAATTCAGTAGTAATAATCATCCTAGAAGATTCCCTATAATATAAAATGTTTTATTTTAAAGTGTTTTCTTCAAAAGGGATTGGGAAAAAGCAGTCATAGACATGATGGAGACAGTCAGTGTCTTGGACTAATATAAAAGTAACAGGATTGTGACATTCAAGTACCAACATTGAAGTTTAATACTTTTCTTAAGTGTTGAAATAATTTCTCCTCAGTGAGTGACCATATTTTTGCCTGCAGTTGTTTGTTGCTTTTATTCCTGACAAACAGAAGGCCAGACAGGTATCCTGCCATATTTGGTTAGTTCTGAAATTACTCACAGTGCTGCTATCAAATACCCTACTGTATTCAGTAATTGGTGTAGTCCTTGACTGTCATCTCAAAATAAATAGAAATAAATGACAACATAGAAATAAATGGAAGATAGGAAGAACAGAAAAGAATGGGACAGCAGGGGAGAAGGAGAACGGTGTACAATGAATAGACTAATTCAACATTTACTATTTCTGTAATTACTTGCAGCTAGTGTTTCAGCACTCTCAGAAAGAGAATTTGCATTTCTGTTGGAAAAATCTGTCATATTGTCATCTTTAATGTCACTGGTTGACTGCTACTTTTTTTTCTGTCTCTGGATTGACACAAGTTAGAAGAAAGCAGGAATGAGGGAGAACAGTTATGGTGTCACAAGAATCGTGGCTGTTTTTAAGACACAGCAATTGAAATGCTCTGTGTTAAATCTAGGCGTGGTTTTCTAGGACAGTTTCTTCTTTTAGTAATCAACTTTAAAACAAACAAAAATATTTTTACTAATACTTAGGGGAACGATAAATGCCTGCACATAGAGAAATCTTTAATTAGTGAAAAGACATTTTTCTGAACAGGTCAATTTAATTAGATCAGCAGCGCTGTTAGGTATTTCATTTTTGGAAACTATATTCCTTGGCTGTTAGTACTACTTTTAGGAAGTTTGTTTTTTTTTTTTTAATGAAAATTGCATATTTCAGTTAAACTCATATCATGACAATATAAAAATGACATTGAATCCATGGGAATGCTGTCCCTAAGAAATCAAGTTAAGCCATGCAATAGCCACTACTGCTTTTCTGTCTTGTATTCAGTTTGTCTTTGGAGCCTGCTGCAGATGCTATGAGCTTTGTTGACACTGGAAATCTTTTGAGGGTTAAAACTGATCCAAGCACAAAATTTGTATTTAGTTCTGAGTTTGCAAAATGTGAGTTGTTTTCATTTTTGTTTCCAGTTTACAAGCATTTCACTTGTAGGGGGTAGAAGGAAGGGGTTTCCTTCTTCAATGTAGAAAATCAGGTTTATTAACTTCAGAGCTGTGAGCCCTATTTTTTTAAGGTTTGGTTATCTGGTGTATCTGGAGCTTTAACACCTCCAGTCTGAATGACAGGATTTCCGAACTACAGATATTTCCATAGCTGACATCTATTGAGCTTGTATTTCTTCAGAGGCTGGCTGCATGCCAGAAGTATTGCAATCCATAGATGCACTTTTCAGTCCCCTCAGGACATGTGTTTGGCTGCATGCCAGTTGTAATAGAATTAATTGTAGAGCAGAGTATTTTCATTTAAATATAACATATCTGTCTAGTTCGTAAATGACTCTGGAACAGGTATTTAGGCACATAACCCCTCTCTAACCTCCTTCAGGGATCTCATCTTCGGTATCGTGTTTCTGACTTCCTGTAGACAGGAAAAGGGGGAGCCCTAAACTTCTCACTTTACTCAACATAAATTTAAAGCTTGTTTTAGAGAACATCACTGACACAGGATGAACTGCTTTCATGAAAGAATCACAGACTGCTTTGGGTTTGGAAGTGACCTTAAAGGTCATCGAGTTCTAACCCACCAAAAGAGAAGTCTCTTCTTTTATTACATGGTTGAATATAGCTGCCGTAATTACTCTGTGCATAGTAATTTTTGTCAGTAATCATGGAAAATTAGGCCAAATTTAGCTTAGAAGAAATTAATAGGACTCAGTGAAAACAGCATGTGAAGATACTGAATTTATATTCTACTGACTGGCCAGTGAAATATGAGTAGATATTAATATGCTTCTTTATCGAAAAATATAAAATTTGGTGTAAGACTGAACAGAAAAGAAAGGGACTAACCTGGAAATTTACTTCACATTTCATTACATATTTTTGATACAAAATGGTCAAAGCTTACTGACCAAAGTGAACATTTCAATATGGGTCCAGACAGTAAATAAATCACAAGGTATGGAATAAAATATGTTCTTTAAAAGTTTACTTAGGACTTTAAACAATATTTCTTGGTTCCAACAGTGATGTAATGAGGTCAATTCCTTCTGGACTTCAAGTTACCTCAAAACAAAGACTGAAAAATAGATACATCATAAAAAAACTCCACCAAACAAAAAACCCCCACCACAACAGAACAACCGAAAAAAAAACCTCCAAGGGGAAAAAAATCCTATGCCTGAATTTCTTTTCTGTATTGTTTTGAATGTTTTAATAGAACAAGAATGGTTTGGTGATAGGAGACACATAAACCCAGAAAAATGGATGTCAAATAGCTTTAATATATTATTGATTAGTTTGATACATTATACTTGAAGAAAATATCACCTTAATAGTATCTCAATCATATCCCAAGTCAGTAAAGCTGTGAGCTGTGCTTTAAATTTCTAAATCTGTGTGTCAGTTTATATGCAGTGATGTCACATTCAAAAATGCTTAAGCTCCAGTAGTTTCCCACCAAACTCAGTGGGCACTGCTTCAGTTTCAACTCTCTGGTTATCATGCCTTTAATTATCACTGCAGATGTAGAAGACTCAAGAACACAGTTTATGTTGCTACTCTCTCCATTAACCTTGGCTCATAGAAAAATCCCACTGACTTCAGTAGAATCTTAGTGAAGTTGGTGGATGGACTTTTACTCAACAAAAATCCATGTGGTTGAAGGAGGACTAATGTGATATATTAAGATGGAGGTGAACCACTTAAGGTGCAAATAGAGAATTAAACTAAAACAAGAGGTTGAGTTTTATTGATTCTACAAAGGCTTATTTCCAAAAATAATGTACTGGGTTATGTGAGAAGTGTGCAGCGTACTGGATTGGGCATGTGAGGGTCTTGGTCCAGTGGAAAGACTGGGAAGCAGAATGTCAGTCATTACCTCAGTCACAAGATTATGTGGATGTGTCACACTGGACAATAATGAGAAAGTTGCCTCACATTTATAATAAAAGTTTAGCATATGGTGAATTCTCGTGAATTGGTAGATAAAGGTTTATAGTGTAGTTTCCTCCAGAGTAATCCAATTCATGCTCCCATACACAGAGATGGCTTCTCTGTCATGTTTGCTTGTTTTTATTTTATTTTAATAAAGATGAAAAAGCAGGATTTATCTCCCTAATGAACAGGAAGTATAGAAACTGAGGTAAGTTTTAGACCTTTTATGTCAATAATCCAAGTCCTGTATATTTCAGTTGGGCTAGTGTTTCGCATACCAGTTATGGTGCATGATATTTATATTGTAATTCAGAGTGGAGAGGAAAGAGTGATAGAAATAACAGCAAAATGAAGGAAAAAGAAGAATCCCTTTAGCTACTAAATACTAGATATTAAAGTTGGTTTTGAGCTACTACTATTTAGAGCAGGGGTGCAAAGCTTGCCTACGTTAATGAAACTCTGAAATGCAACTCCGTAGTTCCTGTTTCCTTAGTCCAGCTAAGTAAAAGCTTTTGAAGAATTTATTACTCATTTACTCAGTATCACACCATTTAATTTGTGTTTTGCCTCACAGTTTTTTTCAAACTTTTTTACTATCATTGAATAGTCTGTGACTTTCAAGTGTTCTAGAGAGGAAGAAGAAAACATGTAACATAATACTTGTTTCTCTATATTCGGTGTGCACATTTTAATCAAACTTCCATTAAGAAATCTTTTCGTAATTCAATTTGTTTTATTAAAAATATGAATGCTTGCCAAAAAAGAAAGAAGAAGAACAGATGTGGAGAGTGACAATCAGCTGCACTTGTGGCATAAATTAAGTTCTTTATGCCATCACATTATTACCAGGTAAAGTTGGTAAAACTATATTGAAGAATGAAGCCTGTGTCCTGCTGGTGAAACCCTCATAAGTTTTGAAGAATGATGAATATTTATGTCATATAAAGTTGGTTCAAATTGCAGAGACCACCTAATTTGTTGAACCACCTTACTGGTTGCCACTGTCATCATAGTTTCCACAGGAGGGTTATTCAGAGCTGCTCAGCTGTATTAGTCTTTTCCAGTTTTACTACCATGGTAGGGTCCCTGGGCCTCCAGCAGCCTGAAGTACAACAGCTGCCTCAACATGAATTTGGCACAGTTTACCAGAAAAGTGAGGAGAAAAAATTGGGGTGGATACCAAAAGGCTAGTTTTGTCCTCAGCTTTTTAATACTTTAAGGACCAATGCAGTCTTCTACTAATGTATCAGCTGCAGTTAGCTGGCTCTCTTTCATTTTTTCTGGTGCTCGTACCCATCATTTGTGTGAAAGCCCAGTTAAGCAGCGTGTCTGACCATATTAGCAAGCACAGATACATTGTTCTGGTCTCTAGGGAAGAAGCAACCAACAAAACAAAAAACCCCTTGCAGTCAACTGCAAAGAATTGGTCTTAAAAGTCAAGGTCCTGAAATAATATTGAAACTATTAACTGTTTGTCTTCCAAAACTGCAGCACCCAGCCATTCTGAGTTGAAGACTGCCTGATTTGTGGAGAGTGAGGTATTTCTGAAAGCCAGGATAGCTTAGGTATTAGGTTATAATAGCCCTGTGTTACTTACCTGCACTTTTTAAACTTTTTCTTTCTTTTTAAATTTGTTGGTGTTGCTGGAAGATGGTAATCAGGGGCAATTCGTCTTCATTTTGGCATGAGACAGGGGAGAGACTGGGATTGAGGTTTTCTTTATTAATGGAAAATTCCAGAAAGTTTATCCTCATTATATGCTTTAGGTCCAGATCCAGTAAGGCAAATATTAGCACAGTCTTCCAAATCAATTATTAAAGTGTCTTCATCATGTTCAAGTGCTTTTCCGCAGCAAGGAGATTGACACTGATTGTTTTATGATTCTGTCTTGTTAGTCTCTGCACTGAAAAGCCATAAATATGCCAGTGCATCTGTGCAGAGGATCTGCATTAGGGCTTGGGCTGGGACCACCCACTCGTGTCTCCTGAAAAGACCAGTAGCTGTCACGTAGCACCTTTTCATGAGCTACTGACCTGGACTGAGTGTAAATTGGTGTCCAACAGGTGAAAGGTGTTTTGTATCCCATTATTAATCCTCAGAGCTGTCAAGTCTGTTCATTAAAATTTATGAATAACTTCTTTATCCTTCGAATAAGTCTGCTATTGTGTGGTTGTAAACTTAAAATTTTTTGCTTTGTAAAATTCCCAGGGCATGTTGTTGTGCATATATGACTGCAAACCCTGCTGCTAGAAGCTGGGAGGTTTCCAGTGGCTCTCAATGCCTGCATTTGTACATGTTATATCACATAACAGTGAACATGCGCACCAAATACCTTCCTGCCCCAAATTAGTGTTTTTCAGCTGTTTAAACAATTATTTAGATTTTCTTTAAGTTATAATTTTATTCCCTTATGCCATCTGTTTTATATAACACTGAGAACATAAGGTGGGAAAGGGACAATGACAGGATTACTGCCAAGCTAACTACACAGTGTGTGCATTCTGTAGGATAGTTAAGGTGTGTGTTGGACAGTTGAAAAAAGTTGATAAATGCTAAATTTTAATTGCAAAATAGCCTGATTCTGTCAAGCGGTTGGATTTTACATAAATTGACACAAATTAAATCTATGCTGAGGTATTGACATTGTAGCAGCAGACTGCATTAAAGAGGACATTTTCACTGGTGTGATGCAAGGTTTCTCACAATACCAGTCTTCAAGAAAGCACTTTTATTCTTTTTTTTAATAAGTTTTGACAAAAGTGGATAAATTAAAATGATGGCCAACAAGAGCAGATAGAGCTTTGCTGATCATTTTTAATTAGATAATTTTATGTCTTGGATACAATTAAAGATATTTCTCCCCTTTATGTGTGAAATGACCATTTGAGCCTGTAAATAGCACAGTTCCTTTGATGTTATGTATACTGGCACCTGTCATTGTGTATTGTAGGTCTCCTGACTAGCCTGAACTTGAGTGCAGAATGCCATTTGGAAAGTGCCAAAAAGAGTAGAGCAGTCATGTATTTTTGGTGATTCCAGTAAATAAAAATTAATCGTGTTTGACAAACGTTTGTGGCCTTATAGTTCTGTAGGTAGAAGCTATGATTTTGTGTCTGTTTTCACTGGACTGTCCTTTTATGTTCTAGAAATAGACACAGAGTGCAACCAGCTAAAACTAATTATGTTAGTCTGTTAAAAAAGGCAATTATGCAAAATCTGTAGATGTTCATTCTGTCAGTACTACTGATACATATGCTTACAGCCTCTCATTTTGAAGCCTCAGTGCTAGACTTAGATAAGTCACTGTAACATTTGCCAGACCAAAATTGCCAACTTTGGACTTAAATGTGCAAAATTGAGTGTTTGATTATCACCTCCCCCTGCCGATTGTTTTAATTGATGATTATTTTCTTCTTCACTTTTTGTGCTTAACTATAGTGGTGTGCTATTTTTAAAAAAGGTTGTGTTTAATATATATATATATATATTTGTATGTATCTTTACTGCACTAGTAGAAGAGGAAAAATCAGTCTGGGCTATGTGTCATATGGGTTTTTGTTTGGGGCTTTTTGTTTGTGGGTTTGTTGTTTTGGTGTTTGGGTTTTTTTATAAAGCAGGGATGAGCCACTGCAGTATAAGATCATGTACTCTATCATGTAGTTGCCATTGGGTTGATAGGAGCCTTGTGCCATGTGGATTAGGCTTTAAGGAAAATGAGTTTACCAAAGAAAGTTTACTAAATAATAAGGCTAAATTTTTACTTCTGATGAACATTCATTTTGTGAAACTGGAATATTGTAAGTGTTAAGCCTGCTTGTATTTCTGCCAGGATGATCTCTTGAAATATGGTCTCTGCATTGGGTTTGGTGGAACCTGGTCTTCATGTAGTTCTTGGTATACTGCACAGCTTCCTTCACTCTATTTTATTGTCTCTAAGACCCCTGAGGGAAATACTGAGAATCTAAAGCAGCTGTAATCATGAACAGACCTCGTTATTATTCCTATGTTAACTTGTGGGATAGTGCAGGATGTGTGCCATGTCTGTTTCCAGACCACAAAACTTGAGAAAGCCTATATGGCTGAATCTGTGAAATAACACTCAAGGCAACTTGAGAGGAGCAGACCACAATGCCTTTCTTCCACAGGGGTTAAGCTTAACTATTCTTTATTCTGGAGGCTGCCTATTTTATAGCACAAACCACAGCAGCTAATTCTGTGGGAATAAGGATAAACAGGTCACAGGTGTTTTACTGAGTAAGTGATGGTGATTTGTGTTTGAGTATCAGACGAGACTAATCCAATATCACTGTTTTTTCAAGAATAATGACCACTAATGGATCTGCTTTGGCACTTTCTACACCATAATGCAACACTGGTTAGGTGATTCCAGTGATAAGAAAATCTCTGTCTTAGAAAATGTCTCTTTGTTTTACCATCATTTCTGTTGGGCTTTTGTTTTGTTGGTTTTGGGTTTTTTTTTTCCCCTGACCATTTTGTCATACTCTTGACCATTGCCTTTAAAAGTTACCATTTCTATTACAGTTGTTTTATGGTTGTCAGAATCAATTTCTGATAAAATCTTACTTCCCACATTAAAATCAGAAATACATATTTTTTTACTTTCCACATTAAACCCTAAAATATTTTCTATTTATGCACTTTCATTTCTGGTAACTTTACCTTTGGCTGTGCATATAATGTTATTGAGGATACAAGGAATAGAAATGGAGCTTCATCGGGGCAGTTCAGAAGGGACCTTAGGAAAGGGTTCTTCACTGTGGACCAGGCTCCACAGGGAAGTGGTTATAGCACCCAACCCGACAGAGCTCAAGAAGTATCTGAAAAACGCTTAGTCATGTGGTTTTAGGTAGTCCTGTGAGGAGCAGGGAGTGGGAGTGAATGATCGTTATGGGTCCCTTCCAAAATGACAACTTCCAGGATTCTATGATTTCATAGAACCATAACATGCTTTACCTTCCCCACCCCCCACCCACTTGTTTTTTGGTTTTTTTGGTTTTTTTTTTTTAAAGAGCACGACTAAAGCACTGCCCTAGTTTCTCTTCTGATTTTAGCTTGGGTAAGTATAATGCTTGTCCGGAAAAGTGGCATGGAGCTGATTGTTCACCCAAAAGCCCTTTACTTTTTGCAATACATTTCTACCACTTCCTTGCTTCTTGGACATTGATGATGTTGGACACATTTCTTCCTCAGTCTGGAGATCTGCACCATAAAGTAGTTGACCACAAAATGTACTTACTTAAACTTACTTACTTACACTTAAACATTTGTATTTATTTAGGTTAAAGTCTAGTGATAATCGTAGTTGTTTTTCTCCAGTGCGTGGAATTTGGAAATTTTAACTGTACATGATTGCTCCATGGTGACAGACTGTTAAAATAATTTCTCCCCCTCCTCCGTTTTTTTTTGTAGGGGCGCAAGAGTGAGGCAGAGAAGTACTTCATGAAGGCTATTCAGCTGGATCCTACCAAAGGAAACTGCTACATGCATTATGGTACGTTTCAGATAGATAGAATTTCCACATATATTCCAGGCTTGTTGTTAATCTTTCCAAGTGATTAAAGATTTGAAAAGTTCTACTGGCAAAATTTCTTCTTTAAAAGGAAAGAAACTAATCTACTGTATATTAGTTCATTTCAATTTTTCAATTTTTGTAGAGGGAGAGGTGAAGAATTTCATATTTTGCATAGCTTTCCTCTAATGAGAGGAATTTCAATATTGCTGCCTCTCTGGGAAAGAACAAAGGTGACTATTGCCATATGTCAAAGTTTCATGGCCTGGAATATTATTGTTAACAGTTTTGGCCTGACTTCACTGATTGCTGGTGGGTGGGCAATCAGAAGTTTTACTTTAGTGTGCGTGAGTTCTAAATATTGAAGTGTCTTACAGGCCTTACATCTACCTCCTTCCCAGCACCTTCTTGGCTTGAAATGGCTAAATATTACTAAAGGTTTTGACAAGTTGGCTGTATCTTTCCTACTAAGCCATGCATGTGCATAAAGCACACAGTTAATTTGAAAGTATCTTTGTAACTTTGGATTGTTTTTGCTACATGTGCAAAAAATATTTCCATATGTGTTTAGTCTCAGAGAACCAAAATTATTTATCTTTATGGGCTAATGCTTACTGTATTTTAAAGCTGATAATGGACAAATCTTAAAATGCAAGCTATATGGTGCCAATTGGAACATATAGAAAGCAGTAAGTTTCATCTTAGTTTAGGAAGAAAGTGGGGAACCACGAGCACACTTTATATATCTTTGTATATTATTTTAATTTCCTCTTCTGGTTCTAACTGGTAAAGTAAATAAAAATGAGTGTGCAAAAGGGAGAATTAATCTCACTATTATATTAACCATGTTTTTACTCTGTGGTGTCTTTATCTGAATTGCTCACATGTTGTATTTCTGTTTGGTCCTACACAGTATGAAATTGTGTATGTTACATTCCCAGAATCAAAATCTGGACTTAGAACATGTCATTGTATTTAAATTAATGTAGCAGAGTGTTGCATTATTTTGCATTATGAAACACTGAAGTTTATGATATTATCTTCTGTTTATGCCTGTACAGGTAAAGATGATAAGGATATTTGTGCACGTAAGCCCCATTATTTCAATTGGATGTAAATACAGTGTATATCTCAAGACAATAACAACAACTGAGTGTTTCTTGAAATCCTATTTGGGCCCCTTCCAGCCTTTGTTATTAAGAAATCTATCCTTAGTTATTAGGAAATCTTTGTATACAAATTCAGTGGTAGGTCTCAACAATCCATCTTAGCAAATGATGCTAGGATTTAGTGTATTACATGTCTAGAATTTTTTTCTTTTTCTCTCATTACTTCATCAGCTTGCTTGTCCTTTCCTGCAATATTCCCTCTGTCTCATTTTCAAGTACCCTATAAACTAAAAGCATGGTTTTTCAAATCATGATTCATGTCTCATAGATTGACTTCTTCATTACCAGATTACAGTATTAAAGTGGTGTTTTGTTTCCTAAGATTGTTCCCTAAGAACATTGGCAAACCTTTCCTTTATTGTGTCCCAGGTTCAAAAAATGGGTTCTGTCCTTGTGCAGAGGTCATAATTGCAACAGAAGTGAAGTTCTACCCAGCAGGTTAGGAGTGAAGGGCAAAATTTAATCAGTGTTTGGAATAATGGAGTAGTAAAATAGGATGCTGAAGGGCAATAGATACAAGAAGGCTCTCTTTAACAGTCACTAGGTCTCTTTCATGGAGCATTATATCCAGAGAGCTCTTCTGAATGCATGTGAAACCTTTTATTTACAGAACTTCTGATCGCCTCACCAATTCAGTGATGTTATTCTATGTTTGTATCAAAGTAGCTATGAGAATGATATGGTCTACTTCTGCTTAGCCCTTGTGTCTGTGTAGTACATCTGATCTCAAATCCTTGTGCACTTGGGCACAGGACTTCATAAAATTTGAAATAAATTATCCTTGCTTTCTCTTTCTTTCCTTTTCCCCTTCCTTTTCTTCCTAGCTTTATTTCTCTTCTCCTTTCCACCTATTTCTTTAAATAAAGAGGACTACATACTGTGGAGCAGTCCAGGGGCATTCCATATAACCCATTGAAATCTCTAGTGAACATTTCAAGCTTTACCTCTCTATCTCATTAATTTGTTCCAGCACCTTGTCACAGGTACATTCTACATCCCATATGCCAAGAGTTTAATTATGGGGAAATACATCCATATTTTGCATGTAAATCTTAGGGTTTGCTTTTTTTATCTCAGCATGAAGATGCTGGGAGAGAGAATGAAGTAGTTGGCACCAGTCCTAAAAAAACACATACCTCACAAAACAGCCAAATGAAAAGAGAGTGGTCAGCTGGGACATGACAGGGTGTTGATGGAGTAGTAGGAATAAATGGACTGAAGATTTTCTTCCAAGTGCACATGGATTGCATAAACTTATAATTTGTGCTTCCAGGTTGTACAGATGTTCATTTTGACTTCTAACCTTCTGGACTTTTTCTTGAGCTTTGAGAAAAACTGTCTATATACTGTATCTTTTAAGAGGCTTACCTTTGTATTATAATGTGCTTTAATTCAAGCTGTAAGCCAAAGCTATTTTTAGGTATGACTTGGTGCAGGAGGCAGCTTATTCAATCACATGAAAATTTGGAGGGAGGGGAACAGTTTCACGGTTGCTCCTTGAATCATACCACCACAGCATGTTTCTCTGCTCAAGCTAGCATTTTAATTAGTTTTCTATAGGTACTTGGCTGACTTTGGATTTAAGGGGATTTAAGTTTGAAGCAGTGTTTCCCAGTGACATTATGCTTGAAGATGTCTGAAGGGAGAAAGAGTGGAAAAGCTGAAGAGACATAAATCCCTGTAGACTGCTGACATGATGCCTCTTCACTGGACATCAGGGGAAGTGCCTTTTACTTTAGTGACCAGAGAGGATGGCAGTCCCCTCTCAGATGGAAATGCAGGCAGCTGCTCACCTGACCACGTTTCTTTAGCCCTTCTTTCCTTTCTACCTCTTGTATGCCAGTTATCTGAACTTGGTGTAAAACCATTGTCTTTGTTGATTGTTGATGAGTGATCTGGTACAAGCTGCTTAGGTACACAGTACACTACCAAAAACACCTCACAGATAAAAAAGAGAAAATTCTCGTGAATCAGGAAGAAGAAAAGGAGTGCAGAAGCACCAAAATTTTTTTTTTTTTTTTTCCACAAAACACATGTTTTTGACCTAAAACACTGGAGGAAATTATTTTGGATACTGAGTTTCAATGCTTCTGTAAGGTTTGAGGCTTTTAATTGGATATTTTTAATACACATTTTTTAAAGACTACCTAAAATGAACAGTTTTGACTTAGAGGTCGAAACTAACATTTATGTATTTTTGAATTTCCTTTTTTTTTTCCTCTGGGAAAGTTTTCTTCAAATCATTTTACCCACGTCTACTCAAGATATTGGCAGTCATGTATTTACTTTGAGCAAATAACTCAAGTAGGCCATTTTGAATCCTGCAGGATCTTGGTAATGTCTGTCTTCAACAGATTGACATAATTGAAGTGGTCTCCGCTGACCATTGATTCTTTCTGAGCTATTTGCCTCGATTAAATGAATGGGATGAATCTGAGTGTCAGTCTGAGAAACCAGAAAGAGGTGTAACTATGAATTAAACAATTTAAAAGGAACTTTCTTCTAAATATTTAAAGAACATAATGGCATCTAAAGAGTCAGTACATCAAATTTGTTAACAGATGTGCCTAGCATAGGAATGCTTGGTCCGGTCAGACAAATGCCTTTATGGCTCAAAGACTATTTAATTTTGGATGTAGTATTGACCATTCACAAAGGAAGTAAAGGTTTCTATTTCTGTCTGCACTGAGCCTATCTCAGTAGAAGTTGAAGAAAGATTTGTATAAAATTTGTCAGTGCAAGGAGATGAGGTGAATTTCAAACAGTGACATACTTAAGTGTTCATCTGTTTAAAAAAAAAAAAATCCAAAATAAAGTCTTCATTCAGTAGGATGCAGTATAATTGAGGAGTTCGAAATTGTTGAAAGCTTCCTGTACTAGCCTTCCCTTAAACTAAAACCACCATAAATCTACAGTGGTTTTTGTTGTGTAAAGATTTTACCTCCGGAACTGTTGTATTTAATATATAATTTGCTGTTTAAAAATAAAATAAAATAACCTAATAATAATAAAACCCAACCAATCTAACAAGAACAACAACAACAACAACAAAAAAACCCAAAAAACCCCAAAAAACCAAACCAAAACAAAAAAAACCCCAAACCCACCAAAACCCAAACCAACAATCAAAAAACAACCACAACAAAAAACCCCCACAAAAACAAAACAAAAAAAAAAAACCCCAAACCCCCAATAATAACTCAAGCAGACTTCATTTTACTTGTTTGCTAAAAATAGGTTTTGCCACTGTGCCTCTTAAAGTGCATGTAGTGGCCTCTCTCCAACGTGATGAAAATGGAGTGGGTAATAAAAGAGAGAGAGAGAGACAGGAGAGAGGTTTCAAGATAAATGTGTGTACAGAGGTCCCTTCTCCCTTATATTTGTAATGGCTTAATTGGAATAGAAAAGTCTAGAACCCAACAGGATGTTTATTAATCTGTTTTATTAATAGCTGTTGAAACCTCCTTTTAAAATAGCTTCTTTTGAATAATACATTGTTTCTAATAACTCTAAATTGTTTAGAGATTCCTTTTTCATTATAAAAATGGGTTATTCTCATTATATTAATTATGCATTCACTTAATTTGGCAGTTCACATTGATCATCTGCCTTTTTAAGTGCATTCCCCGTTAGAGATGTAAAACAAAAAGAGACTTTCAGATTACATAAAACTGAAGTGTATTAGCCATATCCTCTTTGAACAAAGAACAGATTGACATCTTCCCAAATATACTTTTATTTTTTACGTTGTCTTTAATTTTTGAATTTGTGATAATTTAGGAGGTATTTTTATAGATTTTTTAATATTAACTGTTTCTCTTTAAGCTAGTTTAACTTGTTAACTGCTCTTTTTATTGCTTTTCAAATTCATCCTAATCTTTCTAATCACTGTTTCTGCTAAGCGCTCTTAGCCCTTTTCGATGCCTACATTTTCGTCCAAGTCTGTGAGCACTTTGTATCTATCTTGCTCCCAAAGATGGCTGCTTTACCACTCCTATGTCACAGCATGAAAATGGGTTGGAATTGCTATGGGTTAAGGATCAAAGTGTATTTCATTGAAATATAATAGCGGTGAACTTTCAAGCACCATCTTTTTTCAGTCTTTAAAGCTTTAAGCTTACATGTGTTAGCGAGTGTGAGAACTTTTATAGATTTACAGATGTGAATTCAGTTGTTTCCTTAGATGTTTGTGCTTAGGTTGAGACTCAGTAAGGTGAAGTGCACGGTCCTGGACTTCAGTCACAACAACCGCAGGCAGCACTACAGGCTGGGGGCAGAGTTGCTGGAAAGCTGTGCAAACAAAAAGGACTTGGGGGTGCTGCTTGACAGCAGCTGAACATGAACCAGCTGTGCCCAGGTGGCCAAGAAGGCCAGTGGCATCCTGGCCTGGATCAGCAACAGTGTGGCCAGCAGGACCAGGGCAGGGATCATTCCCCTGTGCTTGGCACTGGTGAATGCTGTGTTCAGTTCTGGGCTTCTCACTACATGAAAGGCATTGAGGTGCTGGAGCGAGTCCAGAGAAGGGCAACAAAGCTGGTGAAGGGTCTGGAGCACAAGTCCTGTGAGGAACACCTGAAAGAACTGAGGTTATTCAGTTCTGGAGAAAAAGGAGGCTCAGGGATGACCTTATCACTCTCTACAGCTACCTGAAAGGAGGCTGTAGCCAAGTGGGGGTCAACCCCTTCATCCAGGTGACAAGAGACAGGATGAAAGGACATGACCTCAAGCTGAGCCAGGGGAGGCATCAAGAAGAATTCTTCACTGGAAGGGTTGTTAATCCTTGGAAGAGGCTACCCAGGGAAGTGGTGGAGTTCACTATCCCTGGAGATGTTCAAGAAATGACTGGTCATGGCACTTAGTACTATGTTCAGTTGATATGGTGGTGGTCAGTCAAAGGCTGGAAGCAGTGTTCATGAAGGTCTTTTCCAACCTAAATGATTCTTCGTGCTGCATTTATAATATTCCCATATAGTCGCATTTTTCTCAGTGCTGGAGCTTTATGGTTTTTCTCTTCCCTGACTGAAGAGCAGCCTAGGAAAGCTTTATATTTCTTCCATATATTTAAGGAAAAGCTCCTATGAAGAAAGCAGTTACTAATGAAAAATAGAATATCGATGTTGTATTTATAAGAAAGAGAAACATCAACCATGACCTTCTCATGAAATATTACTGATTTCTTCAGGAAAAATTTATGCTGATGGAAGAAATGTCACCCTAGTGACATTTGGTTGCTCAGTGTTTATTTTGTCAATTAAATGAATAAAACTTCACAAGCCATAATCCCAGTGAATGAATTACCCCATTCCTGACTGACAGGTTAGCTAAATGCAGTAAACAGGAAATTATAAATAAAACAGTGCATGGATCTGCTGCATTGGAAAGACCAGATGCTACGTGGTGATTTTGTATTGAGAAGTTAAATTCCTTGATGTGGTGGTGTCAGAGTGAACTGGATACAATATTTCCATCACTAAGTCACTTCATCAGCCTTCCCAATATGCACTCATGAGCCTTTCTGCCTATGAAAGGGGTTTTGCCATTCTAAATCTTTTGGAAATTCTAACATTAGTATATAATGATTTTGCAGGGAAACTGTAAGCAGGTCTATGATACTCAAACAATACATGTTCATGGAATGTGTGTGCTCTTTGGAGGAAAGGGTCTCTCTGTCCTGAACTTATGGTGCCATCAAATCAGGGTCCTGGCTTTGGTCTATGGCTTATACCTGCTCCTGCAATATCAATGAACGTAATTCCAAGAAGACAGCATTCCTAGACCGGGAACAGGAAGGAGATATAACTGTCTTGCAGGAAGACTTCATTAAGATTCTGACTTTTCTGCTCCCAGAACTCTCTCTAATAACTTTAGAAAGTCTTCAGCTACTGCTAACCAACAGCATTATTACTTCCAAACTGAAGACAAAAAGTACTGATGCTGAGCTGCTCAGAACAATCAACCAATTTTAAGTCCTTTTTGTCACTCTTTAGGCTACTGTTGTCACACAGTGTTAAAAGAAGATTGTTACAGACCACTATAATAACTATTTTTTTCCGAATTCCCTTTAGAGCCAATCACTCCAGTGGAATGCAGTGGAGTATTTCCAAACAAGCTAGGTCACTGACCTGAAATGCCATGGAATTTCCATGTTTCTGGCTCTTCCCTTGGGTTTAGCCTTAAATCTAATCATTCTGACGTCTGAAATATATAGTTGACTCGCTTCCTCAGCACAATATACTAGACTGCTCAAGAGATGTGATATAGATATTGCAGATCAGACTCAGGGTTAGAAATGTGTCTTTATGCTTCTTCCATATTTCCAAGATGCAGGGTTTCTGCAGAGGCTGAAAAAGCCTGTGTCACAAACAATGCTGGAGGCTTCTTTGCTGATGGTTGTATGTTTTGACCTATGAGTACTATCTCATGAGGGTTTTTGTAGAGATAGCATGAAGCTGCTACAAAAGTGCAACTGGGTAGTTCTTTTCCATTCAAATTTCTCATTTCCAAACCTTATACATCACCAGGCGTCTGGGAAGTGATACAGAGTTCAGGATCTTCCTCAGTATTTGTAAATTATGAGGTCCTCTGGAGTATATATTTTCATCATTAATCTTTTGGTTTGGTAAGAGCTTCCAGTGATCCAGATGTGGTCACAAGTTTAGTCATCAAGTCCCAAAGTTTGCTAGTTAATTTTTTCTGTCTTCTCTGTGATCGTGCTCTGGATGACATCCAGCGGTATATTTAGTACAACTGCGACAGATAAGTTTTTCAGACAAAGAAAAAGGCTAATAAAAAAAAGCCTTTTCCAAGTAAGTGCATATATTGACATTGCAGCACCCACTGGCTTGCTTAGTGTTTTTATATATTTTATTTACATGGAATAATTTTCTCTGTGGGAGCTAATGAAAGGGAGAAAGTCTCCAGAAATCCTTCCAGCAAGAAAGCAAGAGTACACCTTTAGATTAAGATGGAATGGGATATAAGGAGCAGCAAAAACTGAAATGCTGCTACCATTTAGGTGATTGTGGTATCAGTTGCCTTTGTTTCTCCTATCACACCTTCCACATTCAGCAAGAAATTGTCTAAACAGGCCTGGAAAAGCAGGATATTTAAGGAACCATTCCCTTGCTCTGGGAACTGCCTCTTCACAGCCAATGAATCTGTTCTGAAACTCCTAAAGGAAACAGTTACATTAGGTCATGTCTGTTGACTTTTCATCTTGCAGCATTGATTCATCACCTGAAAGACTTTGGAAATCAACTTGCAGACAAGGTCTCTCCTCATTTCTTCCACTGAATGCAATTTAAATTTTCCATTTAGAAATCTCTGGTTGCACCAGCTCTGTAGCTCTGCATCGCCACAGCAGAGCTGAAGTTGATAGTAACTTCAGTGATAGTTCTGCTCATGCCACTGAAAATGTAATTCCGCTCTCAAGGCATCATCTGCATCAAAGGCGAGGTACAATGCATTGAGTCAGCCAGAATCCTCTTCCTCTTCTGGTGTTAGTTGAAGCTTGAAATGCCTTGAAAGCACCTGTATGTATTCAGCTTCAAATCCTCGATGCTGAATCTGCTGAAAGAACTTCTAGTGAAGTTTATGACAAACAGATTTTACAGTTGAGTCTTGATAGAGCCACTTTTCATGTTGTGGAAGTAAAGAACTCTTTTGAAGAGGATAAGAAGCAGAAGACTTCGTGAGAAATCTATATTAAAAGAAGCAAATTCCTATTAGAATGGAAGTTTCTTCATTATTATTCAGAAAGTAGTTTTCTCAGTTTTGCTTGGTTTGCTAAAGATACCACCACACCGGTCTAATTCATTGCAACCTGAGGAAATGCAGAACCAGCAGCATTCTGAGAACCTTTAAGATGGTTCTTTTCAAAAGCAACAGCAGCAAAATGAGCTATTTCAGAAATCTACTCTGTTCTGGGACAGAGTACGTTTGTACGTTTGCCAGTGAGTAAAAGAGAGAACATTTCCACTAAAGAAAGATTGGTGCAAATTGCACTTTTATCTAGTAAATTAAGCAAATTGCACTTCTATCTAGTAAAATAAAAGCTCACAGTGCCTGCAAGGAATAGTTAAGCCCATTCTAGAGGAACACACTAATGCTTTGTGCTCTTAACATAAAAGATTTTTACACACAGACGTGTCCCAGCCAATTAATACCTTTCTTGTTACAATAAAGCAACAGAACTACCAGTTCAGATGTATGGCTTTTAAAGTGTTGGTGGTGCATGTCTTAACAAATGCTTTACAAATGTTCGTGATCATTTCAGAGAGACAATTAATTATACAGTATGGAGAGCTGTATGCTTTCATTCCTGTGGATAAATATTTCTTGAAAGCTGACAAAAGATGAAAATAAACTGTTCTTTTCAATTGCTAGGAACTGGCAATTTTTATTACTTGTTTAAATTACGTACATACTTATATTTTACCTTTCAGTAGGTTGCCTATATTGCCCCAAAATGTTTTAGTCAAATATAGAATCAAAACCACTGTACAAAAGCACTGATGATTTGCAATGAAAAGTAAGTTTGAGCAAGTCTGCAGGTACAGAATTCCACAGCTTTAATGCTATTTCTGATTCTTAGTTAGTTTAGGGAAAAATGACTAAGAGGATTGTGAAGCAGTGAATCAGTTCTCTGCTATCAAAGGTCTTTAAAAACTCCTAACTACACGTTTACGCTCACCCCTGTGCTGTCTAGAAAGAAAGGTGGAAAATTCAATTAAAAAAAGGTAATATTCCAGGCAAAGAAAAGTGTTTCTGAAAGTCACATCTGAACCTGGACTATGGATTTCCCACTTCCAGTTTAGAAGAAGAGTAAAGAAAAATATGTTTCCCTTTAGGTAGGAAAATGTGGTATTTGGAGCTTCAGGAAGGCTGTTTTCTCAAAAGCTGTTGTGATTCCAAAAAGCAGTCAGGCTACCATAATTTATATTATTGGCAAGAGTTGGAATCGTGACACCTGCAATAAGTAAGCTCTCTATGTGATGTTGGGCAGTATGTCATAAATCATGAGGTTTGCCAGCTGCTTGACAGAGAAGAAAATCCTACATATAAATTTAGACCCACACAAGTGGTTCCTGGATCCAGGGGCTTGTGGATCATACCTTCTGATCCACCTTCAACACCTTGCCAATATTACACCCTACTAGTGCTCTTCTCTTGGGAAAACCTCTTTATGGCTTTGGCAGGAAAGCTTCAGAAGTCTTTTTTTTTAATGAAGAAAGTGCAGCAGTAAACTGCCAATCTAGTTCATTCTTGTATGAATTTAGTATATCAGACTAAAAGGAATGGCAGTTAATGTTTTCAAAATGGTATTTCTCTATTTAGGTGCTTTAAATTAAATTGAGATGTGTGAATAAAATTAGTCTGGCTTTCAGGAGAACTTGGCAAATCCATTTTCAGCTGAATGTTTCCGCCTTGTACTGGGTCTGGCTGGGATAGTGTTAACTCTATAGCAGCCTGGATGACACCTCGTTTTGGATTTGTGACTAAACTAGCCTTGATAACACACCAATGTTTTGGCTGTTGCTTGAGCAGTGTCAAGGCTTTCTCTTATTGAGAGGGGACACAGCTTGGACAGCTGACCTGAGCTGGCCAAAGGATAGATGTAACAGTCCTTATAACATGTACAGCAGTAAAAACTGGGATACAGAAAGAGGAAGCGTTTTGGCTGCCAAGGTGGTTTTTTGTTTGGAGACTGGCTGGGCATCAGTCTACCTGTGAGACATGGTGAGAAATTTCCTTCACTTTGCTGTTTGCTCTTTTAGTTTTTGGGATTTTTTTTTTCTTCTCCATATTAAACTGTCTTTATCTTGATGCAGAGATTTTCTTGCTTTTGTTATTCTCTTTTGTCCCCTCACCCTGCTGGTGTGGGTGGGGATGAGCAGCTGTGTGAGTGCTTGGATACAGGCAGGGGACAAGCCACCACACTCCTGTACACACAGGTATTGACTTTTTCACTAGACTGAGAAAGTTGCAGTGAATTTTATTTGTAGCCCATGCAATTAAGGAAATATTTGATCAACAGCCCTCCCATGGATGCACTCTAACAGCTTTATAACCTTCTTACGTTGTGGTGCCCAAAACAGCACACAATGTTCAAGGTGAAACCAAACCACTGCAGAGTAGAGTGGACAAATCACCTCCCTCAGCTGGCTCACAGTGCCACAGCAGTGCTCACTCACCTTCAACTTGCCGTCTACCAGGACTCCCAGGTCCCTTTCCATGGTGCTATTTTCCAGCATCTCATTCCCCAGTCTGTCTGTACATCCAGGGTTGTCCCATCCCAGGTGCAGAATCCAGCACTTGCCCTCAAGGGAGTCAAGAGCTCCTCCCAGTTTAGTACCATTGGCAAACTTGCTTAGTATGTCTTTGAGTCTTGCATCCAAGTCGTTTATGAAGAGGTTGAAGAGAATTGGCCCTAAAATGGAGCTCTGTAAGGGATTGTATAGAGGATGATACACTTGTTTTCATGTCTGTATCATCTGCTGCTTACCCACTCAGTGTGAGTTACTGTGACTGTTTGTACCACCTCCAGCGCAGGGGAGAGACTTGTGTATGGTAATGCACAGTCCTGGAATTTTCTTTTCTGAAGAACTGAAGGTTTTATTTGTACTTGGCTCATGCTATTCAGTACTTGCAGTTGGTTTTAGTTAACTTTGGTAATCCTGTAATAACGATAATCCTTTAATATGTTATATAAAATAAGAATCCTATTGCAGAGACACTTTTTAGAAACATAATAATAAATTAAGAGCTAATTCTGGCTTTAACAATTTAAAACATTAGAGTTGTTGCTGGCATTTTTGATGTAAAGGAGTAGCCAAAGTCCTAGGGGGAAAAAAAAAAAAAGCACCAAAATTTTAATTAAACTGTCTAGCTGTGCACTTGCTTTTCAGTAAATGCATGTAATGTTGTATGAATATAAGGCGCGATCTAATTGACCACTTCAGAATTTAACCTGATGTGTTGTTTAAGAGTACCAGTAAACCAGTATTGGTTTGAATTCATTTCCAATGATGTGATATTTTTAGAAATTTACACGGATGAAGTACAAGCATTTTCCTGTTTAGTAAAATGAATCTAGAGTCAAGAAATGTGTTGATTATATCACATGAAGTAAAATGTATCAATTACATTTAATGCATAAGGGGTAGTTATAAATTTACATACGGTAACATCTCTGTTGAGACTCTGTTAAATCTTTCACACAGAAAACCAGAAGTATGTTTCTAAAGATGTCTCTACAACCCCTTGATTAATTTTGTATTGGCAATAATGAGAGGTTTATTCTCCATATCGAACTAATTTGCTTAATGATCAGTTGACATTAGTTTTAAATTCTAAGATGCAAAATTTTTTTTCCTAAATTAAGTATATGTTTATTTGAGAATGATCTTGAACGTTCACTGTGCCTTGAAATCTAAAAGCTTGTACCTTCCCTCTTCCCTCTGGCTGAATGTATGACTAGCACATCCACATTTCACTCTGCTAATCCAGGGTTCTCATTAGCCAAAGTACCTTAATGTTAACAATTTATGGCTAGTTTGCTTTAACATGGACCTAGAGATTAGGGATAGTGTTTTACTTCATTCTTCAGAAGTGAACTGGAATACTAGTTGGTCAAGCTGATTTCAAAGATTTCTCTTCAAAGAAAATAGGAATTCAGCCCAAATCAAGAGACATGAACTGTTTTATTTGGTAGATTTACTTGGAGAATTTTCACATTCAAATCTGAGTTTGTACTGCTGTATATAAGGCATAGCCTGATGTGGTACCGAAATGAAAAAAAAAAAGTTAAAAAAGAAGAAACTTCCATTAAGAGACTTCTATTAACAGTTCAACCAATACTTCGTAATTCTGAAGACAAATTAATTTCTTGTGGTCTAAAGTGTTCTCCAACTATGTTTTCTTTTTATGTTTTTTTCTCTTTATGTATTTATTTACTGATTTTTTTCTGTGTGAGAAAAATTTTTTTGTAAATCATCTGTTTCTGGGTACAATAAGCACAAAGCATTGCACGGCATTAAAGTGTGGCATGTATTAGAGTGTGGATGTAACTAAAGCAAGCAAACCTTATGCTGTGAATGCAGGAAGGCACCAGAATGTTTTTACAAGTTTTGCAGATATGAATAATTAAGATATAGGAGACTGAGTAAATAATCTGCCAACCCTCCTAAGCTGAAATGTATCCACAGAGAAAACAAAAAGCTAAGAAAGCTGCCTTTCATTGCTTTTTGTATTGAAATGATTCCTTCTGCAAATGTCTTTGTTGCACCAAAGCATCACGGGGTTCACAACGCTTGTACAGAGCTTGCTAGCACTGCTTAAGGGGATTTTTTGCGTAAGTATAGCAAGGATGTGAGTAACAGGGAATGCATGAGGAAAGGAGGGAAGAAAGAAGAGAAAAATCCCTCACCATGAGAGGAAATCCTTTGCTCGTGGTGTATTGTTCCTGATGAGGCTCGTGGTTAGTGGTGGAATGGCAGAGTTTTGGTGGATCTTGCTTTACAAAGTGAGATAATGAGGGAAGGATGGGATGCTGGAATGTATAATCACTGTGCTTTAGGATAGCTTTTCCAAATGTAGAGTTATGTAAGGACAGAGGTGAGATGGTTGAATTCCTTTAAAAAGTTGTTGCAAAAAGTTACACATTTTACAGATCAGGTGTGAAAAAGCATTAAAAGGAACAAAAATCATGTTGAGTGCCTTCCAAATTCTTTTTTTTCCACCTTCTTCAAAGGAAAACTCATAGAGTTCTAATGTATGTTACATGCTTCATTTTGAAACTACTGTACTTCAGTTAAAGCCTGGCTAATGCTAATTATTAATTCTTTTCTGTTTATTCTTAAGGATTATGATAATTTCATTTGTAAAAACTCAGTCACTTGATTTTAGCAGTCTTCTGGTTTTGTTTAATGTGAGAGGTAGGTGTCATATAGGAAACTTGTAAAAAACTACCTGTTGTGATTCTTTTAGTGTTACTGAAATACACGATAAAATACCAGTCCATTAAGGTATACATCCATCCATATATATATATATTTATATATCTATATATCTCTATATATATATATATCTATATATATATATCTATCTAGAAAGGTTTTAAAGCAAATACAACTTAGAATTCTAAAGCTGAAAAAATATGTTCTCACGTATGTATACAAAGATTTATCTTTTTATATGATTTTGAGATATGCCTTTAAAACAGGAATGTATTTAATTTGTAGATACTATTTTATTTCAGTTTTAAG
>VZRN01006112.1:700269-734516 GCA_013397935.1 Dasyornis broadbenti
TCCTGACTATACTGTCTGAAGTATATTACATCAGTTACCTTCTGTGGGCTCATGTTCATGCACTCCATTGCAGGTCAGTTCCTCCTAGAAGAATCCCGCCTGATAGAAGCAGCTGAAATGGCAAAAAAAGCGGCTGAACTTGATAATACGGAATTTGATGTTGTTTTCAATGCAGCCCATATGCTCAGGTTAGTGCTTTTACATCTGCCTCACTTGACTTTCCTTTTCTTTTGGATGTAAAAAGTCTTTATAGCCTTACTTATGCACGACTCTTTTAAAAGCCTAGCAACTCTTTTGAATAATTCAGTATTATTGCTAATAAGATACAAAGAAGTGGGATGAAATTGTTGCAGCATTCATCATTTTCCATTTCTAAAATTCTATGTATTACCTCATAATTTCTTACCTTCAAAACTTCTGTTGTTCACAAGCAGGTAATCCATTTTGCTTGCATATGAGAATAAGTGTTTCTTTTGTGAAGAACCTTCTGCAGGATTTCCTTTCACCTGATTTTTCAAATTTTAGTGTGCATAGCAACTGAAAAGAGGAGACCATATTTCTCACCTGGATGTAAATAGAGAATATTGAAAATTTCTGTTAATATCAGTGGGGAACACTATGATAATTAGAAATCTAAATATTCCCAGACTGATAATGACTTTGAGACTCATAGGAGCATTTAATGGTATTCTCAAAACCGTGATTTAAAATGTAGTGTTATATTTAATTCTGTTATATCTGAATAAAATAAAACTTCGGCCTTCTATTTTAGCTTTTAAAGCTGGCAAACCTGGTTATTCAGTAACATTAAGCTTCTGTCTGTGAGTTTATCATTATCATTAAACTCACATTACTGTAATAGGTATCCTCCATGCTTATTTCTAGGATAACTATCTAATTATTTTCTATTGTCCACTTCACAGCTATAAGGATACTTTATTTCAGTTGGATGGTATCTAAGCATAGAAAATGCATGAAAGAGGAAATGAAATAGATGTACTTCATTGGCATGAAACAGTTCTTGACCTAATTTCTCTGAGGAAGATACCTTAGTAGGCTGCTTTATACTTCTAGCATTTTAAATAAGAAATGAAAGAAAATAATGTAAAAGAGAAGGTAGAATCAGCTTCAGGCAAGTGACCTATGTTTCAGAATTATGGTTTCTATACCCTGATTTTGAAATAAGCCCCCAAACACTTTTTAAAAAATAACTCTTACTGCTTGTAGATTAGAAAGGAAACCAAGAAAAATGGCTCATTGGTAAACAACAGTTTGACCTGACAGAGGTGTATGAGCTATTTTAAGGATCCTTCCCTTCCCCATGTTTGTTTTGTGAATGATATCTCTTAAGACAGAATTCAGTAATTTGAAACATTTAGATTTATATTACAAATTCGCAGACAGAAGCATAGCAAGTTAGGCATGAGAGCTGAATTTAGAAAGGTATAGAGGGGTCAGATTCCTGATTTTAATGAGTGTTGTAGAAGATGGTTTAGTGGTGTGATTCTGTGTATTTTAAAGTGTGATGTAGTTCAATAATGTTCTGGAAATAGGTTTCATGAATCTCCTGCTTTCTCTGTGAACACTGAGTGAAGCTTTCTAGGTCTTCAAGGCACATGTATTTACATCTAGATATGAGTATTTTTTCACTTTTAAAGTAACAGTTATGCTGCTGTGCTGTCCATCAGCCATGGTTACCCTACTTGATCTGCCTGGGAGTAGACTGGCTTTGGGAGGCCTTGACAAACAATGAGCTCAGTGATTGTAAGCTGTGCTCTCGATTTTTGCTGTAAGTGAAAAACCAAAACCTTTAAAAACAAGGAAAATGAACCAAACTGAAACACTCAAAAAAAAAAAAAAAAAAAAAAGGCCTGTTTTAGTTGAGCTAGAATCCATTGTGCTCTTTTGGGATACCCAGCTGATCTAATTTTTCTTCTTAAATGCTTAGCTCGCTTTGTGGAAGATTGCAATGTCTTCCTGATACACTCAGAGAGTCTAAAGTGTCTGGAAGATTTCGCAAGAGTCAGGGTGGCAAAGTGGAATTCAGTGCTGACAAGTATTTGCTTAAAACCCCGTGTGTTAGCATCTGACTGATTTTTGCTAAAAGGCTATGATTTTGTTGTGTGTCCTTGTTCACTGCTTTACTTAGCAATTGAATCAAATATATTGCTTCCATAATGCTTGTTGGACAAGGGCAACGCACATTCATTCATTGTAGCAGAGCAGCTACAAATCCACCGCGAGTCTGGCTCTTCAGAAGCAGATGATTTTTAGGATCTTTAGAACAATGGAGAGCTGAGGTGATTCCAAGAGGAAAGCAGATACCAAGACACAAAGGAGGATGGAAAGAAGGCAGAGAACTCCAACTGGCATAGAGTGACACAGCCAGAAATTGAATGCTAAAGGCAGTCATAAATGAAAGGCTGACGTAGTTTCATGTAGGTGACCAACTGCTCTTTAGGTACCCTAGAGAGCTATAAAAACTGACTGGTAAGTGAGTAAGGGTTCTGAATGAACTGCACAGCTGTGAGATAGAAAATACATTAGAGAAGTTCACAGAGCATGAAAATGAAATGACTCTTGTGAGAGAGATGGGATAAATTTTAAAGATGTGTTGCAGAATAAGAGACAGAAATTGATATTAATGTGGATGATGCAAGGTTTCCAAAATGACTGCAAGATAATAACAGCAGCTTAGATTTTTGTATAGATTCTAATATTTTCTTTTTCAGATTTATATTTTATTTTAAGATGTATTTTTGAATTAGGAAGGAATCATCTTTTCCTTGTCTCTTGCTACTGTTTCCACCATTAGCCTGAGGAGTGTCACAAGACTCAGAAATATTAAGACATTTTTTCAGAATCATAGGCAACTTCTTTCAAATTTGGTTTACAGCTGTTTTGGATGGAAAATACACCATTCTTGTGAAATGCAATTTATTTTTCTAGTCTAGTGCTAAAATATTTTCCGTTTTTTAAAATCCCCTTATTTGCTGAGAAAAAAATAAAAATAAAAAAATTAAAAAAGAATTAAAGTGCAATCTAAGTAAAAATTAACAACTTCTAAAAATCTTGAATGGGAGTGCTGCAAGTTAACTTTCTTTTTCTTAAATTTGCAACAGAATTGTTAACTGAGTCCAAATGCAGTAGCTGTATTTATAGATGGCCTTATTATTTATTAGTTTAGCAATCACAAGAAAAACTTCTGCTTCTCCAGTCAGATATTCCAATATTGCTTATTTCCTCTCTTCGTGACTCAATCTGAAGTAAAAAAATTAGTGACTTAGTTCTGTTTGCATTATTGAGAGACCTCCCCTTTCCTAATGACATTATAGTTATTAATTTTTTTCCCCTAAATGACTTCTGTAGCATCCCGTTAATGCAATGCAAGATGATTCAAGTCGTCTGTAAGAGGGGTGAGATGTGGGATGAATGCAATTAATTTCTTTGCTACAGTTCGGTAACTTTTAACTTGCACAATACTTGCCTGTAAAATCCGTTTTCTCAACAAATTTGTTTTCCAGACAGCTTTCTTCAGGGGTCATGCAGCTGTTTGGGTGATTCTTAAAACAGTATCTGGTCATGTGTTTTATGTTTGTAGTATTTGCAGTGCTCTTGCTTGCAGGAGTGGGAAGTCTCTCACAAAGCAGTGAAATGTGTGTGTGCTGTAGCTTCAGTCACTGAGCTGTGTGTTAACGAGGGCTGAGGTTCCCTTTGCTCTTGCAGACTCTGTGAGCTGCCCTGAGCAAGGTTTCCTGTGGGCTACAGAATGATTACTTTTAGAACGAGGGATGGCAATCCATACTAATTAGAAACGGGAAAAGAGCTTCACCTTGTCTCCGCATGAAAACAAATTCAGGAAGAAGACCTATTTGCTTAAAAGCATCTTTTGTAGGAAGAATTAGTTTTTCCATGCTTTTGTAAGTGATTGTTCTGGGAAAATCTCATATGACATGAAGTTACAGCATGATTATTGGCTGTTTGAAAACAGGAGTCTAAATTAGAGCAATACTGCATGACATGGTCTTCATTTTTCAGTGAATTTCTGTAAGAGTATTTTGGCTCTCCAGAATACACTTGCCAAACATGGAGTGTAATTGCTGATACAGTATCATAGGGACAACTTAATGCTGTGTTATTGTCTGAACAGATTATATGCATTCTTTAATTACTATCTATGTGCTTAAATATATATATGTATGGCAAAGCATATAGTCTACATAAATTTAAAAAAAAAAAAGTGGATGAAGGGTTAGATGTATAAGACCTGATTATAATTTTGTTGTTACTCAAAAAGCTCCATTAAGAATCTCATGTATCAGCATTCTGTATTTTAAAATAGGAATTGCTGAAGAAAACTTCTTTGTAGGTGGGCTGACATCCATTGTTTAATGTAAAAATCAAACAGACTGAGGCCTTGAACCAAGCAACAGGCAGGTCAAAACTATCCCTTTCCCACTCACATGTATCTAAACCAGTCAGCGCTGGTGTTTTTTTTTTTTTTCTCCCACAATAGTGTTTTTTCCAGTGAACAATGTAAAAATTCAAAATGAATGTAAGCTGATTATAGCTAGGTGTCAGGAGAATCTAAGAGCGATGTGTTGACAAGCACATTTATGAGCTGTCACTGTCAGTCAGCTGGAACTAAATATGGGGAATTGGTCTTTCTGGAAGCTCAGGTTAAGAGATATGAGAGAATAAAAAGTGGAAATATTTTTTTCTCTTAAAATGAGATTGGATGCTGATTATTAGTGGGGAAAATCAGACGTATTTTCAGGGTCAGTCCTCATGAAAATATTTAGGATAGAGGTTAAAATATAGCTTATAATTATGAAAAGGACTCTCTTCTGAACTTCTCCTTTCACCCTTTCATTCCTCTCTGTTTTATTACCAACATTTTATCTAATATTTTACTCTAATGTGAGTTATGTTACTTTTAATAGTGTCCTTCCATTATTTGACATTGATCCAGAGCTCTTTACTGCTCAGTGGCATAGGGTTACTGCAATTTCCTACCTCTGTGCCTTTAATTTTTCTCAAGGGAAAGCTGTTTCAGGGCTTAACATAATTAATTTCTAGCTTAGATTTGCAGTGAAAATGGGAACCAGAATTCTGCAGACTAAAGGAACTGTTGCTGAATGCCCCAAAAATGGAACTGGCATTTTCCTAACCAGCTTATGGTGTGTTGTGCATTCATTTCTATAAACTGTTTTTAATGGAGAACTATACTTTCAAACTGATTTCAATTTAGCAATTAATGATCCATGTTCCAAGATGTGCACGTGGCAGGAAAGCAAGCCATGTATTTCCACCGGGCTAAAAGGTGGACAGGATTTTAATGGGTTCCACACTTTTGTGCCAACAACTCTTTTGGAGGTGAAGTGTACCATTTGTATTTGCCTCCTGGGTAAGGCACCTTGTTTATTGTATGTTACTTCACCACTTTCGGAAGTGATTTGTGTCCTGACAGTTTTGTGCAAACAGGGGACTAACAAACCCCAAAAAACTCTGTAACATGTTTCATTTTATAGTGCCATGTTGTAAATCCTGAAATTCGTAAGTATGAGATTATTTCTTTTGCGGTCGTTTCAAGTGCTGCTGATGCCTAGCAGGAGTGATTCAGAAGCAGGTTGAATGAATATTTTTAGACATTCAATCATTTCTAACCAGTGCAACCACTGAGTCAATGATACATGTGCAAAGTAATTTAAAACAGTTAACAGGTGTAAACCAGGTTCTGCTTAGAAAATTTAGTCATGAAGTGGTTTCAGCTTGCACAGGAATTGTGTGAGAAACTTCAAAGGGATTAATCCATTCTCTCTTTCTCCTCCCAAGGCCAATAGCTGTCAAAATGTGTTGATTTGGATTAATTGCCTATCATGTATTATGTGGCTAATGTTTAAAATCTAGGTGGATTTAAAAACAAAATTAGAACACAATTTGATAACAAAGCATGTAAAGGCTCATGTGATGAACAAGGTAAAATCTCCAGATACAAGTGCTCAGTTGATTGACACTTTTTGAACTAGTAACTGTTCTCAAAAGCAGAAATAAAAAGGAAAAAGAAATCAAAGAACCAACCCTGCACAGTCTTATCCTTGTTTCCTTAAGTTTCCATTTTGTATCACAGAAGTGCATCTGTAAGCACATAACAAACACAAATATGCTGAAGATCTCCTGTCCTAACTCTCCTATTAAAGGACTTAACTCTTCGTAGGAAAATAGTAAATAATTTTGCTAGAAGATATGTAGGTTGCCTAAGAGTCCTGCTTGGTTGTTCTTCCAGATTTATCATCTTTGTCTTGACATGTATGTGATCAACTGATATTCATTGGACCAGTAGCCAGAATAAATAGTTGAGGGAAAATTAAGAAGGTGGAGACAAAAGGAGAAGAGAGGAATTTAAGAGAAGAGATAAAAAGGGCCTGTTGAGACAAAAATGTGTTTGGATTTCTTTGGCAACGTGCTGCATTTTTGTCTGAAGACATTAAACTGAAAACTCAGGAGAAGAAATAAGAACCAAACTACTAGGAGCATGTAGATGCTGACAGTAGTAATAAGGAGAAGAAAAAAGTGTTGAGCTGAAATTGCTTCAGGTAGCCAGAAACTCATTGTCTTTGGATATGAGGATTCAAATAATTTCTCAGAATGATGTGAGTAAATGTTCAAATCAGAACTCTTTCCAGAATTAATTCCCTCAATCATGGAAACTCAATTTTCATAAATCTATGTTCTCTTGACTTTTTTTCGTTTTCTTGCTGGAATTATAGTGATCTTGGCAAGGCACAAAGTGAGAAACTACACTGTTGTATAAGATACAGTTTCAGAATTTAAAGTATGTCTGATTACAGAAAATGAGTCACGTTTTCTTCTGCTGAAGACTGGTATGTCTCTGTTTTGGCCTGAGATGAGTGTTCAGCTTTCTGTATGTCTTTCCACTGTGTACTAATACAATTTCAGAACTAAAAAGAAAATTAAGTAGGCAAAGAGGATTTGTGCTAATGAACATTCTGAACTATGAGAAAACTTTCAGCTTTACATATTTTGTGCATTTGTTAGGGTAATACCCTTAAACAGCAGGGAGTAGTTGCAGCGCTTGGTTTTTAGCTATGCTTCTTTAGCTATGGTTTCATTTTAACCCAAGGAAAATGAGGTGTAACCATGTTGTTCTCTTCTGTCTTGACAGACAAGCCAGTCTTAATGAAGAGGCCGAGAAGTATTATGAAATGGCAGCAGGATTAAGACCTAATGTAAGTACCTTCTTAATGATCTCCATTGCTTAAGTTGATGGACGTGCTACAGTACTGAACCCGTTGTGTTCAGGAGAACTTCTTGCTGGAGCATTTGATCCCTCAGCCTGTGTTATAGATGTGTTCTTTTAATGGTTAATTATTGGGTAATACTTACTCTTTGAAGCAGATATATGTAGGAGTAAGTGACAGATGCTTTTTAAAAAGGAAATCTCATTTCCAATTTTCATTGCATCAGAAATTAAAGAAATAATTTTTATTTACCATTTTTTCCTTCACTTTGTATTTCTTTTCAATTGCCATCACATTTTGGGGAAAAGAAAAAAGAATATTAGTGGGGCAAAATTTATTTTAAACACTTAACACTTTATCCATGCAATAAATCAAATCTAGGAAAATTTTGCCACAGAAGTCTGCAGTGCCAAATTTGAGGCTACAAGTCAGCAAATGCAGTAAAAAAAATGGAAAAACCCAAGTAATTAAAAAAAATAAATTAGTGACTTAAAAGAGTTTTCAGACCTAAGAAGCAAAAGCAACACCAGCTAAGACTCAAAGCAAGTAAACAAAATATAATACCCCCCCCCAAAATAACTTTTTCATATGAAATTACAGACTTGTACAATGTCTCATAAAAACTCCCAAAAACCTATTTATTTCATTACTTCATACTTTGTGAAATAACAATAAAGACTTTGTGATTCATAATGCTTTCAGATGCAAGAATTTTGGCTTTTATTTTTCTGAGAGGACACCCTAATGTTGAAAGCATTACCTTGGTTGTCTGCAGATTGGTACAATTCCTCCTCTCTTTTCTATGGTTCGTTGTATACTCAAAATGCTTCCCAGAAACTCAGAAATAAGTTTATTGTGAATACGGTTATATGTGTGACGTTTCTAAGAAAGCTTTGGAAGTGACTGGCAGCAAGCTCACAGGAATGGTACTCTAAAGGCTAGGTATTTCTGATTATTGATCACAAGCTTTACGTGTTAGGACCAAAGTATCCTTTTTGAAGAATAAGATCATCAAAACAATTTATTACAGAAACTTTATTCTATCTTTGATTAGTGTATGTAACAATCTAATAGGTACTGGTGTTCAGCCTTCCTCAAAAGATAATTTCACTTCTATGTTCAAGATGACAGTTTAATTTTCTAGCTAAGCATGGTATGCATATGGTTCATGACTTTTAAAGAATATTTTATTGGTGCAGAGTAGGAAACTTGTATCCATATTCACTGCCATTATCAACTGTCTGATGAGTTTACCAAGGGTATTTCTCAAAAATGTAAACAAAACCAGGAGTAGTTATACGTATCTTTCTTATTGTTATTAACTCTCAAATTTACCATAATAGCTTCAGACTGGGAGGAAAAGAAGCCCCTTGAGGAGGTTTACTTGCTAGTAAGCAGTTCAATGCATACATGGTAAGACAGAAGCTCCCAATGTTTCCAAAGGAATGTGGAATGCAAATTAGTGAAGAACTGTGTATTTCATGGCTCCATCTGTACCGATAAATTAAATGTGCCCGGAGCTATTCTCTAGTGCTGGTTCAACTGGCTGCTTAGAGTGTGTCCAGGTATTGTCCTAGAGACTGCAGTGGCCCAGTCCAGAGTAGGAACCAGCCTCAAAGCGCCCACAGTTGATTTTGTTATGTTGTATACGGCCTGTGTATCCTCTCACTGTCTTACCAGTATGAAGGATCAGCGAAATTATGTGAGTCAAGATGTTAAAGAAATATCCTCAAGCAGAATAAGTGCTTGAAGGATTTTTGTTTTTGTTTTTTTTTTTTCTGTATCCATGACTAATGGTCTAGAAACATTTCTTGACAGAAAATTCAAAGTATTAGATGTATTCATGTGATATAATGTAGGGATGCCTACCATTCCATGTGTCTCTACACATACCTATATCTGTATATGTGTGTGCGCCTGTTTGGCTGCTAAGAGGTGTGTCCCCAAATTGCCTCTCAGTGAGAATACTGTGGCAGCATTGAAGTCTCGTTCTGTGCAGTGGATCAGCCCTGTCACTAGTATAATTAAGTGCTCAAAGTGTCTGTTTAACAAGAATCTTCCTTCTTCTGGTGCTTGAGACAGTACCTTGTGATATGAGTGAATTATGGATCAGCATCCCAAATAAACTGGCTCTGATTTTTTTCAGTTTGACTTTTTTTCTTCGGCTCCCAAGTCACTTAGCCAGTTCCCCAGTTGAAGATCCATTTCTGTTATCAGCTTCTTTCTTTCACTGTGCTAAGATAATTAAATTATCAGTTATTCTTTAGAGTTAGACTGGTGCCTGGCTCCTGAGAGATTTTCAGCTAGCACAGCTTGAAACAAAGCTAAGATTTCCACTCTCTTACTTCCGTTTCTTTACAGATGTAACACATTGTATAGTATCTCTAATATCACTACTAGAAGATACAGTCCTTAACAGCAGTAAGAGATTTCAGTAATACTGTAAACTCAATCTTTTAGTGATTGTTAGGGAACTTTTTATGCTCATTTAGCTATCGTGACAAGTTTTGTTCTCAACATTCTCTCTTTGTTTTTGTTTTGCATCCCTTTCTTTGTTTTCTCAACCATTCCTGTTGCTTTTGGAGTGAAGCAATACTTCATGCACAACAATTACTCGTCTGCTCCCTTATGGATAAGCTCTTTGGATCCAGAAACTCTGCTGAGCTTTTCTACACCCATGTCCATTTTAAATGGCCATCTGAGTTACTACTTTCAGAGATACTTAATTGGCTGTTTTAGTGCTTTTTCCAGACAGCAGTCTCCACTGTTGCATTTGTCTCCTAGACAAGCCCTTTTATTTCGGTGTCTCAGAATGGGGCAACAGCAGTGAGCAACCAATATGCCTGCATGTCTGAGTCACATTCTCATTCAACTGATCCATTTTTAGAAAAGTTGTGACTAAGGCAGCTAAAAGCACCGCCAGAAACACAGTATTCAATTACAGAAAATGTAACTTCTCTGAAACATGCAGGCTATTGTTTTTAAGAAAGCAAGCATAAAAAGATTCTATTTTTGCAATATTGGAGGTGATTCATTCATCACTGAACTAATTCTGAGAGGTCTGAGAATACAATTTTCTTTTTCATGACAAGCTTTATTACAATGAATAAAGTATTTGCAGGAAAAATATACTCAGTGACTGAACACAGCAAAGGTGTGTTAAAATGTATATCCACATCTTGAATGTCGTCTTTGCTTTTGGATGCACATTCTGTCTGCAGATGGTAAAAGAATGAAAACACTTTGGTGCAATAGCTGCACCAGCTGAAAAGGAGCTTGGGTGCAAATTAAAAAAAAGTCTGGCTGTAGTATTGTTGGAGATGTGGACCTAGCTGTTCTCTTAATAATGTTCACAGTTGGCCTTATTGCAGTAGGTGGGTATTTATCCTCTATGAAAGTAATTTCCAGACAAATCCAGACAAAAGAAGAGCAGTATTTTCTGTAGAACACACTGCTGCTGTGAAGATGGGAACAATTTAACTTTACTGAAGAAGCAGGCATTCTCAAGGTCACATGTATTTATTTCCAAATAGGTTTCAGAGAGTTGATTTCCACTGGACAGCCAAGGGGGAGAGAAGAATCCAGGGAGCAGTTTAGAAAACAAATCTACTTTTATTAGCAATTAATTATTTCTTACAGGACTCTTTTCTTCCTTCAACTCTGTAGGTAACCTACGGAGATTAGCCTCCCTAGCCCCTTGATCTTTATGAATGCTTTCCAAAAACTTGTTACTGCATTCTGTGTTGTACCGTGATCAAAACAAAATCATTCTAGAGCCTTCTCAGTGAGAAACACATATGTGTGTGTTCTAGCAATGTTGGCTTGAGTTTACGTTAATCACATTAGTCTAATTTTAACAAATTCAGTTGCATGAAGAAATGAAACTGTAAGTTTCTTGGACATTTATACAGTAATTATTCTGAGTGTGAGTATTGCTAAAGAAAAGCTGTATTCAGAGATGATTTCTAGGTGCCCTACACATCGTAATCTTCACAAACCCGGAAATTGTTTTAACAAGTTGTTAGGCTCTCTAAAATGTGAGCTTTAACTTGCTTTGTTGTGGAAAAAATCAGTCATCCGGAAACTCTCTTTAAATTGGCATTCTTTATAAGAATGTGAGATGTTGACTTAAGCTTCAGCCTTTGTTCTACTTTTAAGATATCATTTGTGTAATAGAGCTGCATTTCTAATTTTTTTAAGTCTGAGCCTGAAGCAGCCAGTCTTTAAAAAGCTGCTCTAGAACCCCCGCACATGGCCAATGGCTTTTGAGAAGAAAGGGCACTTTGAAGTGTGACCTCTAGAGTATTAAATGAAAGAGAGCTCACCAGAGCCTTAAGACTTTGAGCCACCACCTTGAGCTGATTGGCTTAGAAGCATTCCTCAAGGAGGTGCCATGACCTGCGAGTCACTGCTGTCCCAACCACATATTAGTGCTTCTTGCAATCTGCAGCTCATGACAGCTCTAAGCCCCATGTCATCAGCACATTGTCAGATACAGCTGTTTCCACTCTACCACTTCAAAGGGGCTTGATTAAATGTCTTACTGTAACAACATACATAAAGACACACACAGAGAATGAGGGGGAAAGGAGAAATGTACCTATAAGCAAAATAAATACAATTTCCACTAGATGGTTTAATCATGATGTGGGGGACTAAACCATTTTTTGACGTGAAGGGCTTATGTAATCAGTTAGCACAATATCACATTAAAAAGCAGTTTCTACAAGTGCTTCTTTTATTTTTTTTTTTCCCAGTGCTGAAGTACAGATTTCATGCCAAGGGCTCCAGGCTTGCAATAAGCTTTACCTCACGCTGTCTAACTGGTGAAAGAAGAATGCTAGTGATTTCTACATAATTGACTGTAATTTCATAGCCACCTTAGAGATAACATGCTTTCACTGCCTTCTTAGGGAAAGTGTTCATAATGCATGGGTTTTATTCATGGCAGGACTTCTAAAAAAATATACTTCCAATAGTACATACATCTTAAAAAATAAAGTAAATGTTGCAATTTTGTCTTGAAACGTCTGTAATCAAGATTTGCCTTATTATATATTTTTTTTTCCTTTGATGTTTCCATGCCAAATTTTCCTATTTGATTTTCTCATAAACATTCAGTAATCACCTCATGCAGCTTTAGTGGGTTTGGAGTAATTGTGAGGGAAAAAGCTTTAATGCATTTTGCCAGCTTTGCTAAGGTCATCTCCTGTTTTTGCCAGGAAGAATTTTCTTAAACTTTTTTAAGGGCTTCTGCTGTGTTAATTCTGCTGCTGATGGGGGTAATGGACGGGTTAACAGCAATTCTTACATTTTCTGCAGCTGATCCATAACTGACAAAAAAACCTGGCTACACTGGTTCCCATGTCATCCTGACACTGCTCCAGGGATACAGCAGATCCCTCACCAGTAATGTTTCTATTGCTCCTGCAGCTCTTTTGAGCAGGTCTACCTAGTCCCTGTTATCCAAATGTGACTGGAGTGCCTTGCCATCCGTACTTCTGCTTTCTGGAGCACAGTATGGATAAAGCTGACATAGTTCCCTGGAGAAACCGTACGTGTGTGGTTTTAACACTATGTATTATTGCCAGTAAAGCATGACTGTTCTGAGCTGCAAATCCCTGTTTTAAGATGTTGTTCTGCCTGTCTACTTCTTTACTCAAAATAATGAACACATAGTAGTATTTTATCTTTATCTGCTGATGCCGTGGCATGACCACAGAGCTGTATTTTTAGGTAGTTAATATCCAACAGATTCACCTGTTCAGTCGTCTGCCTGTACTGAAAATTGAAAAGTGGTCCCTGTGGAGCTTCTGTTGACTGCCCATATGCCCTCCGAGCTGCTCCCAGCTTCTCCTGCCCTGTGTCAGGGCTGCACATCTTTCTTCTACCAGCACCAGCTGCTCGCATTGTTTAAGGCTTCCTCTCAAGTGTGCCAAACTTTCTGCCTCAATAACATGAATGGCTGTGGATTCCTTCCAGCCCAGCAGTGCTCTTGTCCTCATGAAAATGCCTCCTTTCTTTTCTCCTGTTGAAGGTGTGAGGGAAAAGAAATCTTCCCAGGATCCAGTTCTTCCTCTCTTCCTGCTAAAGACTGAACCAATTGTTGTAGGGCATGCAGGACTTTTAGGGACTAAAACGGAATAGTGAGACTTCCAAATAAGAAGATAGGCATGACTGATGTGAACTGTGTTTCCAGATGGCATAATTTTAATAGTTTGACTTCAGACAGATACAGGGGTGGGAGGCTTAGGCACGGATCGGCTCCACTGGGAGAGGAGATAGTGGAACACCTTTACTGAAAAGAGGACATCACTCTCTGATCTCAAAAGGATGAGACCACTTTCTTGGTTGTTGTAAATTGGTTAGACTGTCCCTGTTGAAACACCTTTTAAAAACGACTCAGAGATTTGATATCAGAGTCACTGTGACATTTTTCAGTCTGCATAACACAAGGGTGACCTAACCTAAAGGCTATGCAGAATGGAAAAATGCAAGGAAATTAATATTACTTGAATGCAAGCTTCCCTTCATTTCAGATAGAAAGAACCTTCAGTGTTTCCACAGAAATAGCAATACTTCCCCATGTAAAGAGTTTATCCATGCACAAGGTCTCTCTGCTCTGCCTGAGCTTTTAAAAATCTAATTAGTCCCCAGCTCAATTTTCTTTTGTTATTGTTTTGCTTCACCCCTTTCAGGTCCTTCTTGTCTGGGGCTAAGTCCAAAGCAGATATATTGTTTACATCCAGTTATGTGAGAAAAATAGTGGTTATTCTTCTGAACAAAACAATTTCTTCCTATATTTGCAATTATATTTGTTTACAGCCCTCCAAAATATTTTTAAGATACATTTTGGGGGTTTTTTGTGCACATTTGTCAGCTTCAAGAGAGGCTTCTGAACAGGCTATTGCCCTGAATCTTAAAGTATTCCTACTTCAGCAGAGATTAGTGCCTCCCACCTTAAAAAAAAACCACAACAGACAAAACAAAAAACCCCGCATAGTGTTTTCCATCTCTGTGCTTTGCATCAGGGGACAAAGAAAGAATACAGGCTATTGGAATGGGGATATTTACCTGTAATATTGAGGCACAGTATCAGGATGAGTTGTATAATTTGAAAACCGATTTACTCAGCTGTGGAAAACACTGAATTTCCTTTGGGAAATACATGAGGATATTTATTGCCTTACCCCAGAAAATTCTACATATGTTTTCACCTGCATTGTAGCAGCTCTGTAAAAGCAAAGATTGAATGTTCTCGATGTTGTGATCCATCTTTGTGTAAGATGCAGAGGAGAAAGCTGGAAATCATGTCACTACAGTTCTCCTCTTCAGTTTTGTGAGAGTTAGGTTATGGGAGTTGATTTGTACTCTCCTGATTATATAAGCAGTTAAACACACAAATGTCTGAGATCAATTGGTGTCTCAGTGTAATTTGTGAGCTTTGAAACTGAATTAAAGTGCCTTTAAGTTGCTGTTTATTTTCCATCTAGAATAATTTGTTGTACATTGATGTTCTAATCAATACAGAACTATTTTGTCTGTGCAAGTTCTAAATGACTGAAATGGAGATATGTTTGAGTTTCTCCTGCTTATAATGATATTGCATTGCAGTACTGACTTGTTTAGAGTTGCTTCTGTTTCTCCTGCGTATGGGAGATAAATTGGTCTCTGTAGGTTCTGATTTCGAGTGAAATTATTTAAGCAGCTGTGAGGTCTTCTTAGCTTAAGGTTTTCCAAGCAATAAGCTGCATACCCAGAAACACTCAGTAAAGTACGCCAGAAACTCACAGTCATGGTAATTCAGAGTGCTTTTCATTTTGTTTTTAGCTATGAAAATGTTTACAAATTTTCCATAAATATTAGTCCTTCTACAGTCTAATTATTGACATAATGTATTTTCCAAGTCATTCAACTTCACGAATAGTGAAATATATAGACATGCTTTTACTTAACAGAGAAACAAATGTTGGAAATAGGCATCTATATACTAACTCCCCTTTTCTAATTTAATTAACCTTTGGAACTTTATTAAATAATCTATTACTCTTGTTGAAACAGTAATTTTGTGCTAAATGTGTAATTTGAGAGGAAAAAACTCTCCAGTAATTCATGCACTATTCACTTAGCACATAGGTGATATCAGGTTTTTAGTATGTCTGATGAAAATCCCTTGTGCTGTGTGGAGATGCTAATAAAGTCTTTTCTTCACCAAAAGAAAAGTACCCCAGGGTATTTTGGTTTATGCACGTATTTTCCATTGTAGGCTCTGTTGCCTGCAGGCTCAAAATGTTATGTGACTAAATCTCCAAACAGAAGAAGACTGTGTTTTCACAAAAATCATGCATGTTTATTATTGGTTTAGTATGTTTCTTAAGAAGTTAATTAGGGACGTATTAATGTATAGATTCTGTTTTCTCTCCAGGCACCTACCCATGTTCTTCCAATACCATTGGATAATGTCATTCTCCATGGATAGCTCATAAATTCTACGACATGAAGGCATTCTCATGCCAAATAATACCTGAGCTATTTCGTTGTCAAGAACTTGATTCAGAAATTTTGTAGGACTGCACCTCAGTTGACTTGAATGGAAATCGCTCTCTCTTTTTAAACATGTATTTTCATTATGCAAATTGGAAGTCTTTAGCTCATGTATAGATATGTTCAGCCCACCATCAAACTCGCTTAAAGAAAAAAGTATGTGAAGTCAGCTAGGCCTGTCTCTTGGAGTGCAGATTTGTTTCATCTAGCATTTTACAGATTTTCATCCACATCTTAGCAGAGAATTTTTTTTTTCTGTGCTTACTCTTCAAGAATGAAAAAAACTGCAGAACGGTTGTAATGGTGCTCAACTGTGATGTTCATTTACTGAATAATTCAAAAACTAGGTTTTTGAAACAAATTAATAGGAAACTAATTAATTCAGATTTGTACTACTGAGTTAAATAAAATGAAGCATTATGGTTTGAGATGATGAGAGGTAGTTTGTACAGATGCAGTCTTAGCTGAAATTGTGGAATTGAAGGTGGTGTATCATGGATAGATTTATGCACTTGATTGTGATTTACAGTCTGATAGTAACGTTGCAGGGGATGCTGTGCTGCTTGCACCACTTCCTGGAGAGAGCAAGATTGCCTTTGCCTTGTAAATGTTGCCCTTGGTGTCAATCAGAAATAAAGTGCCATGAAATAGAGAACTCACACCAATGGATTAGCATTTCAGAAATTAAACCATCTGTTTGAACTCAATTAAAAGAGAATCCAGCAAGGTTTTTCCTATTAGAGGGTTCTAGGGCTGATTCCAGAAACAATGCAATGGATTTATCGTGCAATTAGAACTGATAAGAAATTGGGTTTAATGCCCATTAAATAAACCCAACAACTGTACATTCTCGTTAAGATGTTTTGCAATAAATAACTTCCCAATTTTCTTCTTAAACTGTAGTTCTGATGAATTTCTTATTCTAGGAGTGCTTTTTAATTGTGTGTTGCCATATCCTATTAGATTTTTTAATCCCCCACATGTTCTGGAGAAAGTTGCTTTCTCACAAGATGGTTTTGATGCAAGTGGTCTCCCACTCCCTCCCACCTTTGGGTTTAAAGTAATTTTGTGTATAGAGGAGAAATACCCTGTAATGAGTCTGCATTTGGTCTGTGATCTGCCTGAGAAGAACTGTATGTTTGCAGCCTGCTAGGAAGGGGATGGGTGGCAGGTGTCTGTATGAAGTAATTTTCTTGGAATCTCTTTTCAAGAGTAAATTGAGTACCAGTTTGAGCATATTTTTGCCTCAAAAAGTTAGTCTGAGATCAGATGGCTGCAAATGAGAAGATGCAGCGGGGAGGGGATGAAGAGCTGCTTGTTTCCCCCAAAGAACAGTCCTTTTGGAGACTGAACCGCTGCTTTTGCGTTCGCATGATTCTGTTTACCACAGTTAGATTTACTGGAGAGCAAATCTGTATTCCAGTGTTCTTACCCTATTGAAATGTCTTGCATACAATGAACAGCTTTCTTAGTAAGCTGAGGAAGTTTTACTAATTCTTCAGGTGTTCCAGTAAGGATTGTCTTCCTTAACAATAAATAGCTTTAATCTGGCTTTATGGTTTGTAACAGTGCCACTTGCCTCAACATCTGGCTGCCTCAAGCTCATTGCAAACAATTACAGCATGAAAGAAAACATAAACTTTTTCCGATAAAACAACAACAGTAAATAAAATCCACAATAAAACCCCTAAATTAAATTCCATAGGAATATTTGTTGTATGTCTCTTGGATTCTATGGGGATGAATGATTAATATGTTTATGGTGGAGTTATTTGATGGAGTTGTATTGCAAATCAGTAGTTCTACTTCATTTTTTCACATTCTGACTGCGTTTAAATACATTTTAAATTATCAGACGTATTTTCTATCATTTTTGAAAGATCAATACATGATCCTTCTTTAATTCTGTTCAGAACATTCTATTCAGATAGCTTCACTGATAGAATTTTTTTTCTGATTAGTTCACAAATTGGATGTTTTACCCATAATAGAGGAAGAAAATGCTCTCTGAACAGAGATCATGGAAATTGCACAGGAGGCAAACTTTTTGGTTTGGCTGGAAAAATGAGCTTGAACAGAAAGATCACTGGTAGAACCCAAAGTTAATTTCTGAGGGAACTTGTGCTGCTTGTATAGAATGAGTGATATGAGTAACTGAAAATTAAGGCAAAATAACCTGAGCCATCAACCACAAAATTACATAGCAATTCTACTGGCCCTAGATTCTAATTTGGTCCAGCCATAGAGAGCTTTTTCTGCAGTTTGGAGCAAGCATCTGGTTTCACTGAATAACTTTTGACATTGTATTTCAGAGGCAGGAATTGAACTTTGATTTCTTGGTGCTACTCCTGCAAATACTAATTGTCCTCTTGTGCCTTCAGAAATAATTAATTAAACCCTTTAAAAAAGGAAAATATTATTCAAATTGTTACTTCATGTGTCCATTTCTTAAAGGCTTAGTTTGACAAATACGGAAAGCTTCTGTTTGATAAGCAGCATTTGTCAGCTTATGCTGCATCAAGTGCAGCCTTTCAGAGTAGAATGTGTAGATCTGCTACTGGACATGTCTTGCTATTATTGATATTAAATACCGTAAACACATGAACACGTGTCACTATTCAGATGTGATAAATAAGGCTACTCTAGCCCCAGGTAATTTCATTTTTTTAGAAGTCACAACTTTGTAAAGGCCTAGTGAGCAATTAGTGCCCAGTGGTCTTACTAATAGCAATCAAAAGACCAAATTTTAGAAACTGCAGCCCTGAAATCTTTAAGCTATAAGAATAAAAATTAAATCCGTGCAATTATTGTGGAAGTTAATAATTTTCATATGTACTGTGCATTTAATTGCTAAATACTGTATAGGGAACACCTGCAAGTTACTGGCTGCCAAAAAGCAAGGCATGAATTTTTATGAATTACACAGAACACTGTAATTCAGCATTTTGCAAAGGACCTCTAGTATGTGTCTGTCTTCTCAGCTGCTCTCATAATTCTGTGGGTAAAAATCAAACTCAAGACAAGTGTGGGCATAACCTTATTGCATTAGATAAGAATCATGGAAGTGGTAGGAGCCAGATGAAAAAGGAAAAAAGGGAAGAAAAGAAATTGGCGTACAAATGCTGTAAGGTCTTCCATGTTGAAATCTGAGGAAAGAATGTATTTATGAGCAAGACTTTTTCACATATTTTCAGTTGTATCTACTCTGTAATGAGAATGTAGTTCTTTAATTGATATGTCATCTCAATAACTTTTTATAATTTATTTACAAAGTTATGTAGTTATTTTTTATTATCAAAATTGTTTTGGTAACACTTCCACTTGCTATAGTTGTATTTTTGACCAACTTGAAAATTCCTTCAGATACTAGTCATAAACCATGTTAATATGGAAGTTGTATCACTTTGTGTGATAGACATCCACTGTCCTTCCCTGCCCAGGAATTTATTACCAATAAAGGAATAATGATTGGTTCTGTTTTCTAGGGAAAGCTAGCCAACAGAAAGTGTTTCAGCGGAGGGGTGGAAAAAAGGCTGAAATTCATCCCAAAAGAATATGCAGCGCCTCAAAATCTCCTAATGATTTCTTTTCTGTGATGCTCTAAGACCACGCTTTGTCTGTGAGCTGTCTCAATAATGATTGTGCACGATGGAAGCTTTAAAAAAAAGTAAAAAAAATCTTTTAAAAAAAAAAAAAAAGTTTATCGTTCTCTGTGCTCAGAGCAAGTATGTCGAGTTGCATCATGGTTTACACAATATGCCTGAAAGCAATGCCTTATAACTACAAATACCTAAATAGTTTGGGAAATCATACAGTCGTACCAACATGAATGTAGTTCTCTCTGAATTTCATTCAGCTGACTGCAGCTGTCAGCCAAAGGTGCAAAGGCTTGTTGGAAATGTAATGTTCAGCTGAACTTCTGGAAATACTGGAAATCTCGTGATACTGAGATTGCCCTAATTAGAAATTCGTTACATTTTCAAGGCTACAAGTCAATGCTGCTTCTTTCTGAAACTGCAGTTGTTGGCTATTCTATTCAAAAATAGAAACTCTAACACAATATGCCTGTTGACAGCATCTTGGAAAAACTATACAACCTTCTCGGTGTACTGATGTATTTGATGAATGTCTGGGCAAAAATAGATGAATAATGTATTCACTCTCAGCAGACATTTTTATTTTCTAATGTTTTTTTATTTTATTGAAAAAAACGATCATTTTAATGTGAGTATAATTGCAATTAAAAACTCTGATGATCTGTACATTAGAGTTTTCTCTGAAGATTAGCCAGTTTTGATTGTGTTAATATGGACCGCTATTCTAATCAGCCCTGCATGCGAGCTGCTGGGTGAAGTATATTATATTCTTTTTTTTTTTAAACACTTAACATTTCTTTTAAATTAAAAGTGGGCTTCATCTTTAGGCAGCAGGACAAAACCCTTTGCTTTTCTGATTTCCAGAATCATGAATTTCCAGGGTTTAGAAAGAAAATGCATGCAAAAATACATTTACTCACAGATTGATTTTCATTTTAGTAAACTTACTTTGTCTTAATAGGACAAAATTCTGCTAGTGAAAGACTTCGAGCAATTTCCTTTTATCATTTTGGTGGTACAGATAGCATTTCTGTTCACCAGTTTTCTCATTTACTTGGAGTACAGGCTTCCTAGTTAGTATGCAGCATATTTGTGTTGGATAAGGTAAATAAGTTGTTAAATGTTTTATAACATAATTGTAGCTATATATTAAACTCATCAAATTGCAGACATTAGAGCACAGTTGGATTTCTATAAACAAAAACTAGGTCATTTAATTTTTTTTTCTTTTTTTAATGGAATGCTAAAGTGTGAGGAAAAGTGAGTAAGATTATCCTAGCCTGTAGTGATGACAGCATTTGAGCTGGAAAGCAAAGAAATTTAATTAGAAACACTTTGAGGTCTGGAAAATGTAGCGGCTTTTTTTTTTTTTTAAATATATAATCATAATATGAGATGCATATAATGTATGTTCCTCTTTAGCTTTTATTATGGTAATATAAGTATGTTATCTAAAAATGTCCATCACAGTTTCCATATAAACTGAGTGATTACTAGGAGACTTCTTAAGCATAAACCAAAGCAACCGATGCATGACCATTGGGAAAAAATGTCAAGAGACACAGAAATTACAAGTGTAAGTACATTTTTGTGGGATGTTTTCAGCTGTTGTTATGACCCACAGCCTTTAACAGTTGTAACACATGCTTTTGTTAGCTTGCTGATACATAAACTGGCGTACCCTGAACTTACATAGAGGCCAGTGGTAGATAGATTTTCAGCACAAGATGTAACATATATCCGTATATGCTTGTTTGCTTTTGGATAACTATGTTTATAATATGCTGAACAGTCTCTGGAGGTTGAGATGAACAAGATGTTGAGGAAGAAAATCTCCACTGGCTGGAGAACATTGGTAGTAAAATGCCCCCTATTGATGTGATAATTTGAGAAACAAAGTAGACTGCTTGATGCTTCCTTCCTATGCCAAGTTTAGAACTCCTCCCTGACTCTCAGCTGTGGGTTTCCTTAATGATGCTGATGTCTCAATCTACAAGCAAGCTGAATAATTTCATGGTATACTTGTGGGTAAAGACTCCCACATCTGTCACCCATAAATACGAAAAAAATGGTGAGAAACCCTTCCTTCACTCTTTCATTTCTGGCTTTAAGTGTATGTATCATGTAGTTTGCAATTTGGGATAGGATAGTCTCCAGTGTTTCAAAATACACAATGCATACAAAAAGTTTCCATGTATATCCTGCTTTCACCAAGCAGGTTAAAGTGTTGTCTGCCCTAGGTGCCCAGATGAGAGTATTCAAATGTAAAAAAAATTAAAAATTCAAAAAAAAAAAAAAATCATGCTCTAATGTTTTTGTAGTATCATCAGGTGTTACAATGACCAGGTATTAATTCATTCTATTCTTCTGCCTTATTAGCTTGATATATTATCCTAACCTGAGACTGTATAAAAATAGGGTTCAACAGAAACCGTTTTATTCCTGTTTACTTTTCATTTATTTATTATTTCTTTGGAGGTCCTTTTTTTTCTGCAGGGTGTTCATCTTCCCTGGAAATCAATAATTTGTTAGTTTGGTGAGCAATAAATGAGGTCTCTTTCTGTTTAATAATAGATTACTAAATAACAGGTAAGGTTATTCTCTATTTGGTGTTAACAACATACTACTCCTAAAGATGATGACTGAATCCGAGGGTCTGCTCCCCTCTAGAGCCTTGGCTTGTTTTTATTTAGGTTCATATAGCTACTTCTGTTACTCATTCTTAAGGTAATTAGATAGGGACACAGGTTCCCTTTGCAGCGGAGATGTTTAGGTCCATTTCTGATTCGTACAACAGTGGAAACTGTGCACTGTGTTCAAATCAGTACTGGCAGGGTGAATGTTTTCCTCTCCATTTCCCCTCTTAACTGCTTAAACTGAAAGCTGTAGTTGACACAAAAGCACACTTACTGAAATTGTTCGGAAGCAGTTTTGCAATTTAAGTGATACACTTAACTGTTGTAGAGGAAAAGTTGCAGAGCATTTTTCCATTTTAAGAGCTTGCAGAGATGCTGGGGGTTTTGTTTATTTGTTTTCCAGCAGAACTGAGTGTTTTGCTGTCTGGTATGATGAAACTGGAAATCCCTTTCAACTTTGAATTTTAGCTTTTTTATTCTGTCTGATCCATACTACTTTGCCATACATCCTGCCATCTTGATCCAGAATGGGTTTTCACCAAATTATCAGTACCTAGACAATTGACTCTTGTTGTCTTAGCCAGCTTACTGGAGATCACTGCCTTAAGTTGTGGTTCATGTGCTGTTTGGGACAAAATACCAGACACAGCATATGCAAACTGCAGTTCTTCAGAAGCCTTCTAGAGAGCCACGTAGAAACATGAGTCTCTTTCCATAACTCCCACTTGGTTTATCTGGGAGCACCAGATCACTCCTATAAAAAAACGTCTGCTTCCATGAATGATGAATTCAGTGTTGTCAGTGTATTCCACTGGAGAGTAAGATCCAGTTGGCAGCAATCATCTTGCTGCATGTCCCTCCCTTGCTTCTCCTTCCTCCTTCTCTGCCCACACCATGCTTTAAAGCAGCATGTTTCCACCTTGAGCAACTCCAAGGTCATGGTTTTTCTCAAAAGTTGTGACATCTGTCAAAAGCAAGTGCCACCCCTGAAATGATTCTGTTGCCCGCACTTATCTTTAGAGATAAAAAAAAGAGCTGTAGACACTTTGATTGTTTCAGAAAATACTGTGCTGTGCTACAGCAATAATACCAGTGATAAAAGTTCAAGAGAAAATCTTGCCATCACTGTAGGAGGATAGAAAAGGACATAACAGCATATTTATTATCCAGTGGTCACTGATCAGATGCAGCAGTCCACCATGCATTTCCCTCTTGCCTAGTGAGCCATTCTACAGCTAGTACTCTGCTTTTTGGCCACTCAGTCATTGTAGCATCTATGTGCCTTCAGTTATCAAAGAGAAATACCTGAATTCTTCACCCCTTTTGAACTAGAAGTGCTGGCATGACATTTTCATTTGTGGTTGATGTTTTGTGTCCTTCTTTGAGCATGGACTTAACTCAAGAGGAACCCTTAAAAGAAAAAGTGTCCTTAATTGCCCTTTTTAAAAACAATGCACAGCCTCTGTGTTTCTGTTGGGTTTGCCACGCTTTTTACAATATTCATTCAACAGTCTTGGGGTTGTTTTGAAACACCTACAATATCACACACAGCAGTAATTCCTTAAGAGCAAGATGGATTTTGGCAACATCTTTTCAGTGACTTTTTAAAATGGGTAAGTAAGAAGTATCTTGCACTTGTGATTCTGCTGAACTAAAAATTGCCATAATTTCCTTTTAAGTACCACGGCATCAACAAAATGCATTTTCATCTCAGAATCTACTGCCCTGACCTCTGTGGTGTTGATTAGAGGTCATCTGTAAGCAGTGCTTTGAGGAAAACAATATCAGATTTCCTTGCTTTTCTTTGGACTGTTGTTTGTTCATACTTGTCTGCCATGCAAAAGGTATATTTGTTCTAGGTTAAGTGTTTGTGTATTTGTTTCTCTCTCCATAACTTCTTAGGCCATGTAAGAATAAAATTGTCTGCTTGTGTTTGGGACTGTATTTCTGCGATGGCATTTGCTGTGTGTGGAGACGAACAAGGAGGCAGTTCATCTTCTGTGTCATTAAGATTGATTCTGTTTGTGAGTCCAGCACTGTATGTGGTTACATTGGTGTAATGCTGAAACACTATGCAGAATGATTTTGAATTATTTGACGATTCTGTAGTTTTCTAATTTTAGAGAGAACTTTATGATAAGATTTTTAAATGGCCCAGTGCTCTCCTTTTATTTTGGTACTCTAGGGGAAAATTAAAAAAAATTGTCATCAATGTAAACCAAAAACACCTCAGGCAACTAAATGCTTGCCTTGTGTTATTTCATTATTCATTAACTACTCTGTTATTCCTCTCCTCTCCTCCCCACGAGCACCTTCCCCCACCGCCCCCAAAAAACCACTAAGGAAACAAGCACACCACGATAAAATGCTAATAAAGGGAATAATTCCAAATAGACCATAAAAGACAGCATTTATAACCTCAATAGAAATGCCAGTCAGCTATTTTTGATGTAAAGCATCTGTCTCCAGAAGGAAATGAAGGCAGGCCTGTTTCTCCTTTCAAGTCTCTGAAGTAGTAGGTGGTGTCATTTGTTATACAGTGCTACAAGCCCCATGTTATTGCAGTGGTAGCTGCTGACTGCCTTTGTTAACGTACTGAAAAGTTTTATCAGCTGTCTTTAATAAAAGACAATCTGTGTGAAGAAAAACTATAGCAAATGTCTCCTGCTCTTATCCTCTGACCATCCTTTATCGCTATCAGAGAGCAATGGCACTGATGTAGAATCTTGCAAACATGCAAAATTCTTGTGACTGTTACAATAAACCATAGATATTGGAGTGATTGATATCCTAGAAGGTTAGGGAGCAGTCTTTCCCAAATCCTGTGCACTTCCTTATTTGAAATCTAAAGGAGTTGGAATGAACCTTCAGTACTACCTGGAATAATTTATCTGTTCACATTTTCCATGGATACATTTGTGTAGAGCATTAATGGCCTAGAATTTGTAAGACCTCCAGGAAATCAGGAATGATGTGTAGAAGATGGAAAATTTCAGTTAAAAGGCATGCAGTTTGTTTCCTTTATTTGTTTGTATTGCTTGCTCTTGTGAAATGATATATCAAATTAAAGACATGATGGTAGAAGAGTTTCTTAGCTAGGAATGTAGTCTTAAATATATGATGTTCTTTAGAGTACTTGATTATTCCCATACACACACCATATTTTCAGGAGGGTATGGAGGAAATGGAGAGGAATTCTGGAAGCCATATGAGACAACTGAGTTATTTCCTGCACAGTAAGTTTTGTGAATGGTATAGAATTAGCCCTGAGCACAGTTAAACACGTGTCTTATTTACAGGAGTTTTTCTAGGTTTCAGATTTTTTTAGTCCTTATCCATTGTAAGCTTTGTCTCGGTGCAAACATACGCACATACCGTAATTCAAGTGAGAAGACAGCTCTGTGTCAATAACTGTGGTCTTGAAGAAAGTTCTTTCATTCATGAACTCCCATTAGACAAAGAAATAGCACGTCTAGAGAGAATGGACATTCCTGCTCATGATTTGAGAAAATTCTCTCAAACAATCTGAAGTCTAAACATGGGGATATTTAGACAGTCATCCATATATATGGGAGGTGATTTCCAAGTATTCTTCACTTTAATGACATGAATTAGCACCCAGAACATCTGTAATTAAGGCGTTTATTATTTCATTATAAAACAGTATGCAAGACTGGCACTTCAAAGGTGGAACTCTGAAAATGCGGCTGCCCAAATGAGTTACCCGTAGCATAGATTACATTTTAGGGGCCTGCTTTCCCTTCTTTAGGAGAGTATTTAACTGACAGAACTATATAAAACCCAGCTGGGGTTCTTTGTTTGTTTGAGTCTCAGCAGAACGAAGTAACCGACTTAGGGAAGGTGGAAAAAATCTGTGAGGGTAAAGCAAGAAAAATTAAATCTAAAAATAACATCTTCAGATTCCACTGCATTAGCATTGTGATGTTTACAATAAGGAGAGCTGAACTAATTTTGTTTTGCTTAATTTTGAAACTCTGGAACGCATTTGTTCTGAAAATTTGATGTGTCGCAGTTCTTTATGAGTTTTGGTGATGCATCTATTAATAGGTTAAAAGAAGCAAGAAGAAAGCTGAAAAAGGTGCAATATTTATAGGATATAAAACATTAGAATTATCTGAACATTTCCACCACAAAATTTGGGTTTTGGACATTGGAATTATAGGGATTTTGTTGAAGCTTGATTCAAAAGGATGAGAGTAATGAGTCTGTAGTGGAGAGTTTGGAACAAAAGTAAGTGTTCCTCATCATAATGATTTCCCGTTACCGTTATCATTCTGGAAGACCAACTGTAGTGCATATTTTATTGGTCTTCTTCTCAATATATTTTCATAGGATCATCGAATGGTTTGGGTTGGAAGGGATCTTGAAGATCATCCAATTCCAACCTTCCTGCCATGAGCAGGGACACCTAGACAAGGTTGCTCAGAGCCTGCTTCAGCCTGACCTTCAACACTGCCAAGGATGGGACATCCACAGCTTCTCTGGGCAACCTGTTCCAGTGTCTAATCATTTGCCTGAAGTTACTGTCACTGAAGGGCTTCTAAAGCATACCAACACCCCCTCACAGTAGTCTGAAGCATGTGGCTTCACATTTTGAGTATTGTGTTTTGAGCAGAACACTGATGAGTGGTGGCTTGAAACACTGTCTGAGGCAAAGCTATGTGGCTTTGGAAGTGAGTTTTCGTGAAGCTCATTGAAACGTAGACTGACCTGAAGGGGAGAACCATAGTGAACCATGTGGCAATTTTTTCCTCTTTTTCTTTAAAATGCGAGGTACTGGTTTTGCAAATGCCTTTACTGTGCTCTCACTAGGGTGTGAATACCTTTGGTACTTGCCAAAAGGTAGGTTAGACTGTTCTCTTCAGCTCCATAAATGTGCTTTTCTGCCCTTATAATATTTGTTAACTCCAGTGACCAGGCATGTTATTATAATGAAAAACCTATTATTTCATAATGGAATGACCTAGAGATGCAAAAATAAAAACAAGCTAAGCATTTTGTTTTAGCTAAACATGAAAAAATTGTTAGTAACGTAAGAAGCTTTTAAATTGATTTGTTACGAAATTTTAGCATCTTTGTAATTAAAATAGCATGTGTTTCTGCTATTGTTAATTTTATTCATTCATTAAGAAATAATTGCCACAGTCTGAATCTAAATGGATATCCTAGAACCCCTGAACATCCTTAGAATCTGAGAACAGATTGTATTTTCTACCAGTTACAATTAAGACAAAGAAAAGGATAAGTTCCAATGTGTTAACTATTCCCAGTGATTATAAACTCTTTATTTGCAATGAGTTTGATTAAAATTAAATTCCTGTTGCTAATTCACTCTTGGATTACTTTAATTTTCTCTTGGAACCTGTGTTTTGCCAACATCACCACACTTAAAGCTTATTGAGTTCTGTGTTTTCTCATTAAAGAGAGAAGTCTGTGTCTGTAGGCACCAGAGCTTGACCTGTTTAAAGCACAAAGTACACAGCAGCTGTTCAGAAACTTTTTCTTGTTATCTGTATTTGCTTAAATTATTAAATTGCTTCCATGAAAAGTCAGCAAACATAAGGGAATAATTTGTTTAAGTGGAAGAAGATTGTCTAAAAAGAAAAATTGAAAATATTCCTAATCTTCCTCCTTCCTTTTATTTTTTTTATTTTTACCAGTATCCAGCTGCCCTAATGAATCTTGGAGCCATTCTCCATCTGAATGGTAAACTGAAAGAGGCTGAAGAAAACTACCTCCTTGCTCTTCAACTTAAACCTGATGATGTCATCACCCAGTCCAATCTTCGCAAATTGTGGAATATCATGGAGAAACAAGGTTTGAAAACATCCAAAACATGATGATAAAAACTCTGAACTTTTTTTCCTTAAATTGATTAAACCTACAAACTAGAAACTTCCACGCAGTTGTCAGGTCAGAGAACTTGTTGGACTTGACTGCAAGGATCAGAGGTCCTAATTGCTGCTAGGAGAAGATATTCGGCTAGATAAATTGAAAAAGGGAGACTTTGAGGTATTCATGAAGGACTTGTTACACAACAAAAATATTTGGAGCAATGGCACGTGAGAGAAGTTGTTTCGGCATATTTGATAAATAATTGCAAATCCCGTATTGCTTCCTTTTGGGTGGGTACTTGAAATGTATACTGTCACAGACATAGGAGGGGAAAATTGCACAGTATACGCTAAGCCATATGGGAGTTAAAGTGGTAATAGTAGGTAAAAGTACTTTGCTGATACTGTAACTCATTAAAATGTATACTAAATCCAGTGTGTTTGCAGTTTGTCTTGATGCTGCTGTATCTCACTTTTGAACCACTTGCTTGCCAATTTCACAGCTTAAATGGCCAATTTTTTTTCAAACCTGTCACATGATTAGATGACGGCATTCAAAACTGAGAATATGCCTGTTACTTCAGCCTAAAATGGGATTGGAAAGTATTAGTGCTCGCATATGCTAAAATGAGACTTCATGAGCAACTCAGAGAAAAGGGAATGTTATACATTGATGAGGCTAGCAAATAACTGAAGGGATTCGATTCAATCATGCTTAAAATAGTGTAGATTAAGAGGAATCAGTACTGGTGGTTGCCAGTTACTTTTCACGTTGTTGGTGTTTTAAACAAACCTATTCAGATTCTAACCAAATATTAGCATTCAGTTTGTATTCTGACACCTGCTAGCAGCAGAGCTGTCAAATATCTAAATATGCTTTTGGTGAGGTTCAATTTATTTCTGTTTCAGAATGATTTAGCCTCATTACTGTTTCAGTCTTCAGATTTTAAATGTAAAAATAATTTATTTTAAATCGAAATGTATGAAGCTTTAGTAATTTTTTTTCCAGGCCATTTGTTAACTGCTTTCTTTCTTTGGAATAAGTATTATTGCTTGTAAGAAAATTTACTATTTCATTTAATAGCCCTTTGGTATCTGCTTCAGTATTCCTTACATAATGATAGATAAAATGTTAAAGTGGTAGAGCACCTTGAACTGAAGCTTCTTCAGGATCTTCTGTTAAAAACTCTTTATTACTGAGAAGGGGTTTGGGGTTTTTAGTTTATGTATTCCTTTTTAACTGTTGAGCACCATTCCAACGAAAATGTAGAGAAGAACACTTTGCTGTATTTATTTATTTATTACTTGATTGCAGCAATGTTACCTGCCATTAACACAACAGTCTCTAAGTGTTGCTGTTTCTTTTATTTGGTTTTACTTGCATTTGTTTTGTGGATAGTGTATGTACCTAATGGGAAAGGGAGCACTTGAGTTATACTCTACCTTCTTGGTCATTCTCCCCTTACACTTGGATTTTAAATCTGTATTGAATTAGATTGGGGAATAGCTGTTTCAAAGTCAGTATAGTAGAAAAACTGTAGTAATGTGTATTTCCTTTTCTTTTCTCTTGCTCGCTAAAATACCGTAAGTTGCTAAGTTTACAACTGGCCCATGAGAAGGGCCAGAGGGGCAAGATTGTTTGGTTTTGTGGAGTGTGTCAAGTTTTTCTCAAATAATGTTATTGCTGGAAAAGCAAAATTGGAAGATCAAAAGTTGAATTTCTGCTTTATCGTTGAAATCAGTGTTAGAATACAATGGTAGCTTGAACTTATTCTCCTGCTTTACTGACTTTCTGGGAAAAGATATAGAAATAGATAGTAACTGTAAACTGAGCTTGGTGTAGAACTGTGGTATCCTGCAGCTTTATTTGCTCAACAGCCATCGAACTTGGGTGGCTTCTTGGTCTTAACCATTCACCAGGTTATTTGTCTCCTTCAGCTTGTACTTATTCTTGTTTAGCAATTTTTATTCATTGCACAAAAGAGGGAAGAGGGGAGCACTCCTGTGATATGGCGTCCAGCTTGCATTAATAACTGGTTTTGTTTGTTTCTTAAAAAAAGCAAATGAAAAGGAAAAGAAAGAAAAAAGGACTATGGTAAATTTAGCAAGAATGTCCCTGAATACATTTTTTTAATATAGGTCTGGGCTTGATAACTTTCTTCTTTTGGGATAAAATTAAAACGTGTTTAAAATATGTCTCTCTGCTCAGGGATTTATGGTGGATTATTGCAGACAGTGCTAAAAAAAAAAAAAGAGCACAAGACAAGTTTACTAAATTAAAATTTTATTTTTTGAAAAACTGTTATTTGTATAAATTATCAGATTTGTAGGCTTTCCTTTTTGTAGAAATAATTGTTTATGTGCCAGATAAAAGAATTTCAATTTTGTTTTCAATAATAAAGCATTGATAACTAATACACTGTGTATTCCTTTGTGTTACTGTAACAACACTTTGGTTTTTTAAATTGTTCTAATTTAATGAGTAGTCTTGATTATTTTATGTATGGAAGAACAGTGTAGCATAAGTAAAATAGAACCTGTCACATTTGGCTTTCTTCTATACTCCATTTCAATTAGACTTCAGTGGATATTTTCAAAAAGGTTTCCTGAAAGCAATTTTTAATATTTATACTCACTAAATGTAGCCAAAGGGATGTGATAACTATCATATTTGATTATTGTATCTAAAGTTTAGAGGAATAAAAGCTGATGAATATATTAATAAAATATTTTTATACTACACAAACACGATGTCAGTAAAAATGTTGCTAAAATGTAATTTGTTACAGAAGCTGGAGAGAAGATTTTGCTTACATAAAAGGTCTTTTTCATGTATGAGGTCACCTTTTCCTCATGCTGCAATGTCATATGATGAGTTTCAAATCTTCTGCCTTCCTGTGCAGAGATACTATGAAACGACACAGTTCTTACGCCTTTTGGCTTCCTCTCAATCTTCTATGGACAGAGCCTTCTTAACTCAGTGCAGCACTAATACTCTTATCCCTTCCTAGTTCTGTTGCATTCAGGTCCCATGCAGTGATAGGTTTGCTCTACGGTTGAAAATCGTGCACTGGCATGAGCAGAGCCGGAGAGAGGTTTTGGGTCACTGACTTGCAAATTCGCCTGCTGTGCCTTATTTTTATTGAAGCTCACACCTCACCTTCAGACATTCCTTGCCTGAGTAGGTTCTGATAAATGGCAGATGATGAATGCAGAGTATGCAAAGAAGCATCTGAACTGTGTCACTCATTTCTTGGGGAAATAGAGATTCTAAGCACGGGCTTGAGCTCCTGCTCTGGCACCTTAGCCCTGAACGCTTCTCTGTGAGATCCTGTTCTGTCTGCCTTGTGCTGCGCTTCCAATGTTTCTGTTCTTCCAAGAATCACGCTTTCAGGCAACAGATGCTTGCTACATCTCCATTGCTGATGGAGGCACATGACAGCTCTCTGGTAACTTTTTTAGTCCAGCTTTCACAACCCATCTGAACTTGCTCTCAGTAGCTGGTATGGATGGCTGTATCACTTCTGGGATTTCAACCATTACAAAGGTAAGGCACTAAATTATTCTCTGTAAGTATAGCAGCTCATTTGGATCTGGCTTGGGCCTCTGTTGCAGGCATTCCCATAGCAGGTCTGCCTGGCAGAGGTGAATGCAGGTAGCATAAGGGACTCTGCTTCCAGTTCACATCTAAGAAGTGATGGATTATAGCAGCTGAATTACAATCAGATGCTACACAGGGTCCCTTAGTTAGACTGATTCTGCAATTTGCAAAGTCCCTGCCTTGTTTCACACATGAACATTTAATCTCCCCGAGATTCAGTACTGTGACACTGCAAGAATGCGGTTGGAGGAATAGAATACATCTGATACTGTGAGGGGATATTATGAGGGAGGTTGGGGTCAGGGAGCACAGGCAGACATTTTGGGGGCAATTAGTAAATCTGTAGAGGGACAGACTTTATTCCAAGAACAAATAAGGAACCCTTAGATCAAGTTATTCTAGGATAAACTATGGAAATGCACATGCATCAGTAAATTAAAAAAAAAAAAGCCATGGAAAAAAACCCCAAAGCTATACAGGCTTGTAAAAACTTGTAAGTTCTTCTGTTATAATAATAAATCAAAACCAAACATTGCTAACAGGAAAATCTGGCCTTGGAACATAGTATTGTAAAGTTCAGGACGTAAAAATATATTCCCCATTGTGCTGGTTTTGGCTGGGATAGAGTTGATTTTCTTCACAGTAGCTAGGATGGTGCTGTGTTTCAGATTTGTGCTGAAAACAGTGCTGATGTCACAGGGATGTTTTAGCTGTTGCTGAGCAGAGCTCACACGGAGTCAAAGCCTTTTCTGCCCCTCACACGGCCCCACTAGGGAAGGGGCTGGGGGTGCACAAGGAGCTGGGAGGGGACACAGCCAGGACAGGTGACCATGGGAATATTCCAGACCATATGGCTTCATCCTCAGCAATAAAACTGGGGTGGAGGTTGGTGGGGGGCAGCTGTTGCTTGGGAACTATCTGGGAATTGGTTGGTTTGTGGTGAGCAATTGTTTTTCACTTGTATCACTTGTTTTCCTTGGGTTTTATTTTTCTCATGTTTTTATAATTTTTCTTTGTATTATTATTATTAGTGTTAGCATTAAATCTATTTAAATTTAAATTATTAAATTTTTCCTAAATCAGCCTATGATTTTTCTAACTTTTACCTTTCCAGTTCTCCATCCCACCAGGAAAGAATGAGTGAGCGGCTCTGAGGTGCTTAGTTGCCAGCAGGGGTTAAACCATGACACCCATGAAAGAATGAATGCATGACTCAATTTATGCCACTTGATTGTAAAACCTTTAAAGTTGCATTTTTATTCACATTTCAAGTCGATGTTTTTCCTTTCCCTTAAAGATAAATCCTTTATCTAATTTACCCTGTTATTGTGCACTTTCTCTTTAGTGGTAGCACGGTTCTAGAGCTGGACAGCTTTAAAGGTTGCATATGAGGAAGCATTTCAGAAGGGCAGAAACATCACAGTACACCTTCTAGAAAGGTTTAAGATCAAATAAATCATTTCCTCTTGCTGTATGCTCAAATTATTTTAAATATAGCTTCAATAACAAAGCATAATTTTACTTACTAAAATTATTGAGCTTAGAGATATTTTTGTGTAAGGCTGACAATGAAATTGTTGTTTATACATACAAATTTCTATCAGTTTGTGTGCATTTAAGCACAGATTTATGTTTTAAAAGAACTTGAGATTTCCTTTTGAATAAATGGGTGTGGAAGCCATGTTGTGAGAACAGTTGTGAGGTTTTTTCATTTGATAGAACTGTGCATCAGCCTGCCTTTCCTTGCATCGCTGGTCCTTTAGCTGATGATGTTCTATTTCTGCGAGGGTATTTTTGATGTTTCTCCCTTGCAGAATTTTAATAGTTTAAGTTACAGGCTCTATTTTGAACTAAGGAGAAATGGAGCTTGGCTCTGATGGCTAAACTTGAGCTCAGTTTTGATTTCAGGAATTATTTAACTCAGGTGAACAGATTTTTCAACCCAATAATACAGTGGTTTGTTGCAACGAGTAATCCTGGAAAGCAGATTGTTTGAGAGTCTTTGTTGGTTCTTCTCTAGGGTTTTTTTTTTTTTTTTTCCTGTCAGCAAAGCATTTTTTATCCTTTTTTGGAGAAATATTTTATTTTGTCTTTCATTTTCTTGAAAACAGATGTTCCTACATGGCCAGTGTTTTTCTTTATTACAATGAGAAATTAGTTTTTCATACAATTGATTTATTTATTATTTTGTCATATTTGTTGCAACCACAACCATAAGTTCCTCACCAGCACATGAGTGTATAATACAGTGTATTGTTCCTTCTATTAAATCAATTCCCTCTTCTGGTTTATACCCAAAATGCAAAGCAAATCATTGCCAAAGTGACTCACTTGTGCACACCCACAGTTTCTGGAATACAGCGTTGCTTCTCTGGTTGTGATAGAGAATGGTTTTATATGACAACACGACGATGTAAGATGGTAGAGCAGGATCTTTCTTTTTTTCCTCAACCACCATAATTTCATAGCCTTTTTTGTCCTTCTCCTTAATGAAAGACTTTAACAATTGATTTTTTCTTTTAATAAACATACTATTAATAACAACAGAGCTCTAAAACTTGCAATTATGCCTTGGCTCTGTCATTAAAATCTATTATTTTAATTACTGTTCCTCATTCCAAAATGCCCTTCCTCTATGAAGTTTCAGGGGCAATTACTCTTTTAGTTATATAACTGTAAATTTGTTTGTGTTTCTTGATTTTTTTTTTTTTTTTTTTTTTTTTTTGTTACTTTTTTTTCTTTTTTTTTTTTTT
>VZRN01006112.1:734560-836482 GCA_013397935.1 Dasyornis broadbenti
TTTTTTTTTTTTTTTTGGTGGAATATGTCTCCTGATTTTGCTCATCAGTTGAAAGAGTCTTTAGATATTCTTGCACAGAATAATTGTTTCCCCCATCTCCTCTGTTACTTTTACAAATTATTTAGAGACTAGAAGAGGAACTACTTTCTCTGAAGCTAAAGGCAGAGAAGACTATTGGGTGAGCGTCTACATCAGTTTTGTGTCTTTTAGCCAAAGCCAAAAAGAAAGAAAATTTGTTTTGGTTTTGCTTGGTTTGGTTACTTATGCCTTCAGCATTCTAAGAATAATTTGATAAATAGGGTTGTTAATACTTAGATTTATGAACCGATTAGTTACTCAAATACTTTTTATATTGTTCAGTGTAATAATATTTACTAGAGTTCTATTGTGTTTTGCTGTTTGCTTACCTTGGTTTTTCATCATCATCATTTCAGTTATGATGCACTTTTTAATCTCTAATTTATAAATTAAAGTGTATGATTTTCAAATTTAATTGAGAAATTACTAATAAAAGATGTCATCAAACATAATATTTTTAATTTTTCTTCTGAGGGAAGTTTAGGAATAAGAATAAGGAGAAATCTTGTGGTTGTATTTAGTTACTTTTTAGCTTTGTTCCCATATAAATAATTAATTAACTATACAAAACCCTCAGAGTTCCACAGAAGACTGATGCATGCACCTGGACCCAGGTAACTCCAGGTGAAGATATGGAAACATACCTCACGTCTCCCTGGAAGAGGCACAAAATTATGATGCAGGATTATGCCAGCCACAGCTTGCCAGGACATTTACCATAATTTTGCTAATCCTGAAATCAGATGAGGCCATCTGAGCCTCAAGATCAATTGTCTTTCTGAAAGGAATGCATAAACAAAATGATGGCCATCCCTGGGACACCTAGAATAAAGTATGGTAAGTCTAAAAATGGATACTGGCAGGAATTACATTGGAAAATTTACTTTTTGCTGCTTCTTTTGAACTGTTACAGCCTACTGGCGTACAAAGCAGGAAGATAACCCTCTAATGGTGGGTGTGTTTGTGATTCCCTTGGCTGATAGCTTTTTCCATGTTTGTGGAGAGTTGATCTTTCATATGCAGGGTATGTGCTTGGAAAAATCACACAGGGACTGCAAAAGCATCATTTCTACTGTAAATACTTTTAGAAAGTTGACAAATGTTCATTGCCCATAGGAAGAGGCTGGGCTTGGGGAAGCCAGGAGAACCTTGATAGTTCCCCAATGAACGGCCAGTGAGACAGCAGAGAGAAGCTGGCAATCGTGCATGGATTTCATTCACCTTACTAAAAAACATAATGTGAAAAAGTCCTCCTGTACTGATTATGTGAATTTTTTTTCTTTGTAGAGGTGGAATCCCACTGACCTCATTGGGCCTGAGGGACATGAAATACAAAACTATTGCAAAACTGGACCAGAGCATCCTGAAAGCGTTTATAATCAAAGTGTACAAATTTGAAAGGATTTTTTTTAAAATCAAGTATTATTACCATGCAAATCTATGCAGTAGATCAGACACCTCACTGAACCTACTATCCTCATTTGCTAGAGGGTTCAAAAACATGTTTTCTGTTGGGTTTAACTTCGAAGTTATAAAGTAGCCATAACAACTCTTCAACAGCTAAAGAAAAAGCATGGAGGAAATGTCGATTTTAGTCCAAGCCCTAAGGGCAAAACCAAAAAAGTCTTTCTAAAAGCTGTTCTATGAAGATTGGTGTGAGACCAGAAGCCATTTTAATTGAAGATCTGATGAGAAAATTCTCTAACAAACAAAACTGTCATGATGGAGGCATGTAAGAGTAAAACTGAATTAAACAGAAACTTCAGAAAAGAAGGCATTCAGTGGCAAAACAAGGGGAAAAGCAGCCTTTTAATAAAGTATATAGGGTTTTTTCTTTTCTTTTTTTTTTTTTAACATGATTCCTGGGACAACTCTTACTGCTTCAGGGAGAAAAGGCAGACAATCAATGTGGGAAAATGCACTGATGGCTTTGACCATTTTTATTTCTTACTGTAAAACCACCAACTGATATTTGGGCTGCTAGAAATTTGCGTTGAATGGGACTACATGGCTACATTTTTTTGGAAAATCCCAAATTGTCATACTCATCTTGACTGTTCCCTGCTTAGAATCCCAGGAAGTGACAGGATGAAAAGATCACGTCTCAAACTTCCCTAACCTTAGTTTTCCCATAACCCCACTCCTACCTTTGGCTCTTGTCCCTGCTTGTCCTGCTATATTCATTGCAGACCGTGCTGTCTTGAGGGCAGTGATTTGTTCCTTCCAGTTGGCTGTAAAGTGCTCTAATGGGATTGTATAAATAAAAGTAATTAGTTTTTCTGCTTCATTCAAGGGACTATAAGTAAGAATAACAGGGTACACAAATCTGACTTTTATATCAATTACTTCGTTGCACTGTTAATAGTTTTTTAATATGCACCTCTGGTTTTGCCTCTTAAATGACAAGACGGTAATACTTAAAACATAAAATTGCCTCAAACATTTCAGATCAGAGAGACTCAGAAAGCTGTGGAAATGATAGATTAACTTATTCTGAATAAGCAGCATCACTTGGTGTTGGATTTCTACTTTTAATTTAACATTGTAAATGATATAACCATACTCTGTACCTTGTAAGAGGAATTGTACAGGGTCCAACCATCTGTTAAATTAAACATTGATGATTGCTATGAACATGTGGAGCAGACCTGGTACAAGGGGAACGATATCTGTGCATTTACCTGAGCTCTGGGAGCCTGCTTAATTCACGGGGTTGGATACCCAGTTTGAAGAACTGAAGGGTGTTTTTTTTTAGTGGAGTGTCACTCACTGCAAAGTTCAATGGCGATGATTTGCTCCAATCCTTCTGTGTTAGATACATTATATCCTGTGTCTGAAATACTGAAATGCTGGAAAAGGTCCAGGTAGTTATGTCTTTTAAATAAATGCTTTAATATGTTGGCACTTTTCTGGCAGTAATTTCCCCTGCCAGACATTTCTGTCTTGGTGGTACTTTGAAAACTGGGAGAGGGCAATAAATCTCTTGAAGAGAGAAGTTTTGATTACTGACAAAATCCTAAGGGAACAAGACATAGCAGTATATGTGACAAACCTGGAAAAAGTAAATAAACATGCTATTTCAAACAGGAAACTTTCTCAAGGGTCCTTCTGCATGAGGGCCTGCTCCTAAATAACAGAAATTGTTGCTGTACAGTTTCTGCTGCTTTTCAGGCAATGTGCTGCTGTTTTTCACTTACTTGGCTTGTAAGGAAAAAATTCTGTCCCAGCTGAAGATGATGATGGTTTTGTCATTGACTTAAGTGGCTAAAATTTCACTGTAGAAAACTGTTTGCAATAAGGACTTACTACAATTGATATGCTGGTTCTGCTGATTATTTTTCTGATCTCCTCGCACAGTAAGAATTACTCATACTTTTTTCAGGAGCAGAGACATGAAGGGGTCTTTACACAAGAAACCACCCAGGTACACTGTGTTTTTCTGCTAGAGCTTGCTGCCTCACTCAGGCAATGTGAAGCTGTGTTATCTGAGAGCATCAAGACAGGAGCTGCTTTAAAGCGCCAGTGCTGGAGCAGAGAAAGGCCGGACACAATCCGTGAGTTGTTGTTTTCCTGTGCAAGGCCACATTATCAAATTATCACAAGGATGCTTTGCAAAAGTAATATTTTTCTTGTATGTTTGGGGAAATACAATTTGTTGGAAGATATATTCCCTCCAAGTGCTGGGAGAGCTTCTGTTGTTAAGGCGGCTGGAGTAACCAACGAAGAACTAATTTATGTTTCAGTTTGTCAAGCGCAGTTGTAATTATTCAGTGCTGCACTGAATTAATGGTAAAGCCTGATAAGATGATGATCTGTCATTCCTGTGTATAACCCCTTCTCCCCCCATTCTGCAAAAACCATTGTTTTTTAGTTGTTTTCAGTATGACTTCTCTTATGATGGACTTCAAATGCACTTCACAGTCCACTGAGCAATGCTGTTTGAAAATTGATTAAAAGCTGTAATTATTGTACCAGAAACATAATCATGATTGATAGGATGAAGCCAAGTAATCAAGGGGAAGAGGAGGATTCTCAGCCTCAAACTTACTTCTGCGCTAGCAAAATGTAATTGAAACAAAAAGCTGTATTTTCTGAAAGTTAGACGAGTTGTTTTACTGGTGTTTTTAACACATGAAAGGAGAGAATTCACAAATACAACCACCATCCCCAATAAACCCCAAGGCTCCTGTACCTATCTGTACCTCAAGTTAATATTAAAAAAGAGCAGGTTCTACTTGGTATAAACCAAAGAATAAAATTCCAAATATGCTATCTCATGAAGATGAGGGTAAAATGTTTAGTTAATCCCTGTTACACATTTCTTTTATAAAGTCCAGGTATAAAAACTCTCGTATGTTTATAATTAGTTTTCTCTTATCACAGACCGGATGAACAGCCTTTTCCTCTGAAATGCTAATGCTTTTATGGCTTTGATGTTGTTAACTTCTAATAAAGAAAATGTGTACCTCACTTTATTTACCAAAGAATATCCAAAAATAACTTCAGTAATGGATATCTTTTCAGTCCTAATTTCATTTTTTTTCTAGTGATTGGGCTCTCATGTTTAGTTCACCTCTACCTTCAGTGTCACAGCTGTGATTTATTGCATGCTCACTTGATTTTTCTAAAAGCATCATCTCCCTCCCTGAATTTTCTAATAGCCTCACCTCCCACCTCTTGAATAGGTTCAGGTTTGTTTGCTTTCTGCCACAGTGCTGGTCATTCAGCTGGGAGATTCCAGTTTTACAGGGTAAGGCAAAGCAAAAGATTTCTCACCTCAGCTGAAGAACGACTGAAGCAGTAAACTTGCTTTTTAAACATTTATGAATCATGTAGCTTTTTAGGGAGGGTTTCTCTTTTGAATATAAAATGCAATTTTTTTAATCTTACCTAATCTTCATTTTTAATATTGATTATGCATCGATGAACTCTTACCTTTTCAAAGAACTGTTGGAAGGGTTAATTGCTGTGCATGTAGATTGCCTCTCTGCTGCTCAGGGGCTTGCTCAACCTGAACCTGACTCTCACTGTGCTGTTGCTTTTCCTCCCTTCGGTGCAGTTTTGTGCAGTGACAGGAGTGGGCTTTTGTGGAGCTTAGAGCATCAGGGTTTAACGTTCTTGTGGAAGCATAGATTAAACATCTGTACCTGAAATGTGAAAACTTCCCACTCGAAATCTCAAACCTATTAGTGATGACAGCACTTTTGATTATAAACTTGCTTGCTAGATTAAGAAAGGATGTTTTGGTGCTTGAAGCTCACAGAAGGTCTTATCTTTCAGGACCACCTTACAGAGAAATCAATGACTTTTTTTTTTTTTTTTTTNCCTTTAAAAAAAATTTACACTTCCGCATAAAATTTACACTTAATTGCAGAGTCTAAATTTGCCTGTAAACTGTCGTGGCCATTGCAGGACATTTTCCAGCTGAGGTTCAGTCACCATCGGCAGTCACTGCAAGCATGAACTACTTTAATTTAATTAAGCAACAATGCAAGAAGCTTGATTTAAGGCTAGTTGCCTCACATTTGATGTGTCTAAACTTTTTTTTTCATGGGTGTTTGCTGTAAATCAGCTGACCTACAGTAACTTGTGTAATATTATCCATGCTGAAAGCAAAAATCTACTTTTTGGTGAAGTCCAAGTTAACATGAGTAGAAGTGATACAGCTGGGTCTTATGCTGGCCTAGAATGATATTTGAGAGCGTTAACAAAGCAAATTGACAAGTTCTTTTTGTTGACGCTGCTTCTATAATTGTACCAGTTGTTGTCTTTCATGCTTGCAGCACATGAATGAGGACAATTATTCCATCTGAGAAGCCAGAATGATTGGATCTATTGATAGGCCCTTCCTTAATGTAATCGATCACAGTACTCTCTCCAGAGTGGGCAATCTCTAATCTTTAAAAAAACATAATGCTTAGGAGCAAAACATTAAAAGTATTTTCTGCATACAGACTAGGACTAGGAAAGCGAACTGTAATATGATCTCGCCCATTTTAGGTGAACTTAATGAAATCCAGTGAGATCACATAGGACGTGCAGTAGTTTGGTTGGGAAAGCCACGAGCACAGCAGAACACCGACTGAAATACGCAGATCATTTGAAACCGGTCAAAGAAAAGCCAGTAGGTCCTAATGCAATCTGTCACTAGTAGGAGGAATAGGATACATCAAGGATAGAGAATGTCCCATGAGAATGAATTACAGAAATACAACAAAAATGACCTTTATATCATAGCTGGTTTTTAGTCCAGTCTGTAATAAGGATTAGATGTGTAAGCTTTTTGAAAACTAGCTGTCTATCACAGGATAAATTAACCCCACACTCGTTGCATTCTGTGGCAATGCCCACACATTACACTTTCATATCTAGAAAAATCATAAGGCCCCACTACAGGATCAGGCACAGAATTGAACCCAGGTTTTTCTTGTTATTTAACATGTCAATTATTGCTTATAACAATAATTATGAGAAGTGGTAATTTTTTGTTACTTCAAGCTTGAAAAGGAAAGCATGCTGAAGAATAAGTATTATGAAATAGGACATGGATTTATTTCCAAGTAAGCTCTTAAAAAATAACCCATACAAAGTTAACAGCATCTTTTATTCACTATGGATGAATCAGTGATGACAAACACATGCCAAACTGTTTGAATAGCTACCAACTCTGTGTTTGATTCTGTACTTGCTAATCCTTGTTTCATAATGCCTGCAAAGAGATAAAAAAGGAAATTACTAGGTTTAATTACCTTTATACAGTGGGTTAGAGACACTACTATGACTAGTCACTGCATCATGCAGCGCTCTTAGGTTGCAAAAGAGGACTCCTGTTTTTCTTACATTTGGACCCAGGATAGTTTTGACTGAAACTGACCATTCAAAGAGCTGGAGTGCTCACTAATTATCTCTGGTACTAGCTAAATGCATTCTGGAGCTGGAGCTTTACAGAAAAGGCCAGTCTGACAAAATTAGGCTTAAGGGAAACTGCTTGTTTCATGGTGAGAGCAGGCCTGATTTCACCCACATGTCTGCTCCTCTTGTGTGATTTAAAGGTACCTGACTTCACACAACTACACATAGTTCAGAAGAGTAACACTGGATTTAATTACAAATTAAAATTTTTGTCCTGAGGACTTCCCAAGTAATCATTTCAGTTTTAGAGTAATTTATGAATGTTAGTTCTGAACAGAGAATGGATTTCTTTTCGTACTTACAGGGCTGTATCTCAGTGGTAACTCTAGCACTGCTGTTTTGCAGCCTCACTCCTGTCTCCAGCAGGGAGGACACCAAGCAGTTAATTTTCAATATCAAGAGAGCTGAGATGAAGCACTGCTGTCCCCATAACAAAAGGTGCAACATCTCAGTATTTTCAAATACGGATAGGACTTGTTTTCAAAAGAGGTAAATATTCTATAATTTTCTTGATCCCATTTGTCTGATATTCTCTAGTTGGATTTCGGCACGTATGAGATATTGGTGCTTCATTTTTTAATGTTTAATTTAGCCTTTAACATTAGTGAGAAATATTGTCATGATTTCTGCTTAGTGTATTTTTAAACTGTTCTTGCTCACTTGACAGATTTTTTTTCCCAAGTGCTCTTGACTTTGACAGAATTATTCAGTTGGCTGAGAGGCAATCCATTTCTAAGATGTTATGTTTTGAAAATATCCTCAACCTAAAATTGCTCAATAAATATGTTTCTTTAAGAAGTTTATGTTCTATTACTTTAAAATACCAAGATTACTAATCATTATGCTGTTCCATTTCATTATAATTAATTGATTTCAAACGTTTAAGAAAACGATTTACTCGTAGTTCTGCTTCAGAAGCCTCTAACAGAGGAGTCTAAATCATTATTTTGACAGAATAGATTTTATTCTTTCTTTGTGATTAACTTGTCTTTGAGCTTCCACGTTTAAAACTTTGATTACATCTTTCATTGTTGCTGCCTTGTTTTTAACGTGATGAAGGAATTGCATTTCCCCAGAACAAGTGAACTTAGCTAAACAAAGACTATGAAATGCTGACAGGAATGTAAAGTAGGGCAAAGAGAGAGGAGGCAAAAATACCTGATGTATAAGCATTTAAAAGAAACCAGAAAAACCCTCCACAAATTGGAGGAAAGAAAATGTTTTATCCAAAGTCAGGTAGAAAAACACCTTTATCACCTGGCATGCATGCAGTTTAACTTTCTTGTCTCATTAGTAGTTTTACATAAGCAAACACATTTACCTGTTCAAGTGGTATTTCCTTGAACACTCTTGGATCACGTACTACCGTGATCAGCAGGATGGAGAATAGCTTTCTAAACAGAAACAGTGCTGAAGGACGACCAGCATCAAGTAGATGACTTTGGAAGGAACTGGCTGAAAATACAAGGATGTGAATGAAATTTGACTTCACTTTTCGTGAGATGAGGCTTACACGGTGTCTGTCTATCCCTCTCTTACCTACCTGTGACCTTTCTTGGCCAAATTCCACCAAGAGTGACAAACACGTAGTGGTACTGTTAGTAGCCAGAAAATAGGCAGCTGGATACAGGAAAAAGGATTGTGTTTATTGCGCTTTCCCCCACCCTCTCTCAGTCCTTTTGTGAGAGAAATGTTAAAAGCAAATCCAGACTAGAGAGTGAGAACCTCAGTTGTTGGAAAACAAGAGCTTGCCCCTTTTTAGACATGAGGGGATCTGTCCATTAGGCACAGCCCAAAGGAAAGCAGGCCTCATTAGTCCTGCACTCCACAGGCCTGTTTTTCTAATGCACAGAGGTTCAGTGGTGCTAGCAGGTGTTTTTTTTCTAAGACTTGAGATCTGGATACATAGTTTTGGGCTATATGCGGTAGGGTATTTTGGACCTGGTTTTCAGCAGAGCAGGACAATTTCACTTGGTTAAGTCGTTGTGCATTTGATGTTCTTAAAACTTACATTCCCTGTGTGATAAGCTGGGAAATACTGGCAGTCTGCTCAGGCACTGTGTTCCATAGATTTCATTGTCACATTAGGAGCTTTGATATAAGGAAAGATTTAAAACACCACTCACTATTTTATTAATACTGGTGTATTCCTTAATACCTTTTCCCGAGGCTGTCAGAATATTTTAATATCCCATCCCTTCTGCAACGTACAGAAGGGTCATAAAGTGATAGTTTTCCCATGGCAGAAATGCCTTTGAAGCGAAACAAAGCAATATTTAACACTTCAGAGCAACTGAAGCTCAAAGGCGTTTGCAGTAGTCAATGAGAAACAGTACTGAACCCAATTGCATCTGCCAGAGGAATGCAGGCCAGGAAGATGCAATTATGTGTTGAGAAATTTTGAAAGATAATGAGGTTAGCCCCCTATTCTTGTACCAGGGATCCACAAAGTTTTCAGAAACCACAGCTGAGAAGACGCTCTGTCTTAATTCTTCTTGGAAAGAGAGAATCCCTGTGAAGTTTACTGCTTTATAGCGTTGTGTTCAAGGTTCTGTGTGGTAGTTGCTTGCTCAGTTACCCACTTCCTGCTGCAATGTGGGATTTCTGGAGATCAAGGGAGGTCGTGAGATCAGTGTAAAATACTATAACAAAAATCTTCCAATAAACAAAACCATATTTTGAAACTGACATCAAGGAACAAACCATCAAAAGCAGTGAACTAGAAACTGGCCACCCAGAAATAGAGTATCTTGACATTGTATCTTTCATCTTACTGTATCCAAAGTTATTTAGAATCATAACAAATGGCAATCTCCTTATTTTATGTGGCTGCTTGGAAGGTGAAAAATTATAGACTCGATGGGAGCATGGACCATTGGAATTTAATATTATGTTTATTACATATAGCTTTAAGCATTGGCAATACTATAGTGTGTTATCTGAGCTTTTTTTTTTTTATTTTTTTGTGAGTTTGTTTACAATAGTATCTGAATATGTTCTGGAAGTTCATAAACTGACCTAAAAAATTGACCTGTAGCTCATTTTTGTTTCCTTCCCAGGGGGCAAGAGAGTACGAATGTATGTGGATGACTTAAATTTATAATTACAATCTGCTCTGTAGGTATTGTTCCAATAGGTTTTTTTAAAATATCATGAATGTAGCTGCCCTATTTTGTGCTTATGCTGGACATATTTGGCACAAAAATATGTAAAAGAGCATCTTATGCTCAGAGTGGAAGCCAGTGAGGGCTTTGGACTTTAGGTCATATGGAAATCTATAAAGGAATTTTAGACCAGGCTGTGTAAAAATGCTATCTAATAGCTGGGCAAGATTTATATTTACTTTGAAGTGCTCTGTTGTGCCAGCAAAGCAAAACTGTATACCCTGATTTTTATCAAGGGGTTTATGTAAACATTTTACACGCTAGACATAGATATCTGAAAACTTTCGAATATTGTTTGGTCTGACCTGAAACTTGACTCTTTCCACTGAAGAAAGCCAAGGATAACTTTTGCTAGTCTATATGGTTCTTAGATGAAGAAGCATATTTAGCATTAGTATCATTTCCCCAAGGGGTTGTGATTCCACAACAGGACAAAGGAACATTTTGTTGCTGTTCAGATGTGGTGTGATAGCAGCATGTGGTGATGAACCTTCTTGATAAAATAAAGATCATTGACTTTTTCTGCAATTTGGGAACTGGAAAAAAATGGAGTGTTTTTCTTAGGAAGCATGTCTCATCATTGGAATGATTTGTGATACACTCAGTTCTGACTACTGCTTCCAGATCAAACCTGAGCTGTGATGGTCTGTGCGTACAGTGAGCTGAAAAGTGCAGTTAATTCCATTGGTACACGAAATTTGGTAAGATGCCACATTCTTTAGGAAAGCTAATATTGAGCCTTTATCAGTCACTGGTAATTTCTTGCTGGTGTGTGCTGTGTATGTGACCGAGCGTTCCCCTTATGGTCTGGTTGCTTAGCAGAGTCTTTTCCACAAGAAAAGAGATGGAAGCCCTGCTGACCACCAGCACTTAGCTTTTGGGGCCTTAGGAGAGCGTACATAAATACTTTTAATGCCTTAAGTGTGTTTTCTTTGGGGAGCATCAGAACCAGCCTAAGCAGGATGAGCCAGAGAAAGCAGCCGAGGCTTTGTCTGCACAGACGGGTGCAGACAGTCACGCGTTTGATCTGCTTGCACACTGAGCTGCCTGAATGGGAGCCAGCTCTGGCCTGGAAGCCATAAAGACATGTTAATGCATTGCCATGCTGGAGCTCATAAGCCTTACCAGTGCTAGAGCTACTTTTGTTTCAATAACCTCTCTGTAACTGTTTTTTTTTAATGAAGTTGCTCCCATGGTTTGTTCCAACTACTATATAAAATACTCTATTTTAACAGGACCGCAAATCACATTCTCAAAGAGAGAAAGCATGAAATGTTTTAAATGCTGCTGGGCCTGCAAACTGATCAGTAGTTGTTATTTGAAAATTTTTGGTCCTTTCTGGCTCTACTTGTGAAAAAACCCATAAAATGTGATACAAGACCCAGGTCTGATAGGAGCGTGCAAAAGTGAGATAAACCTAGCAACCATGAGAGTTGTTCTAGTAAACAGCTAGTGATCGCAGATAGTCTTCTGTTTGAAGTATCTGGGGGATTGTAGCCTTGTATGACATAGCTTCAGGCTCTAATTTAGTCCTCTGGATTAATAGCAGGCATAACTTGGAGCAGACGCAATTTTTTTTTTTTGCCGAAAAATTCTGTACCCTGCCACAGAGATTCCTCAGTGTGCCCCTGCATCAAAAGTAGGGATGGCAGAGAGGGGAGACATTGAGCATAAACTCTTGAGGCTTCTTTATAGGGAGGCAATGTTAAATTTGGGGGAAAAAACCCACCAAAATTGCATAAAAAGGCAGAGAGGACGACAGAGTGAGTGCGATAAAAAACAGTGAGGAAAAAAGATGTGAACTAAAAGACTAAAATGATATCGTCATAACACCCACAGGCCTCCCTTCTGGAAAGGACACAGAATAATTGTCAGGAGCTAAAGTCAGTGTGCTGCAAATTCAGTCTCAAACTATCATTAATAATCTTGAGAAATGAGTCTGGAGGATAGAACTGAAACTGGCGCTGTTTCAGAGGCAGAGTCGGCGTCGGCTGTCATCCCATGGAGAGACATACCCTGTTAGGGCCTGTTAATGTTGCACTCCTGTCAGAGTGACATATAACATTGCATGTTAAACAAGTGGCAGACAAGACAGTGTGGAGGCAAATTGTTCAGCAGATGGCACAGACTACTTTACTTACCATCTGAAGTCAGAAAATAGAGCAAGTGCCGTTTTTAGCATTCACTCCCTCATTCTCTTCAAATTCTTTTCAAATGGTAGTCTGGGTACTTCTCAGGAACTTCCTTTGTTGTGGCTGTTGAGACAAGAGGAACTTCACAGTATGATTATAATGTGAGGTATGTCAAGTAGAGCACTAATCATGTGCATATACACGTACATACACTTTGAGCTGAAATTGCAGCAGAGTTTCTGAGTGAGAGAATGCTTTGAGAGTATTACATCTTCAGATATTACCTCTCCAGATATTACATCTCCAGCTCTGCTTTGAGCTCTGGACCTCATGTAGCTTGTTGTGTCCTCTTTTTTTTCAAAGCCTCACAATTTGTAGACACACTAGACTTACACTATCCTCTCATGTTCTTAATCCTTAAAGGAGAAACATTCTCTTTGGGAGCAGGAAAAATGACAGTTAAGCACCATGATAACTCTTCTCTCTCTTTGAGTTCAACTTCCATCCTTTTGGAGTAAATGATGGTGTTCTCACTGACTTTGGTGGTTTTGGGCTGTGCTCTTACAAACCAATCAACCGGCCTCGTAGGGAAAAAAAAGAGTCATCAGCCATCAGTTGGGACAGTGTGAACTGAGTAACAACTTCAGTCTAAACAGGTCTTCATATGGACCTAGATACTAGATACTCCTGGTTCAGTTTCCTGATTCGATTGGCTTTCTTCCTCTAGCCCAAGGAAGGGGCAGTGAAAGAGATCTGTAATAAGCCTCAGTTCCTTGAGGGCTATGTAATACTGACTTTTTAATTGAAACTTTATATACTTGACCACAAAATAAAATTATTTCTTGCCACACATGAAAATGCAGCTGTTGAGAGATAAGCATAATGTCTACTTTTAAGTCCAAGATACAAGAGTTGCCTTTTCCCGTGATATAGAGAATAGCTTATGATTTGGCTTGTATTTTTAGCTTATTACCAGCAGTGTCTCCTGGGAGAAAAAAAAAATAAAAGAGAAACCATTGAGAATTGTTACTTGAATTAATGTAATTTTTACAACTTTGCCTATTGATTTGGCAGATGGATTCTGCTCGACAGTCTGATCTGCTGCATACTCCAACTGGGAGGTTCAGGTCTGTGCTGGTTACCTAAAATATTTACTAACTTTATATAAAAATCTGAGACTACTTTCTTAGCATCAGCAGGCCCTTTATGAAGTTAAAAAAGTCTCATCTTTTTGATATTTTACTGTGATTATACGAGTGTGTGTATACGTGTGAGAAGAGGATACAATTGTACAAATCCTTTTATGGTAGAAATGGGCTTGGTTTTGGAAACATCTTTCAAAAAATTTTTCTTCAAACTTGGGAACCTTCTTTGGTATCATTCATGGCTCATAAAGATAGGTGTGAAATAATGCTTTTAATAATTTCAGGAATGTGGTAAGTATACCATTAAAATCATAGCTTGATTTTCAGTGGCGACATAACACTCCTAATGCACAAAAATACACAACACTGTCACATTTTTCAGTTAATCTTAGCAGTCCACAAACTCTTCAGGTATTTCATGTACAGAAATTCAATATGAAACATGATTTTTCCATTTTATACCCTGGTGATAAAAATCAGAAATGTACCTAAATGCTGATTTATTTAACAGATTTTTACTGGGCCAGATATTGCTCTCATCCTAACAAATTATTTAATAAAGACATTTATGTTAAAGTCAAGGAATCCCTTAAAGATGGGAGCTTTCAAGGTGTAAGTAGTATAAATTCTTTATCAATATAAACAAAAATTCCATTTCCTTTTACCAGCACGGAAATTCACGCACCATTTTGACAAGACTGTTTTAATGAAAAGTTGTAATACAAATACTTTCTACCTATGACTGCTGATAGAGCAGTAATTTCTATGTATCCTCTCTGCTAGTCTTGACCTTGGTTTGTTATAACTCAGTACATTCCAACCCATTATGAAACTTTATTTGTCCCTGCAACATATCTGTTAATAATCAACTGCTGTTTCAGTGTTAATGTGTTTCTGGATAACATAAAATATATGAAAAGAAAGGCAAATGGCAGTCGTAATTATTTCATAGTTTACAGGAAACAGCCTGGAATTGTTATAGCTATTTTTACGTGGGAAAATTTTGTAGAAGGATATTCACAAAGGGTGATATAAAACTCCCTACACTCTTGCTACAATTTAATTGGGAAAGATGGACCTGACGTAGCTTTTCTAAAGGGCCCTCCACCTTTCTGAATTGCATATACAGGGAGAGATTAGCCTTGTTAGGATAATGTTGGCCCTTATGAACAACCCTCATAGAGATTAATAGGGATGAAAGAGAAATAAAGCACTAATACATGTGTAAGCCTCTTCAGAAAAGGTTTTAAATAAATCCTGTTTTCCAAAGTATTAAAAAACCTTTACATCCAGTAAGGCAAATTCAATGGCAGACTTTCAGTTTCCCAAAATGAGGTAATACAGAATGTAAAAGGGATGATATTGATCTCCAGGGGTTTCAAGTCATTCTGTGTGGTTTTCCATTAATTAAGTAGGTCAATTAAAATAACCATGTGAAGTAAAATTTCACTTCAGCTCCAATTTCCTTAACATGTTCTGTCCCTTCCAAAATCTACCACTACTTTTTGACTGATTGACAGCAGCTATTCAGATATTATGACGCTGGATACAGAGACTAATGAGCCTATAAGAGCAGACCTTTGAAACTGAGAGATCAAAATATGGCTGTTCTTGGGAACCGACCAAAGAGTTCATTTAACACAAGGAAAACCCCATGTGGTTAGTGTGGAGCTACTGCTTGTGTGAAAACCCTTCAGTGAATGACAGAGACAGCTTGAAAATGTGCCCAACCCATTGGAAATATGAGAATACTCCTTAACTAACACTAAGTTCAAATGCTCAGACAGATGATGATGAGGGCAAATAATGTTAACACCTGCTTTCAGAAAGCGGATCAAGGAAAGCAATCAAAAGGAAAGATTAATTGTTTTGTCCCCAGATTATCTGGAATCAGTTGTTGATAGAATCACAAAGGGTGTTTCAAAGCTCTGGTTTAATTAAGAGATAATCCAGAATTATCACATTTAATTATTTTGTAAAGGTCGCTATGTCCTCTGTTGTCTTTCAGAAATTTAAACACAGTGAAGTGGTCTGTTGGAATAGAAGAGAAAAATCGTTACTTCAGTAACAACACTGAGCAATCAATACTGACGTATGTGAGCAGCTGACGTTCTTCATTGGAGAATTTACAAAGGAAGTTGTCACATTCTTGAAGAGACAAAAGCACGAGTAATTAAACGGAATGATTCTGGATTATTTTATGTAATCCAGTGTAAGAATGGTCATTATTGCAGAATCAGTCTGATCTTCTATAATCTCTAGACTAGGTAATTAGTCATCTTACCTCACGTGTGTGATTGATTGCTACTTTTATGCAGGGCTCATTTTCACTACTACTTCCTTCCCTTCTCCCCTTTTTCCTTGGGAGTTAATGTAAAGATCTTGAAATAAAATTGCCAGAATATCTTGTAAACCAATTATGATGACATTTCTGCTTTTATTTTTCTACACAAATGTTGGCTTTCAACATCTCTTGGAAAGTCCCAAGCGGTTCTTTTCTTCATGTCTTTTCTTCATGTCTTTCAATATCACAGCAGATTTTTCTACTGAATATTAAAAAGCAATATTAATTATCCAGCAGTAAGGAGAAGAGATTTAGCTGGTATAAACAGGCTCCATTGACTTCAACAGAGCTGTGATAATTTATAGCATAAGAAGATCATGCAGTAAATAGCCTATTAAAACTAAATGAAATGTATCATTAATTGCACATGGCATATCTTTTATAGCACTGTTTGGTCTAGGAATTTCTTTACATGATATCATTACTGTCTGGCAAAAGATCTGAAATCTGCTCTTGGAAATTTGGCTTCAATTTATCCATAGTTAGGATGTCTAAATAGAGCAAGTGGTAGTAGCAAATCTGCTACTTTTGCTACTTAATCTGTGTTAAATGTAAAAGACTTCTTGAGTTATTATTTTAATGCTAGATAATAATTAAGTACAATTTATGAAAATTGCTTTAAAATTTCTCCTTGATTTAAATTTAGTTGAATGAACTTCACCTTGATGAACCCATTCAATATTGGAAGTCTGATTCTTCAGAAAGCCAAGGTCAGTAATAAGCAGAAACGAAAATTGTTTTCACTCTAATTTGCTGAAGTAGTATTGTGACATATTCTGATTATTTGCATGGTTTGTTATTTCAGCTGGATGACAATTTTCATTTTTCATCAGAATTGTAACCTTAAATAGACGTATAAAATCAGGACAGAGACATTTAGCTTTCTAAAAGCAGGCGTCTGGTACTAGGATGTAAAATAGAGCCATGGGAAGAAAATTGCTATTTGCAAAGCAAGAAACAACAGCCAGATTGTTTCTTGTTCACTTACTGCGCACAGTGTGTGCTGGCACCGTGACGCGGTAGCTCAGAAATCTCAAACTGTCAGGAAAAACAAACCATGCCCCACAGACAGAAAAGAAGGTTGAAGAAAAGGCACAAAAAGGAAACCAGGAATTCCTCTCCATTTATCAACAGAATGCTGTGTTTGACAACAGTGTGGTGGAATCTACTTCTCATCCATGAGTCACGCATTCCCAGTTACTCCTTTTTATGCTGCTCTTCTATCAATTTCCAGTGCTGAGCTTGATTTAATGGGCAGTGAAACAAAACAGGAGCCACATCATTGGCACTGATGCTCCTTCATTGCATTCTAGTCTGTTTTAAAGATTCTATTTCATATTAGGAACTGAGAAAAATCAAAACAGTGCTGTAGGCCCAGACAGATGTGATATTTTCTGGAGAAGTACAGACAGAGGTTTTAAATAAGTAAGTAATAGGAACACATATATAAGCTGAAAATTTAAACAACAATGAATGGATTTTTGTCTACTAAACCACTTCTTTGGTCTGCTCTTCTGGCCATGCACCACAGTCCCAGAAATGATTAGTAAATCCAGCTGTTATATGTGGTTTCTTCCTAGCGTCTATTTTGTAATTATAGCAAAATCTAAATGAAGCCACTGGCTGTGGTTGACTACAAAAGCTGAGGGAAAAAATGAACGCAGAAAAACAAAAATTACCATATAATTTAAATTTTTAGCCCATCTTATTCTTGTATACATAATTAAGTTTTCCATCCACCCTTTCTATGATACTTTAGCACTTAATTTAAACTTTTTTTTTCGCATGGGGTTGAAAACAATTTTCCTTCCCATCACCTCCAGCTGGCTCATTTTCTCTTCCTTTCTCTCCCCATCTTGCTCTCAAGACACTTGTTTATTTTATTTATTTATTTACTTCAAAGAAAAGAAATATTGAGAGTTACTATGTACAGAGGAATCCCATCTAGATCCCTATGTCCCTGACTTGAAAATTATTGGAACTTGTGAGTGTTAGCGGTGTATCGTCTTATAATCATCTCTAGATGATAATATATGGCAACTGCTGAGAGCAGGATGCCAGCCTGGATGGGATTTAACCTGGTACACTGTTCTCTCTTTCTGTCTTTCTATTGCCTTTTTATTTAAAGGGGTAAATAAGAGAGAATACACAGACGTAGAGTACAGAAAGACAAAACCTGATTTCACTATAATTTGGTTTTAAAAAAGAGAGTTTTCCCTTAAGAACTCCTGAATATTTGATATGTTTTTGAGGATTTACCATTTGGAATGATGAAAACAGCCCATCAAAGAAAATGTAACTACTCTGCCATCTTATAAATTCCCAGATTCAGGAGGCCAGTCTGACTAGGGCATAAAATTTCAAATGGCTCACACATTTTACAGTTTGCAGTAATGAGATTAAAAGAGAAATAATTTTAGTGTTGAGACCAACCTTGTGTTTGAATAATAGTAGTACTGAAGTAGAAAAATCACCTGTGTGGTGTAAAAAAAAAAAAAATTTGGCCCATGGAATGGCAACATTGCTAGAATTAAATGGTTAAGAGAGGTTTCATGGGTTTTGGGTATTTTTAAATGTAACAGCTTGTCCTTTCCTCTTTTATTGCTGAAATATATCTGAATTTCCTCTTGTTGTTCCTTGTCATGTCTCTGCAGGACGGTGATAAAATGCCACAGCCATCTCCCTCCTGCTATCCCCATGAACTAGAAATACAATTTCCATTGAAAATATAATGGCTTCTCTTCAGTATGTGATGTCAATCTACAGCTTTTTAAATGTGTAATAAACAACACTGTATGGATGGTGTCCATCCTGCTCTCTCCCCTCTCCGTATGACTATATGGTTATAAACTTTTTTTCCTTTGTTGTTTCTTTGTACTTTTCACAATAATTTTTAAATTTTGTAGCACAACTACCAAATATTTAGAAAATATGCAACTATCTCTCATAAATACAATTAAACCACAAACAAATAAAAGCACAGATAAAAGTCAAGTGTATTTTTAGTATTGTAATCTGATTTCTTAGATAATAAATGTGCATTTTAATGAAAGTAAAATGAGTGAAATAGCTAATCTAATTACTGAATGAGACAACCCTTTCCAGAGAATCTTTGGCCTAAAACTTTAAAATAAGTAAATTAAAGCATATGAAATTCAATTCTACTGGGTGGCTAATATAATTATGGTTTACATGTAGGAATTAAAACACTTTGTATCAGGTGTGACTGAAGACTGTCTGTCTATGTGTTGGTATAAGCTTCTTGTTTCAGCTCTGCTTTCACCAGAAACGTTAGTGAATGTTGGAAATGGCACTGCCAGGTTGGATAGCTGGGGTGTTCACAGAATGGAGGTACACAGAACTGGAGTTACAGCTCCTGGAGGGATGTTCACTGAATGAGTAACCATTCAGTAACCATTCAGTGAGCAAAGGTTTCAAGGAGCAAGGCCAGTTGAGATTAATCCCAAATGGGCCCTTTACACTTAGCTCCGCGTCTGTAACTCAAACGCGGGCCAAAAAAAGTGTTGCGCAAGTTCAGTTATTGTTTGAGGTCTACAATGTGATGAAACAATTTAGAGACTTAGGAAATATTAATTCTTGCAGCCTAGAAGAGGGAGGGCCAATTGCTTCCCTGTGTCTGTTAGAAGGCTGTGAGGAATGAGAGGTTCTAGACGAGAAGAAGGCATTTTAAAGAAGCTGTGGTTTCAATCGCTAAAGTGAGCGTGAGCCACTGTGCTGCTCTGTGACTAGAGTTTTATCTCCACAGCCTAATTTGGGGCAAATGTCAGCATTGGTATGTGCAACTGAGCATTGAAATGTGTAAATGTAGTTGGTACTTACAATTATTGCAGGTGCAGGATTGTGCCCATAAAACTAGAGTTCTTCAAAAACACCTAGTTCAGCAAAAAGTTTCTTAGGTGAGATAAAATAAAAACCTCCTAGCCCATCTCAGAGGTTACCATAGAAGACAACACTCCAGGGTTCCCAGGAGGTGGTTTAGTGGAATAATGCTGGACTGTCAATGTCAGGTCCTACACAGAACAGCGGAAAATGGGCTAAATTTAAGGAAATCTAAAAGCTACAGCCTTGTCACATTTGAGATGAGTTTCTTTCAAGAGGAAAAAGAATTAGCTGCATGTTTTCTTTCAAATAGCTAGGTTCTTTCTATATAATCAGAAGTCTTGCATAATACTTTCTGACAATAAAATCCAACAGCTATTGTATTTACCCATATGCAGGTGCTCTGGTAGATTTGTGACTGACTGAGTAGATACAGGTCTAAGGAAAAAAACCTTGAGCATTTATTCTTAATCTGATGAAAAATATTTGTGAAAGATAAGAAAAAAAAAAATCCTGAAAAAATCATAAAGAACAATGCTTCATTTTGTCATTTTAAAAATTAATTGTTTTGATGTTTGCTTCAGAATCAATTGCTGCTTCAAAATTGCATTTCAAGAGTTAATGATCCTATACTTGTTTAAAAACTAATAGCACAAAGGAAAAGCGAGCAAACCTCCAGACCCAAATGAGTTGCTTCTTGGGTGAAAAAAAGAATCTTGCTAAATCCAAACCAACATGTTGCTTGTTTACATCCCTGAGGCTTCCCTGCTGGTCGGATGTTCTCGGTCCCGGGCTGCCGCCAGTGGAAGCTTCTGACCCCACCAGTGGCCACTGGTCCCACAATAGAGCTTGAGACTGAGTAACAGTTGGATGCTGAACGAGAAAAACGGGGCAGGAATTTTTGAGCAGCTGCTTTCTCTCAAAAAATTGATAAGTTGTCAAAATTAATATTTTTATTTGATTTGTTATGTTTGAAGAAAAAAAAAATCTGTTTGTAGTTTCTTTTCAAGGACAATTCCTGAAAAGCCCAGTGGTTAGGCAGGATGTGGGAGACCTAGATTAAAATCCTCCTTTAGTCTTATTCTCTGCAGTCCAAAGAAGATTTAATTATTTATGGAAAGTGGGACAGTTCAAACAAATTAATTTGGATGACTGAATTAAGACCAATCACCAGAGCCTGCATTTCATACAAGGCAGTCTACTATTTATAGGTGGGGGAGAAAATGAGATTTAGTGCAGATCAGGAATTTCTAAAATCTTTCCTTGCTCTTAGAAGAAGCAAATCTAATTCTGGTTTTTATCTGTCCAAAGTCCGGTCTAAGTGGAACTGTGCTGCACTAAACATTGAAATCAGAGCTTTCAGTGAGTGAAACATTTTAGAAGTGTCCAAAATCAGGATATAGCAGGACAGAAAGGAGAACATTTCTAGGAAAGAGAGGATCATTAGTGATTTATTTCAAAATTGCTTTGCTTCACAAGTCACAAAACATTGTGGATGACAAGGAGTTAAATATACTTTTGTAAGCTTTCAGCTGTGCAAAGAGTACATCTATTAGTGCAGCCAGACTGTACTTCTGTTCTTTTCCAATACTTCTGTAACTTATTTCAGTTTAAATCAATACTTCTCTGGGAAAATAAATTATCTATTTCTACAATGAAAAGTTTATTTGAGCAGAGTAGAAAACAACATTTGTTTGTACTTGGAATGCCCGCGTGGGGACTCTTAAGGTATAATTCGTATATTGCATTTATTATACTTTCTTCTACCTGAAAAAATACTAAGCAAGGAGGGGGTGGGGGGAAGAGACAGAGGCAGGGAGATAGAAGGAGAGAGGAAAAATAAGAGCTTAATATATTGAAAAATGTGGAAAAATATTGAAAAGTGCATTAAAAATATCAACAATCACCACAATTTCAGGTTAGTCTCAGAAGACATAACAGTAGCAGAAGGATGAGGAGCTAAATGACCCAGGAAAAAATGGGAGAGAAAATTTGGGCTACAGCAGCTGCAGCTGTATTAGTCCTGTAAGTAAAACCTTCTTTTGCAGCCCTGGGGTTGTAGTGGTGAAGTTTACAATAATAACAGGAAAGTAATTTTTGGTTTATTTTTGCAAGAAGCAACTTGCAAAACAAGAATTAAGTGATAATTAAAGGTACCTAGACAAGGTGTCACTACAAACCCTGCTAGGCAACCCTAAAGAGAGCAGGGGCAGTCAAAACAACCCATGTGTGTGGATTACAGTCCAGGAGAAGCGAAGGGAGCACGTTCTTCCACGCCACTAAGCTGTCAGAGGACATGTTCAGCTGCACACTGATCATCTTTCCTGGCTGCTCTTACGCGCCTGTCACAAAAATGCTGGGTAAATAGGTGCGACTTCAGATTTTCGCTCGGCGTAGAAAGCAGGCAGGCGTTTGATTGGAATTCTTCAGTCAGTCTTCTCTGCTGTGGTAAATGAGCTATGAGTAAAGTCAAAGCCCTGAAACATCACTGTGTGTGAGAATTTACCAGTTAAGAAGAAAATTGTGATTCAATGGAAAGCAACCTAGCATGAAACAGGCTGTGTAGGCAACACAGCTGTAAACCACACTGCTTTGACTTGGTAGTCCTGGCCAAGGAGACAATTCGAGACACTTAGAGACAGCATTTTGTCTTTACTTGTACAGGCTCTTTTTACACTGTGCCTACAAAGTACACTGTGCGTTGGTAATTTCTTGTTGGCTGCTTATTTTATCACCTTGCATTGGCCTGATGAATTCTGTTCAGAACCCCAATTGCTTTAATTTGTATAATGTGCCCTGCTGTGTTGCAAGAACTAGTGTTAACAATATCATAACACCAGAAGTGAAATCAGTACTCCTCAGTTTCCTTTAATGTAAGGCTCCTAGGGTTATGTTCAACTGGACCAAATAAATACTGCTTAATCATATCAGATCACATCACATCGATATACTTTTAACTTAATCACCTTAACTTTATTGATTCTATCAAACAAACCAGAAAACATTTTTCCGTGCAAACTCTTGAAAAACACGTGGAGACCAGTAGACTCTGGTCACTCAGACCTTTTTCTGTTAACATTTTCTTCATCCTTAGCTGAATTGAACTAAGAAACTCTAGATAATGATGCATGGATTTTAGTTTGCAGGTTAATTCTGTTGTTTACATTCAGAGTCCACATTACAGAAGGAGCCTGAGTGACCAAAATTTGTTTGTTTGTGTGCCAATAAAAGTACAGGAAGCTTGATAATGAGTATGAATATTTCTAGAAAATCTCATGAGAAGTCAAATTCTGCTACACATTCATCAGTTATTTCCTATGGTTTTGAAACCAAACCAGGACCATGTCCAGAGAAGGGCAATTGAGCTGGTGAAGGGTCTGGAGCAGAAGTCCTGTGAATAGTGGCTGAGGGAACTGGGGGTGTTTAGCCTGGAGAAAAGGAGGCTCAGGAGAGATCTTACTCCTCTCTCCAGCTCCCTGAAAGGAGGCTGTGGCCAGATGGGGTTTGCTGTCTTCTCCCAGGCAACCAGTGACAGGCCAATAAGAAAAGGACACAAGCTGAGTTAGGGAGGTTCAGGTTGGGCACCAGGAAGAATTTCTTCACTGAAAGGGTTGTCAAGAATTGAAATGGGCTACTCAGGGAGGTTGTGGACTCACTATCCTCGGAAGTGTTCAAGAAATGACTGGATGTGGCACTTGGTGCTATGGTCTAGTTGATACAGTGATGTTTGGCCAAATGTTGTACCCTATGATCTTGGAGATCTTTTCCAACCTTAATGATTCTAGAAATCTATAATTCTATGTTATTTGCTTTGCCTGTTTTGGAACGTGATTAATGAGTGTGACATTTACTCTGATTGTTATGCTCTTTAAAACTCTTCTTAATAATGAACTTTATTTTTGGAGACTCCAGCTGTAGCTAACAGTATTAGGGAGCAAAATAAGCAGACTCCTGTTTCCCTGAGAGTTTTCTGAACCACAGAGTTCTACTGATATTATCAAGACCCCAAAGAAGCTACAAACAGGCTTTTGAGCATACCAGCTCCCTGAGCAATGAAAGCTACATGACTGTTATTGACTTGATTGAAGATGGTAATGCTCTGCTTCAAATTAAAGTCAAATTATTTGAAACATTTTAGGAAGACATTATAGGAACATTTGAAATGTGGCTGATGTTAGCCAAGATGTGAATTTCTGAAGGCAAACAGACTCACCTACATCACAAAGAGGCCTACTCTATCACTTTTTAAAAACAGCATGCCCTGCCTGGAAGGAGTTTTCTCAAGAGGAATTTGCCAGTAGGCACTGTGATGCTGCTCTTGAGTCACGTTGTCATTCAACAAAACTGGAAGCTAGATTATAACAGAGTTACTGTTATTTATACTATTGGTTAATACTGCAATGTTTAAGGGCAAGGTTTTTTACAAAAACTGTAGTTTGAGGTGTCCAGGCTTGAGAAGTTTCCCTTCTGAAAAAAAATTATGTCCTGTTTTCCATTTAGTACAAGCATTGCAGAATCTAAGAGAGAGCTGTGTGCTCCTGCTGCACGTCCTTCCTTGGTGGCCATCTCATAAATGGAAGGAAAGTAAAGTTTGATGCAACCCCAAAAGATCTGGTTCTTCAATACAGTAAAGCGAGCTTTGGGACAACTAACATGGGATCAAATAGGCACAACTCAAAATGCTAATGTAAAATAAACTCCTTCTGCTGGACCTAAAGTTTTTCACATTTTTTGATGAATCAGCTTTTATGTCAGAGTATTGTCTGTCTATTGTACTCTGTTCTGGATGAGATAATGGCCAGAATATCGTATGAAAAGATGTCCTGGTATCAAGATTCAATTTTTATTTTTGTTTGTAAACAGCTAGTATAAGCAATTTTGAAAATATGGATTCAACTAGGACACAGTTGGGGTATGATGCTCCTCACGCACTATGACAGTAGCATTTTTTTATTTCTCTTTTTTTATTTTAAGCTTAAGCAAATCTTTAAAAAAAAAAAAAAAGACCAGGAAAATCATAGAATGCTAATAGTAATTATTAGGTATTATGTCATTTCAGGTGACCCTATAGCTGGCCACTAGTAGCAACATTTCTTTCCTAATCCTTCAGGTCTACAACAGGCTGATATTTTCAAAATGCCCTCACAATGTTTACACTAGGAGTTCACAATAATGCTTTTAAGTTGAAACTTTTATAAAGAAAGCGTGAGAGTAAAAAAGAGTAGTTCCTTCCTTCTTAAAATTCATATCAGATCAGGAAAAACTCCAGTCAAATCAGTTCAGTCATCTGTTAGGTGAAAACAAGAAATGTCAGACTCTGACAGAAAATGTTCTCATGTCACTGAGCCATGACTGGGTTACTGAGCCTTGTGCTGGAGATTTATATTTTATTGCTAAACATTGCAAAGATTGGTGGGCCACCTCTGAAATTCCTTAACTATTCCACTGGAAAAATCCCCACAAATATGCATAAGGATTTTAAATCTCAAATTGTTTTTTTCAGTCATTTCCATGTTTTGAGATTAATAAATGTGGGGTCCCAAAAATGACAGATGCATGCAATACATTCAATTCCAAGCAATGCATTACGTAGTCCACAAAAACATCACACACAGGAAAGATAAAAGCTGAATATTTGATGTTTATTTAATTTCCAATAATTTAAATTAGGCAGCTTCCAAACAGTGCTATGTATTACTAAAGAGATGGTAACTCTGTAGAACTAAGGAGCTGGTGCAGAGCATAGAGCTGCAAGTGGTTTGATGCTGATGCTGCTGTTTACCAAAAGGAGACTGCAATTCCCTGAAATATACTAACTGCAACTAAAATAGTTAAGAACTTTTATGCATTAAAAGTTTTCCAAGTGGTTTCAATGTTATAAAAATGACTGGTTAGTATATATTTTATGGTGTATATTAGCCATGACGCTAGCATTTTTTTCTTGTTGTCTCTCTTTCTGAAATGCAACAAATGGAGGCCACAACTCATGTTTGATGGCTGCTTGTGCTGGTTTTGGTTGGGGTAATTTCCTTCACAGTAGGGAGGTAGAATGGTTTGGGCTGGAAACAGTGCTGATGTCACAGGGATGTTTTAGCTGTTGCTGAGCAGTGCTCACGCACAGTCCAGGCCTTTTTCTGCCCCTCACATGGCCCCACCAGGGAAGGGGCTGGGGGTGCACAAGGAGCTGGGAGGGGGCACAGCCAGGAGAGCCACCCCAAAGTGACCAAAGGGGTATTTCAGACCCTGTGGGTTCATGCTCAGTACATAAAGCTGGGGGAAGGAGTGGGAGGGATGTTTGAAGTGATGACATTTGTGTTCCCAAGCCACCGTTACCCAGGATGGAGTCCTGCTCTCCTGAAGATGGCTGAACAGCTGCCTGCCCATGGGAAGCAGTGAGTGATTTCCTCACCTTTGCTTGCATACATGGTTTTTGCATTACCTATGAGACTGTCTTTACCTCAGCCCACGAGGTTTCTCCCTCTCACCCTTCTGATTCTCTCCGCCATCCCATCAGGGTGGAGTGTGAGCAAGTGGCCGTGTGGGGCTGAGTTGCCACCTCTGGGTAAACTATGATGTTCATTATGATATCCTCATATTGGATCTTCCTATTATGCAGTTTTTTACCTTGTCCGTTATCGTCTTTTCCTTCTCTCACTCGTCTACCCATGTAAATAAAACTTGGATGCAGTGTCTATGGCAGCAGGATCCCACTTTTATTTCTCTCTCCTCCAGTCTCTTGTACAGTTTCTAGACTCCTTCACCTAAGAATGTGGCTTTTTTTTTGAGGGGTTTGGAGAGAGTGAAAAACCTACTGTATAAGTTTTTTTTTAGTGTTAATATTTCATCTGTTTTCATTACTTTAAGTAATCAAAAAAGAAATATCAACTCATATTGTTAAAATATGCTAAAACATCTGCCAAGAGCAAATGATATTTTTTTTTGCATTTTCTTTTTATTATCTTTTCCTATTAACAGGCTGTAAAACTGACAGACTGAATTTTAGCTGCAAAGCAATAAATGTATATGAATATAGATCTGATTTTCCAAGAATTTAATACTCATGAATGACCGTTTGCAGTTTTCTTTAATATGAAAGCACAGAAATATTTATTCTGTTTACCCTACATATCTCATCACAGAAATAAAGAGAAAGATGAGACAAGGGAAAACATAGAAATGAGGAAACTATAGCTTTGGAGTAACTATGGAATTCCCATCATTGGGATAAATATCTACTTATTTTAACTTGAAAGAGTGATAGTTTAAATGCAGTTAAATCCATGGATAAGTAACAAAGACAGTTAAAAATACATGCAGTGTAGGCTCTAGACATGCATAAAGAAACAGCCAGTGCAAATGGATATAACAGAAGCTGTTTTTTAAAACAGTGGCATTTTCTGTTTTGGTTGGGATTTTTCTCAGCAGAGGCTCTTTTTCATCATTCTATCTTCTCTTTAGCTGGTTTCGAGACAGAAGGATTTAAAAGAGTATAAAAATAATTGAACAGCTATAAAGAGAACAAATACATTTGGGAGAGAGGGAAGTTGCGTACATTACTAGCTTTCAGAAGCAAGAGTCAATGTGGTCAAGGAATGTTTATCATTCTATAAAACATGATGGCTTCCACCACTGTAAACAGTCTATACCCACTCTACCGCTAAGAAGAGCTGCTTCTTGCAAATTGTCTCTGGAATGTCATATAGATGTATAAGGGACGCTTCTATTTTTGATGACTTAATTTGCCAGCTGGAAAATAATTTCAATGGTTTCTAGGGTCCAAAAACTATTTTCCTGATCAGGCACAGTGGAGTTTGTATAATAAGTAGCACAAGAGAGATGCTACCCAAACCTATGAAACTGCTCAAACTGGTGAAGGTTATGTCTTCCCATGTATTATGTTGTTTTGCTACAGCTATTCATATTTTCCACAGACCATTGCGGAGAAGCTGTTTTTTAACTGAGCACTTTGTCCCTAGCTGATGTTTATGATTCTTTAAATCAGTGTCAGTGGTGCCACCCATCTCACAGTGCCAGGTGTCAAGTGTAGAAAAAGATGCAAAAGTATTTGGGTTTTCCGAATTAAAAAAAAAAAAATCAGATTCTTTAGGGAAAAAACCAAAGCAAAACAAAACAAAAACCAAACCACAAACTCAAATAATTTTTAGGTGAATTTTAAGTGGCCAGAAGTATTGTCTTTTCTCAAAAAAGAAAGCAATCAGGACCATGATGTTTGTGATCATACAGAACTTTTGGTCCTTGCTAAGTTGTCTTCAGAAGTATTCAGGAGTAAGTTCTTCAGGTGCTTCTTATTTACAAAGAGTTGTATAAACATCTGTAGAAGTTTTGTCAGTGAAGACGTCTCTTGTAAAAGTTTCTATAAAATGATGAGATTCAGAGTAAAATCTGTGACTGCTGGGTATATAAAATATTTCCGTATCTCATTCTTGATCCCAAATGCAAGTATATGAAGACACTTGGATTTCCTGTGAAAAATAGGATGAATTAGATCCAAGAAAGTTCTTTCTCAGCATTCTCATGTGTCTGAATGACAAAAACATTTCTTCCAGAGTCTTAAAAGGGAATAGTTTTCAAGTGGAAGTAATATTGCGTAAAGCTGGGATTTTTCCTTTTTTTTTTTTTTTTTTCCATACAGGCTGTGTCCAGCATAGGTAGGACCAATAATCAGAGGAAAAGTCTTTTCCAAAGAGAATCATCTGGTTCTGTAAAGGGTTAATATTGGAAGGGTTAATATTGAAGGTGGGACATTATGAGTTTTCCTAACTGGCATTAAAAAAAAATCCCAAACAAACCAGAATGAATGAGATGATAAGCAATGCAGCTAATCGAGCCTGTTCTACTGAATTTGGCTGAAAATTACACAGCATTTTTCACCTGAGGATAAAAAGCTGAGTAGAGAGACACAGTTTGTTTTTAGAAGTCTTACTTGGAAAGGAACTAATGTCAAAAACACCCTAAAAGCTATTTTACATAACAAAAGAAAGAGGCTGGTACTTTCATTGGCATCTGCAGTTTTCAGGCTTACTTAGCATTTTTCTAATGACGCACAACGTTGAACTTCCAGATGTGTGTAGTTTATTTTCTTTACACCTCTACTATCCAGTGGTTTTGCTGTAGGGTTGTTTTTTTCATGTCATGGCTTTCCTTATCTCATCAGATGCACGAGAGGGTGCACAATCTGCAGCGCCTGTGAGCAGGCAGCAGCAAGCTCTGCAGGGGAAGTGAACTCTTGTAATTCACCGTGATCTGTGTGCTCAAAGGAACGCATTTGGCAGCATGCGGAGGGACGTTTTGAAGCGCTCGTGCAAAATGGTTCCACTTAACTGTGCAGGAACTTCAAAAGTGCTCTTTTAAAAAGGGTGCTGTTTTATTTGTCACGAGAAAAGTGAACATTTATAACTAAAGGTTTAAGGTGGGATTGGTTTTCTACTTCTTGTAATTACCATTTGAATATAGAAGTGCTATTAGTTTCCCTGAGCTGTGCCGTGTAAGCACAGGCTGTGTTCTGACGAATATAGTCTCTTAATGGCTTGATATTGAAATCAGGGGATTTAGCCTCTGAAATTAGCAATTTGTGTTCTCTGTGGTTGCTACAGTAGTTGCTGCATTTAAATTATTTATGCAGAGAAAGAGTTCTCAGTGCGATTTATTACAAATCACACTGACCGCATGCTCTGCGAGGGTGGAGTTTTCCCTCTGAAATTCTGCGCTGTTCCAGGAGTGTGTCTTTATCTTGTCACTGGCTGCGTGCTGTGACGAAGACGAATTGGGATCACACAGATCTGCACCTTTCAGTGACTCTGGAAACAGAATCAGCTTTGTGCAGAGATGGGAGAATCTACCAGCAGCAGAGAATTCCCCTTCTTGTAGACCGCAGAACCAAATCCTTCAGGGAATGAAACCAAGTTCAGAGCATGATGTGTGCCTGTCAATATAAATCTGCATTTAAGAGGAAGAGAAGAAGAATCCTTGTAGTTTCCCATGAAAAAAAAGAAGAAAACAACAACACTGACACTATTTAAGAACAAATTGAATAGGATTAATGCTTGGGGAGGTAAGCAAATAACAAACACGCTCTCCATTTTCCAGGATGGTCACCTGGTTTGGCATGCTAAATTCTACAAGAAGGGAAAATTCACTGCCATCTGTAGATCAGTCACTCTAGCAGTCTCATACATATCCACTTACAATTCTGTTTATTTCAAAAAGCCTTAAATGCAATTCTTCCTGGTTAAGTTACACCAACCAGTCAAATAAGAATTTCTCCCACAAAAGTACAGCTTCTTTATATATGTTTTCACACCTTATGTGCAAGGCTTTTCAGTTAGTAATGATTTGCATTATTTTTAGCTCAATTTTTTTTTAGATCAAATCTAAGCAAAATATTGACATACATGATTGTCTGCTTTTTCATGCATGATCTGACATAAAATTAGCTTTCATACCTCACTAATTTGAAACTAGCCCTTAAACTTGCGTAGGTTTATGCCTGGCTATCACCACTTTTGTACAGTCTCTTTCGAAATGTTTTCTCCCTCTTAGAAAAATGTGCCATCTTCTTTTTAAAAAATTGCAGAGAATCTTGCTTTCTTTCTGTGGGGCCTATTCTAGGATATGAGCATCATAAGAATAAGGCTAAGAATAAGAATGAGTGTTACTGGCCAAGCCTGTGTTGCCAAATCTCTGCTCTGGTCTCTTTGTCTCCAGCTGTCCCACTCCAAAAAAGCACATAAGCCCTGGGTGGGCACGAGTGAATGTCTGCTCAGTTGTAACTGCTCCCTGCCTGGTACCTGATGCTCTGCTGCTGTTCCTGATAGTACAGATCTAGTTACATTGCTAAATTTATCCGAGTCGAGGGAATCTCTTTCCTCAATGATTTTTTTTTTCCCCCTCCATTTTATTTCCCTAATCTTATAAAAGTTTAATCTATGTGACTGGAATACCAGCATGTAATTGTCTCTGTTGGTAAGGCTTTACTACCAGCCTCTGAACAAAAAAAATAAGGGTCTGGGGGAAGAATTTTGGTGCTCAAGTGTGATCAGAAAGGCTAGAAACACCTAGCAAGACTAATAACAGGGGGCTTCTGCTACCCACTTGCAGCACCTACAAATGTATAGTTCCTATGAAAATTATTTCTTGACAATTTAAGTGGTTGCTTCTTAAAATGGATAATTGCAGAGAATGGCACCAGAGGCTATTCTTGCTTAGTCTGAAGTAATTCACCAGAAAGCTCATTCAAATCACAGCTGTAACTAAAGACCATAATAAAGGTCAACACACCTAAAGGACAGCAAGTGACACAAGCAGAAAATATGCTATAAAAGGAGATTTCAGTTAAAAGAAGGGGTCTAATAAAAGACAACAAACCCCAGGTGTATAAATAAATCAAGTAAAGTCTTCAGAAGTTTGAGAAAATTTTGTAAAAGAAAATAACAACTGTTTATGGAAAATAGCTGTCGTCTTACTGGATGTAAGCCACTTACTCCTGGCCCTTTGGTGTAGAGGATTTGCCAGATCAGAAAGGAAAGCGGTCCAAAATTTTCTGGGCTCTTGAGTCAGGAGGATGTCCCAAAGGGACTGTTCTGGCTGGTGCAAGAACGAATAGATCAAATCAGATGCAACTTAAAGGAAAAACAGGATCCTGAAACAGTCAAGAGGCAAGACAAAGTTTTGTTTTTTCCTTTGTTGTTTTTTTTTTTGTCTTCTCTTTGCCGGAATTTTGGAAAGAAGGCCAAGAAAAATTGAAGTGTTGCCAAGAAGTGAAGGAGCCAAAGAGGAAGCTAAAGTTTAGGCAGATCTCTTGTGGCACTTTTATATTCTTGGCCTTAGGGGAAAGCATGGCTGGTGGAAGCCAAAAGGAGAGCTGTCATGGATTTCCTGAGAGCAAGAATTGCATACCTTGTCCAGTTCTAAACAAGTTTTATAAATATGCATGCCAAATTGTGTCCTTGGGCACAGGGACAAAACCTACTCTTAGCATGACTTGAATTCATGTCTTCAGGGTGGAAAGGTTAGAGCACTAATAGCTGGTGTCAAAGAGTACCTTCAACCCTACAGCTGCCAAAGGAAACAAGATATAATTATATAATCAGTGACTCCATTCACATTTTAAGTAATATTTACTATTCGTGTAATAATACAATTTCAAGACAAAAATGAGCACCATTTCCATCTTCTCTGCAAAATGAACTGCAAAGAAGTCCTTCTCAAGTATGTGCAAACATCTTGCAGTCTGTAGAGATTGTTTGTGTGCATGAGTTTACAGAGATGCTTCATTACAGTTTCACACCCATTCTCTTTTCAGAAAGGGGAAATAAGACTTAGTGAGGCTTCTTTTCTCACGGCCAGATTTTTGACTCCTTATTCACCTGTCAAATCCCATAATGATATGAGCAATCTCAATGAACACAAAAGAATTTATTATGCAAATTGAGTTTCTTATTCACTGCTTTAAAGCATTTAAAGGATTAGCAGCTGGAGTTCTGCATGGTGCCAGTCAAGCTGCTGGAGTGTCCACTATGATGGAGTTGTTGATCTTGCTCAAGTACACTGAATAATTGTCATCTGAAGAAAGAGAACACACACATCTACATTTAATAATGGCACCTAAAAGCAGAAGAAAATTTTAACGCCAGCGAGGTTTAAGAAACTTATGGTAATTTTCTGAATTTTGGATTAAGGATTTGTTCAGTTATGAGAAGAAAATGGATATTACATTGTCAGTCCTAGGTCGATTATTATGTAATAATATTTTATTCTAATAATATTTGTTTAAAGTAAATATTTTATTCTAATATTCATTGACCTAATTTAACCATCATTGACCTAATCTAATCATATAAGTGTGGTTTTATTTAAATACTACTGCAGCCTGCTATGTGGAAAGTATTAGCAGAATATTTTTAAATCATTTATGAATACTCCGTGTATGTCAATAAGAGTATCCAGAAGGAGACATGAGCTACGGTTTCAAGGGAACAAGCACATGTGAGAAGTTATTCAAACCCTGCAACATGATTATGACATCATTACTTTTTAAAGCAGTAGGAATATGTAGCTATATATGTTCACAGCCATTATTGGTTTGTTGTCTCAGAAATGTACATGTCTGGGATTGCCTATCCAGATCAGAATCTTTGTTTTGTCAAATTTTCTTCTTAAAAGCAACAATTATTTCAAATGGAAATCCCTTTTTAGTTATGACTCATCAATAAATAAATTTGGTAGGATTTATTTTGATTTAGCCATATGACAATTTTCTACAGATAGCAAATATTTTCATTTTAATCACACAGTTTTGTTACTTGTTTCAATACCTGTGGAAGGTCATAAACCCATAAGGGAGAGAAGTGGGTTAGTTAATGGTAAGTGTGTGTATACAAGGGTGTCTGGAGGTCTTAATTCTTGTCAGCAACTTTATTTTTCCTTGGCATTTTGCTTTGAATTTGTTGTCTGTACAAAGGTGATACGACTTCATGCATATTATAGGAGATGTGAAACTTCATTAGAGCTTGATAACACAAGAAATTTGCTATCCCTGAGTAATTCCACATGAAAATCCATTTGCAATGTTAATTATGTTGAAAGGGAATTGCATTTCAAAGTGGAACAACTACTGTATTTAGAAAACACTTTTCCTTAATACAAATAATTTTTTTAGCTGGGCTAACATGGTAATTCATTAAGGTTTTTCTAAGTGTGGAAAATCAAATTCAGGAGATTACAGTAATGCGTCCTCTTCTTGTGTGTTCAAAATACCAGATATGAAGAACTAAGTTATGAATACCCAGCTGATGCCTACAGGATCTTCTGAAAGTGTCTACATGCATATTGCCTTAAGTAGTGGTTCTTAGGAAGCATAACATGTATTTGGCAGGTATTATTATTCAATTTCTAATGAAGAGGCTTTATGACAACTTTAAAAGAAATTTTGTCATATTAATGAATATTCCTGTGACATAATCTTAGCCATTTAAAAACGATTCTCTAGTAGCATTACGATGTGGGAAAATCACTTCTTGTCAATTTGGTGGAGATGAACTTGAGAAAAATGCAAATGTTGCCAGCTGTTATACTACAACAAAGTCAATGAAATTATAAGGGTTTATTTGCATCACAATTTTGATAAAACTTGAAAACCAAAGTTCCTTCCAAAGGAGCTGTTGAAATCTCTGTTAATTCAAGGTGTTACCACCTTGGCACATGAATTGCCATGCATAGGCCTGCATGAAAAGGTTGCATAATCCTGGGCCAATAACACATTGCAAAACCCTATCAAATCAATGGGAGCTAAGTTTGCACATGAATAAAAATATTTTCAATAGCATCTACTTTCCATTTAAAAATAAGCCTGACATGATATTGAGTAGCAAATTACCACATGTCCAAGATATCTGGACCCTTCAAAAGACTTTTATTTCTGGATTTTTATTGCTGTTACAAGACAACATAGATTTTAAAGGTCCTCAGTGGAATGTGGGGGGCTTCTCTGTGTGAAAGTTACTGTGGAATTGTCTTGTGTGGAATTGACTGGCATTAAAAAGCCATTAAAGTGGATTTAAAGCACAATGGCTATTCTGAAGAAGTTATTAATAAAGACTTGAAATTAAAGTTTTTGTCCAGTTAATCTTACTGAGATATGTACAAAAATGAAGTTTTAATCCCTAATAATTTTATGCAGGAACCTATTTAAATTGTACCTGAGGGAGAAGTGCTGTGTAAAAGCGTTGCGGAGCAGAAAGGCCCTGCAATGCGAGGGCCTTATTGCCGTTGTAAAATCCTTGCTCACTTCTGCTACTTCGGCTAACCAGAGAGCATTCTGGGAATGACTCAGCTAAACTAGAGGTGAAAAACAAGTTACAGAACTGGGAAACAATTGTTAGAACCAGTAAGTGCTCACACCGTGGGGCTGGTGGTTGGTTACACCTAATGCTAGTTACACCTAGTGTTCCTATCGTGGTTTATGGTGGTTGGTTCAACACGTTTGTTGTGCCTCACAAGTATGGAAACTCATAACAAAATAATAGATTAAGAACCCTGGATTTTTGCAATAAAGTGCCTTTGCTTATCACCATCTTGCGGAGTCCATGCCAATAACCACCACGTGAAAGATCAGCAATCTCCGGATAGTGGTGGCTTTCCTGAGAGGCAATCACCCTCAGTTTGACTCATGACTTGTCTGTTTCTCCTCACTGGCACAGAACTGTTCCACACAGTTCCACAGTAAATACCTACCCAATGCTACTTGGCAGGCAGTGGGAAATCGGGCTAGAGGTGGTGCTGGTACCTTCTGGTATTGAGACAGTGCTCTGTGCCATGCACCTGGGACTGTGGTCCCTGGGCTGGTCTGCTGGAAAACGTGGCTGGAGTGGGCTGTGTCAGACTTCCAGTCCCACAGTGGGTTCTCCTGCCATGGCAATTAGAGAATGTGTGGAAAAATTGTGGGTACTTATGTTTTCCCCTGAGGCAAGCAGCTGGAAAGTGTTCTTGGATCCTGTGAAGGTCCAGGGCTGTTGGAGAGTTGATATTATTTTTGGTGTGAAATCTGTCAGGTTTTTGTGAACACCTACCAGCTTGCCTCTGTCCCAGCACGGGAGTCTCCCCTGCGTCAGTTCTCTCCATGGTTCCAGCTCACAGGTAGGAAGGCTGCAGGTGTCTGTGTTGGATTGCATGCTGAGCGTGCCTGGCACCTCCAGCAGCACAGCTTCTCATGGTTGGCAGTGCCCTGGCCTCTCTCCCTGCTGGAGCCCACAGGTTGTGTGCAAGTAATTGGCGAGAGAAAGAGCTGCCCAGTTGGTGAGCTGCAGGGAGTACAGCAGGCAACCTGAGATGGAGACCAAATTAATAGGTGAGACACAAAGGGAACGACTTCTCACAGCTGCCATTGCCTGGAGCCTGTTTCTTGTGTTATTGAAAGAGAAGGGAAATCGGGAAAAGAATGAAAACCCTTCCATTTTGAGCAATTACACCTTACATCTCAGTATGCAATATTTTTCCTTACAGACTAAGGAAACAAAATAGGAGCACTAGTTTGGGCTTTTCTCCCCCGCAGGTGTGCTCTTTACAGTCCCTTCCCGTTCATAGGATCCTACCCTATAGGATTTTTGTATCTGGATTTTTTAATACCCTGGGAGAAATAAGGTTGGCAAATTTAATCCTAGGTGACTGGCTGTGTGAGAATAGGGATTTAGTGAACAATCACTTCTCTAAGAATGGTTCAGGAGGCTTTTGGGGATTTTGAACCAATTGGGAGTTTCAGTGGGTGACAGATGAGTTTGATATTTACAGCAGTTCTAAGTAGGGGATTCAGTGCTGTGACAGAAAAAAATTGAAGGAAACAGGTAAGAAATAACATCTGGCTGCTTGAGCATGTTTTTGAAACAGAAGGCACAAGATGGCACTTATTTTTGGTGACTTATGTAAGGCTAAGTCTGGAATAAGAAACTTCAAGAAGAAACGGGAAAGGAGACAAGGATTATGTAGTGGACTTCTGATAGAGAAGATTGGGACGTTGTGATAAGGTGAGGCATTTTCTACTCTGCAGTCAGTGGTAGGATGGGTGTTTGGAGGGATGAGGGTATGATGATCTTTGCTATGGCAGGAATCCTGTGTTGTAGTGCTTTGAAAACATGGTAATGTCAGAGGCGGTTTTCCAAAGTCACTCCCAACCACTCAGGGGGTAAGGAGTCATCCACAGGGAGAAAAGAGACTGGATCTTGGATCATTTATAAGAATTGGGAGGAGGATCACAGGAAAAAAATTAGGGACAGAAGATAAAGGATAATCCTCATATTTTTTACAGTAGCTTGTCTCAAATACCATCAGGTACCCTCTCTCCTTCCCTACCAGTCTTATCCTTAGACTACTGCTAGAAATAATTAGCAAGAAGACCAAAATCTGGAATGAAATTTGAAGTGTGAGGATACAGAGAAAGTTCAGGGTTAAGAGCTCTTACAGGTGAGTTCTGGGATTTGAAGGTCTTGTGTTTTATCCTTCCCTGACCGGGAATCCATAGAGTGTTTCATTTGTGTGGACAGAGAATATGGGTCTGTTTGCCCTTTCACATTCCTCTCTCTGTGTTCTGAAACACAGCATCCTCACACTGTTCTGCAGAACAGTAGACTGTAATTTACAGCTTAAAAAGTAATCAGATGAAATACAAACCAAACATCCTTCAACATCTGTGTTTCTCTAGGTCGATATTTAAACAAGCAGCCTTGAAACTTCACAGTTCTACTTTGACCTGTAATTTCTATGCCTTAGATTTCATGGTTTTTGGACTTTGAAAGCTCAGAATTTAGACTGGACACACTGGACCTCCTGCTGCTGAATCTGTGCACTGAAGTGCTGCCTCAGAGGAATTTACTGCGTTTGCTGGTGCTGGTTTGATATTTGGTATTCAGCAATTCAGCGAGTGAGCTGTGCTGTAAATATCTTCAACATTCTTTGTTCTATGCTTTAGAGAAATGAGATGAGCAAGAGGTAAGTGTACAACCCTTCCTTCTAATATTTGATTTGGACTCTGCCTTAACATTTTAAATACCAGTATATGGACCACAGAAGTGGTTCTCCTTCCCCACAACCACCCACATGCACACACTGCCTTCCCTACTAAAATATTAGAACGGCAGAGTCTCAGATGCCCTGACTGTGAAATCACTGAAGTTGCACAAACTGAGCAATTACTTGATAGCAGCAACAGGGCTGGTACTTGCAAAAACACATCATGAAAGTTAACTTGCAAGCTTATCCTTTACCCCAGGCACCTTGATAGTCATTGGTGTTGAGCAGAAGGACGTTTCAAGGCAGTTAGTGTTTTTGTGAAATGTTTGGACAATAAGCTTTCAGAAATTGAAGTGTAGAATGGACTTTGTTTATCCAGAAACCTGATTTGTATTCTTTACACACCGTCTATCCACTGGATCTTGCTGCAGAGCTGTTGACAGCATGTGTTCCTGTGATTGGGCAGGTCGAAAGCGACTTTTATTTTCTTTGAAAGGTATAAGTTGTTTTGGAAACTATTCTACTTTGAATGATGTGAATCCACAGTAGATGAAAAAGGTAATTTATTGCTTAAGGAAGTAACAGGAGAGTGTTCCTACTCAGAATTGAGGGGTGTATATCAAACACTTTTCATTTTATGTGGACTTGTAAAATGCCTTTTTTCCCCCTTTAAATATGAGTGTTAGGACATAAACCATAAATTATCCTTCAACAAAAGGCTTCTATTATCTGTAGGCATATAAAAAAGGACGTTTCAGAATCTACTCCTTGAGCATCAGTTGTACAAAATACACCTCGATAAAATAGGATATTTTCAGATTCTAAAACAAGCGATGGTGGCATTTTAATAGATGATATTCTTCACTGTTTGTCAATATTAATTAAAATAATGTTCCTGCATAATTGTCCATGATGTTGGCGTTGAATTTTTTCACAGAAGAGTTTAATCAAGACGTTAATTACCTTTCATCAAAAATAGTCTCTTGATGATATTTTCAAGAGGAAGAGGGATAGCTCCATTGTTCTATCTAAATTACAGCTCTGCTAATTGCATTGTGCTTATCTAAATGACACCAGCTGTATATTCGCATGAATGTGTAGATTGGCGCTTAGCGACCGATATGTTCCCTCTTCCATATTTTCAGGTCTTGCCAAATTGATGTCTAAATGCTGAAGTGTGTTTTCGGGCCCAGTCCACCTCACTCTGTTATTCAGGAAATGGCACCCAGCTTCACCCCTGTAAGAGTATTTCCACAGTTAACGAGAGAGAGAATAAGGTAAGAGTTTTTCCTGTGCTTCATAAATTAAATCCAAGCAGTCACACAAGGTAATGTGCAGAAGCAAAAGAAAAGAAAACAAAACCTACTCTCAACCTTGACATTTAGTCTAAGGAAAAAAGTTGACAAACAGTTACGGAAACTGTAAAATATAAAGGTTAATAAGTATCCAAAGTTAAAGTAGGCCTGTAAATTTAATTCCTTCCTCTAAGCAACTGCTTTTAGTTCTTTTATACGTTTGGTGTGAAGAGTGAGAAGTAAAGCATCAAAAGCCAGGAAGGTAAGAAGTTTCCATCAAGTTTGAGGCTATTGGATATTGGAAAGATTGTTTGCATTTTTCAGTGTCCAGAAATGCACATATACCAGGTGCACATTTTCTCATCACATGACCTGTTTTCATCCAAGAGGTCACATCTTTCTAGCTAAGTGTGTTGGACAAGATTTTCTAGTAATTTCCCTTTTTTATGTATAGGTTGGGACTTTTAACTCTCATTTCCTGAATTTTTTAAGCATATTTTTCCTACTTCACTAAGTAATTTTAATATTAATTTAATGTAAACTTTAATATTTTGTGCCCATAATAGTATTAAAAAAAACCCAAACAATTTTCCAAGGAAAGTTAAAAAGCGATCATGCTGACTAAAACTATTATATTAGTAGAAGAGAAATTTTGGATGGATGGGTTCAATCTCCTTGATAACCCACGTGTAATTATGTTGCATAATGAGAAGCTTTGAACAGATAGCCTATACTGGCTAGAATGATTCTATGAAATCATTTCCTTCAAAAATAATAGCAAAATGGTTTAAAGCTACTGCCAGGACACCTTTGCAAAACGTTTCAGTGTTCAGGATATTTTGCACAGACCCTTCCACGTTTCTCTGTGGACCCTAGAGAAAATACCAAAGTAAAACTGCAGAAGCTTCAGATTCACAGTATCACCCAGGAGAAATATCTAGCTGTGAACACTTTTGAAAAACAATCCCACTTTCTCCTGTTTATTCTCAGTGGATGAAAATGATTTTCCAATAAACCAAGCATAAACTAAGCCCAAGAATTATACTGGTATTGAGAAAACATGAGTACACTCTCTCACGTCTCTAAAGATCTCTAAAATATTTTTAGGCCCTAAATAATAATAAGCAGAAATGAGGCTGCTGTGACTTCCAGAGATTATTTTCTGAAACTATTAATTAAAAAANCAGAAAACATGTCCTTGTTCTTACTAAGCAAAAAATTAACATTTCCTGGTCAACAGGATAAAAATTAAAAAGATTAGGTGTAACACTCTGGAATATATAATTTTATTCAACAAGTGAACTAACTTGGTATTTAAAGAAAAATATACTCTCTTGTTGCTAAATATTTTGATCCATTTTTGTGTTCTTTTGTATCAAATCTAGTCTGAACTTTGGGTGCCTTTTTCTAACCACTAAGCGTGCCAAACAGTTTATGAAAACCCATGCATGCACACGCATACACGCCCTGTCAACACGGTAATCGCCCAAGTCAAATTGAATTTCGTTGAAGTATTTTAGCACCTGCCTTTCAACTGTTTCCTTGTTAAAGCCCTGACATTTCCTTCTGTTATGTTCCATGAGGAAAACACAAAGCCATAAAGCAGCTTCTTTCCAGGCATCTCGCTGCCTTATTTTTGTGAAGCTCTGGCAAACAAAAGAAATTCCACTTTAAGTTTTCTGACATTTCTTCAGAGTCATATCCAAAACAGAAACTCTTCTACGAGTGACAATGTTGCAAAAATATTAGTAAGAGATCTGTACTTGTCTAAAAGAAAAAAATCTCTCCCAGCCTGAGAGATTGTAACATCCATATTTTTGCCCTTCTCCAAATCTTCACATACAGTAACAGTTTAAAATCTTATCAAAATTTTACGTGATTTGATAATGCTATCTCTTTTCCAGAAACTTGGTGGTTTTAAGTAACTAAAACTGAAACTTGGGGTGTGTGTGTCTGCTGAGCTTTTTGACCAAAAAAGTGGAAGGGCCTGAATAAACAAATTGAAAAAAAGATGAATAAATAAAAAGGTCATAGGATTAGGCCATTTTCACAGTGGTTCGGACTTCTGCTGGTTCTGCACTGGGAATTAATCTATTTCTTCTAACTGCTGAGCTACTGTTTGACAATAGTTCACCCCTAGAGCATTGGTTTAACACAGGGGACTGAATAAAAGTTTTTATAAATAATAATCCTCTCTAGCCCCTTGACCCAGTGCTAGACCACAGAGTTGGTAAAAACGCTTATAAATTCTGGTTCCTACCTCCCAAAGTCCATTTTGTCCAGGTAGCAAGTTATGGTACTTGGAAATGACACAGTTTTACCCTGCTGGATTCCAAGTAGAAACACTTATGTTGCAAATTGCTTGCTTTTTAATGATTTATACTTTACAATTTTTATATGTATTATATAGTGTCTATTTAAGAAAAACATGCCATTAGTCTGCAATGGGGATAGAAACATGAAAGGAAATAAGGACTTTAGGATCAGGACAGTGATAAATGGGCTGTTTGTTACCTGATCCCACTTGAAGGAAAAATTTGAACTCATTTGGTTAAAGACATGTCTGTATAGACATAATTACCATTTCTGGCAGAGTTTTTTAAGCTCTATTTTCTTAGCTAAAACATCAGTAGATCAGGTTCTAAGACTCCTGTCCTAATGAACCAAAATTGAAAAACAACCGAGAGCTTCCTATTAAATCTAAATCATGAAATTCACGTTTCATCTGTATTCCCATTCCAGTGAAACAACCTACTGTTTCTCCAGAATTATTCCTTCACACCTACTCAGCTTTTCCTTCGTGAACTTAACACTACCAAAACCGCAGCTCTGTGTCTGGTAGTCTGCAACAAAGACATATTTTAAATAGGGATATATAGCTAAATGCAAGTGAATTAGAGCTACTGAGCAAGTGGAAGGTGTCTCGGATCAGTATAACATTTTTAGCCCTCCCCAAAACTGAGTTAATGCATTTTATCTCCCAGCCAGGGCAGCTCAGCTGTGTCAGCTCAGCTGTTAGTATGCAAGTAGTTGATCAGGGTAAGATGATAACGTTTAGTCATAAGTCCAGAAACTTGCTATGAAAATCTGAAAGAAAAACTGCTTTTACAACAGCTAAATAAGCACAGACTAATAATTTAAAAATATTAAATCCAAACCAGATTTTCCTGACCTACAAGTTAGTGAATGGATTGCTCACTTATGTGACAACCAGATAAGTGTGGGTTTTTTTGTATGCCATACCCCATCCACATTTACACCTTCTTTTCTAAATCTAAATGGAGAAGAGAAGGAATGAGTTCTTTTCAGCAGTATTGTTTATTTTACCTCTGCCTTATTTTACAAGTAGCTGTATTTACTAAATACTTTGAGAATAATACTTTGCCATAATATTTCAGGTTCTGTTGTGAAGATTGAGTTCTAGAAAATGAAACTGCAGTAAAACCACATTCTGATATCTCCTCTTTGGGTCTGAACTTGTTATTCAGCAGATTTATTTTGCTGCCAGTGATTTAAAGCCAGGTGCTACAGCGTATTAGAATATAGACATTTTGATGAAATAAATGCAAATCAAACATGAAAGTGTAGCTGGCACGGCTGAGTATAAAACATTATGTTGCTGTTAAACTGGCTACAGATAGTAGAACAAAACATGTTTGACAGTGAAAAAAGTCCTCAGGCTATGGAGCTGGCACCATGTCAAAGGGAGAACGAAACCATCTTTCTGTTGCACATGGTTATTGATCACTGAGGCAAAATTTCTGTAAACAAAATGCATTGACTTTGTCAGCCTCTCCCACCCTATCTTTTCCAGCCAGGCCACTGACGTCTTTCAAAAGCATGTAGTTTGTCACTTGAAAGCATGTAAGACTTCAAAAGAAGTGTTGTGCTGGAAAAGAGTCTTGGGAAGCAGCATTAGAAAAAAAATATGGAAAAAACCCCCCAAAGTGTCCATTTTCAAGAGCAGTAAGCTATATTATACTGCATAGCTTTCCACTCAAGCTTTGATGATTGAACAGTTTTGTTACATTTTGAATTTAGATAGGATTATATGTGGGGTGCCCTTGAAAAAAGATGTAACTTTTGACTTTAAATCTGGCTTAATAGTATGACTTTGCTGTCTCAAGAAAGCATTGAAACAACCTTATCTTATTACCTACTTGGTACCTTGTGATAAAATACCACTCTTTAAAAAAAACAATTTAATTATAACTTTATTAGATTCCTTGTTTTTGTAGGGTGTTGGAGTCAGGATTAGTCATTAATATGTATCAAGTTTGCATGTAAATGTGGTGCACAAAAAAGAGTGAATTAAAACCTATCGAGAGAGGGAATAGCTAGAGAAGGAGAAAGGCAGGGAGAGAGGGGAGGAGGGGGAAGAGAAGCTGAGCGAGACAGACGGAAATCACTTTCAGGGACCAGAACCAGCAGGATTCCAGGTCAGGAGAACTTACAGAGACCAGGGGTGGCCCTTCTCTCCTGAAATGGATGAAGTAGAAGGAAATAAAATCCCTCGAAGGAAAATTCAGTCCCCTAAACTGAAGATGTGGCTTTAACATGTTTATTTTAAAATGTTCAAATTTTAACAAGCCTCTGAAAATCACACGGATTTAAACCATGTTTCATCATCAGACATACCACTGGAATTTTTGTGGTTAATTAACAGGTGATATTACCAGAGGGGAGATTTTAGAGCTGTTTTTTTTACCCAAAGCAAACCAATAATGTTGACATAAGGTATCTTTTATATTCTTTTTTACCAGATCCTTTTAAAAAATGTTGTTGGTATATGTTATTAAAAAGTAATTTAAAGTACATTCATATTATATTTTCTTTAAACAAATAAAAATCATAAAATAGTTCTAAAGATGAATGACAAAGTAGAGGTTAAATGCTCTCTATTTCCAAGTTTTAATATATTTACATTTACCAAAAAAAAAAAAAAATTTCAATTTCCTATAGCTCACTAGCTACTGTTTCATCCGTGCTTTTCAAACTATACACCAACCTGTTTTCCACATTATTGTAAAACACTATTGTAAAAAACCTTATAGGTTAAATTAATCATTAAAGAAAGAAGGAAGTTTAAATAAACTGTTAAATAACAGTTGCCATATATTCTTCTGAAATATTTTTCAGTAATTTAAATTGATCATATTAGTCATTTGGTCATATTCACCAAAATGGCTAACATTATGTGAGTTTAAAATTTTCAGGGAACACTTATCTCACCTGTCATTTCTTCCTCTTCTTTTGTATTAGGCAAAGAATAAGTACACAAAGCTTCTGGCTAATTTTCTGCGCTTTTTAAAGACAAATTTTATATTGAAATCAATGTGAAATTTTCCTCAAAGAAGGAATTCACTTTAAGGCTGAGATCATGGCTTTAATGGGCTCAGCTTTCAGTTGCTTCAAAGTAGTGTTTTCCAACAACTGAGTTTGGCTGGCTCCAAAAACACCTTGATCTTTTTTTTTTTTTTTTTTAATTACATTTTTCAATTAATTTGATCTGACAATTATATGATATATATTTGTACTTGTATAGGCAGCTTTTGCCATTGTAACACTTCAGCACAATGAGAAATCACTACCAGTTGAAGCGTGTTTACTAATACTGACCCAGGGGACAATTTGAAAACTAATTGCTCTGTACCAGCATACAAATGATCATAAACAGCACCAAGAAACATTTTTGTTAATCAGCTCTTGAGCAATTTAGTAGAAAGGGCAAAAAAACCCCCCAAATTAAATAATACTATTTTAATTTTGTTACTTTTTTTTCCTGGATAAAGCTGAGGGCATAGGCATGGTAGCAATGGATAAAACTTGTAAGATTTCCTGCACTACTTTTTGTGAATAAATCCAGATTTAGAGATCAGTGTGTGCAGTATGGGAAGTGTTGGAATTGAGCATAGATGTAACAGATTACATTAGATTAACACACTGTCTTTTTCTTTTGTCTCAACAGCAGTGTCTACCCTTATTAGCATTGATTTCTTGTTGGTTGAAAGGAAGGTGTCTTTCAGAAGACTAGAGAAATATCACTTATTTTAAATAAATTATTCTCAGATAATATTAAGACAACAAATCAAGACACTTGAGGAGATGGAAAGATGGTTTACCAAAGGCTGATTGTGTTTGGCAAAACTAGCGCATTTTTTGGTAATTCGTTTTCTAAGCAAAGGAATTGTCATGCGTTTTCCAGTAATGATTTCACTTGAAGACCTTTTAGTTAAACTGGACATCGGAAGAAATGTATAGAAGAGGATAAACAAAACAATGGGGGAAAGACATTGAAAAATAAGCGGCCTGTATGCAGGTACGATTTGGGAAAGCTTTGCAAAGGTTAGTGTCTGGACTCACTGGTTCAAAATTTCACAAAAAGTAGAAAAATGGCAATAAAACAAAAATAAAAGGCATAATCAAATGCAATTCCATAAAGAAGAACTAGATAACCTAACTAATTATAATTTAAACAATAAAACATGCCATAAAAGACCATGCCTGATCATGTATGCAAAGAATATGCATGTTTCAGTTTATGGAAGGTTTGCTGTGAGCTATCAGCACGATTCTGCTCTGAAAACAGAGATAGCAGATATTACAGGGAGAGGCGTTTCCACTGGAGAATGTAGTGCAAGATACTGGATTCAGTTCAGAGGAGAATGTGTGCAGCTCTGCTCCCCCATGGTCTAGAGGAAATTCAGATTCTTGCAAGTACAGGAAAAGCCTCTTGGCTGATTATTAATTTGCAGGACTAATCTTATGAGAGGAGGCTAGAACACACTTTCTTAATTATGTAGTGAAATGAAAGACTGGAAAATATTTTTTCACTCTAAAAAGCTCATAAAGTAGAACGCTAGAGACTAAAAAGTATTTTAGCTGAAAACTAGTGTTTGGCATGTGAACATAGATAAACAAAGTGGTCATGTACAGGTCTAGGGTGGAAATTATTAGAAAGGTTTTTAGCCATTAGATGAGTGAGGTTTGGACCAATCTACTACTTTGCAACACCGGGAGACAAAAATGCCTAAATGATTTTAAAGGGAACCTTGAAGATACATTAAAAGGACTGTGTTGTGTGATTTACTTCAAGAGCAAGAATGTATATTTGATATAATGGGTAGCTCCTTCAGGTTCTTGGTATCGACAAATTGAAACAATCAATTAAAACAAAAATAGAAAAAAAAAAAACCCTGAAGATATTAGTGACAGTAGTATTTCGTTTATACATTGCAATAATTTACATTACTGTAGTAGATATTTTTGAAAGTATAATCTAAATGTGCTAAAACAAACACTGAGGAAAAAGGAATGTTTTCACAGATTCATGGTCAACACTATTACTATGAGTTCTCCAATCAGATTACAGCTACTGTGGACCCCATCAAATGACATAATTATCTTCCCAGGCTCGAGGGTCTTCAAAATCCATTTGTTCCAAATGTGTTGTGGTGTCATAAGTACACTTACTTGGTTTTGCTGTATTTATGCTGAGTTGTGTACAAGGGTGTAATGGATATCTAATGTCTTGGAAGAGTGTGATTAGAGGGGTGGGATGTGAAAACAAGATGCATTGTGAAAACAAGATGAATTTCCCGGTTTGTGCTAGAACTAGAAGCAGATTGAATTCAGTAAATTTCAGTAGATGCCATATAAATCAGAGTTTTCTGACAAAACAATATAGGGTGAGTCTTCTAACAGCAATGATTTTATGGTCTCGATGAGTAATAAAACTCCCTTTGCAAACATGTGGTATTAATTAGACACCAGTAATAATTCATTATTATATTGTCAGAGGGCCATAAACAGGGCAAAAGCCAAAGTCAAGTGCAATGTCACCTAACAGCATAATATATTAGCAAGAATGAAAAAACAAATTTCTAATGTTTACTACTTCTTTATTAAGTTAGAAGCAGTATGCATCTCTACATGCTGATTTGTCTTTACTGATGAAAGAGCACAGAAACAAATAGAATGTTGTTAACGTTTAAATTCCCCTCAGATATCTAGCGTTACAGAGCAAGGTTTGAATGAGGATGCCATTTGATCACACAAAATAGCTCATCTTCTCTGAATGCAAGTGTACACGGAAGGTGTAGTCAGGGAATGTACTGCACCATCAGGGAAAGCCTCCCCAGAAACTTTTGGTGAATAATTTGGTTTTAATTTATTATGAACAATCTGAGCTCATGGTCTCTTTGAATTTCTTAGTCTTAACTATGCTGAAATGATCTGTTGCTTGCAGGAGATTACTGGAACACAAATAATTTGGAGAGTTGCCTCAGAATTGCCTGAAAAACTTTCTTTTTGGTCTTCAGCTGCGGTGTTTTATGTTCGTTTGTAAGTATTTTGTTCTCCAGTTTAGCCTTTCTTAAAAAAGGGAAAGTCTACATGTTCTTAATGCCAGTTGAATTATTTAAGCAAGCAAGTCTGAGCCCAGATGTGAAAACTTAGGGAAAGAAATTGATAGTCCCCAACAGAAAATAGGAATTATAGCTGTTTTCTTTTCTATGAGACACTTTCTCTTAGGTCCCAGTTTGGCAGAATACTGGGACTTAAGAGAAGGCATTATTTCAAGGAAAGAAATAGTTCTAGTCTACTTCAATGGGCTACTTCTGTGCTAAGGAATCACATGGGTTTAAATATCTTACTGGATCAGCCTTTTAGGTTTTGGAATTTTCACTGGCTGGATGGAGCCTTGCTATTGGGTCATTGTTTTTACTACCATGGCAATAAAATTTGAAACCTCTCCGAATAGACTGAGATGGGGAGTTCCAGACTAAAAATGGAAATGTGTGAGACTCAGTTATTGTTCATGTATTTTCCTCACACTCAAAGCTTAACTCTAGCAAGTAGTTATGCAGGCATTTTCCCCAGACACACTTTTAACTGTGTATAAGCATTTGTATGGATGGTCCCAAGTCATCATGATTTTAGTGATGACTTATTTCTATAAACTAAGAACGAACACTTTCTACAGAAAGAAAAAAGCATCTGGAAACTCTGGACACATTTTGGTGGTGTGGTACATTTTGCATGGGATAGGAACTTTCTTAGCCCAGATTCACATTAAACACTCCTTCCAAAGGCAGTGGGTGCTGGATTTCCTTTGTCTCTCTGTTACGGCTCAGACGTAAACCAAAACTACATATGGACACAGTGCTGATCAGCTGAGCATTTGTTGTTAACTGTGCGTGTACTCCAGCTTGAACTATTATGTGCTAGCTTAAACCTCTTTCCCTGAGCCAGTCGTGTTCAGTTGAGGCAGAGTAAATCTCAAAGCTGTACCAATGCGATCATGTGCAAAAGGCCTTTTAAATAGCAATTTGGTGCTCTTCCTAAAGAAATTTATGGGTTTTGAAGCTCAAGTAGGATATGCAAAGACGACAGTGCTTTGTTTTTTATCAGAATGTAATAGATTGGGTCAGGCAGAAAACATCTGCTTATCTGAAAAGTGTCTTTTCAATGGCCTCTTTTGGCAAAACAGCAGGAGGTCATTTTGGTTTTTTGGTTGTCTCACTCAAAGAAGCAGCCCTGCATGTTAAAGTTCCTTAATGTAGCTGGTATTAAAAGACATTATCTGCTGGCTCTGCTTTGAGCAGAGTGGTTGGACTGAACAATCTCCAGAGGTTCCTTCCAGCCTTAACTGACTTGAGTCCTGAACCCATGAGTGAAAACTTAAATTTCAGTCACCTTCAAGGTGGGGCTATCCGTCCTGTTCAGGAATTGATTTTTTCTTTTCAGAAGACTAAAGGCTGCCTTTGCTGTATGATGAGGACTTACAGGACTGTTATGCACTGTGTTTTCTCTTTTTGGTTTTATTTAGTGACGCTTGAGTTCACTGATGCACAGCCAGGACGACGCTGCCCATCTACCTCTGCAAGCAGCGAAACACAGCCATATGCTAACAATCCCAGCATCCAGGTCAACATACAGCAGTCACAAATAGTAACCGAATAGTACATAATCCATCACTTTCAGGCTAAAGAACCAGATTTAATAGTGTAGTTAGATTTTATAAGCACTTGAAATAGCACTTGGTTAGTAAAACCCAATAAAACAGACTTTTTGCAGTAGTACAGTGTATATGTATATATTACACAGCTAATCAAGTCTGAATTTGTTTTTAACAATCAGTTAGTACTTACTGATTGTCGTGTCCAGTAGCTATCTGGTTTAATTCATAACTGGAAAACTTAATTTGAGCTGTCATTGTAAGTTTTTTCATTCAAAGTGTCTCTCACTAAACAGCCTAGCCAAACAAACCAAAAAAGAAGTAAAAAGTCCAATATACACAAGAGCTATAGTGTAAAAAAAATCAAAGTCACTGAAGCACATCTATTGAATGAGATTGTTTGGTTTAATTCTAGTGGTTACTCTAAGTGAGACTGGCACAAAATATTTCTTACCATTGAAGCAGGAGCCACAACTCAGAGTCTGACAGTTCATTGAATTTGTTTCTGTATCTATGGAAAAGAGAGAAATGGCGTTGCAAAGAATGACTGGGTAATGCACTCAAACAAAACATCATGACTGCAGTATCCCTTCCTACCAGTTTACTTTGCCAAAAACTTTATGATATTTGAATAATGTACAGTATTTGGGAGGGGAAGGAGGCATAAAATTTCTACATAAAGCTTTCTCTAACGGGCTGTCAGTGACATGCAACTCAAAGGTATATGTGTCGAGTTGTTGCAGGAGTGCAGAGAGAGTGCTGTCTTGCAGTATTTGCACCTTTGTTTGCAGTACTTTTCAGTGGGAAAAATGACTAGTTAGTAACTGCCAGTAAAACTAGTTTGTTGTGTGATGTCTGAAATCAGGATCCTTCTGAATCCTGTGCAAAGTGAGGAGTAGAAAGCTCCTGCAGTCTCCTGAATGAAATTGAAACCTTCACATCATCTAGGTGGTGACCACAGGTTATAACATAGCCCAGTGGCATTAAGTGGTTAATATTAATGATGTTTGGCTTTGTTATGGACATAGAATCCAAAAATTTAATGAAGTACTTAAAATACAGTAGGACTGTACTCTGATTTAGGTTGTACTTTTGGCTGCAAGGTAAATGTAGCCGCTTAGATACCATTCAGGAACTGATTTCAGTTGCAGAAAGTTTGATGAGCTGAGACATAAATGATCTTGACCGGCTGTTTATCTTGGTTCCTTCACAGAGCACAATGTTGCCGGTGTATAAAAATCTTTCCACTCTGAGACTATTGCTCAATTATCAGAGTTGTAGTGGAGGGAAACAGTCACTTTATGAATGAAAAGAAACACACAGCCTGACTGCCCAAATACATGTCCAAATGTATATCCAGTCACCCAAATACTGAGCTTCTATATACTTATGTGCATATATAGCAAATGTGTTCTGTGTCATGTTGTATTGAATCCAATTGTTCCATTAAAAACTTTGAACATTAAATAGTTGTTAAAAGAAGCTCTTTTCAATGCTTTTGCACATCATTTAAAATGCAATAGGTAATAGAATTTTCTCATTGCAAGGGACATGATTAATACCCTGCAGGATTAGAAGAACCTGCCTGGTAAGCTGACTTTGTGTTTTATTTTTTACATCTCTCTCCAGGCTCAACAGACTTTAACGAGTTCAATTAAACATCTTTGTTTTCAATTTAAAATATATTTACTTATAATTTAATGCTCCATCTGGAAGCCCTATGTTTCTGGAAGAGCTGGTTTTGGACATTTAAATATTCAAGAAGAAATAAGCTGGCAGAAAACCTCTGAAGCTATACAGTATTTTGAAAACAAAATTCAGTTCTATAATCAGATCTGTCATTATAATGCACCTGCATCTGAATTAACATTGCTCCAGAGAAGTATTTTACACAACAGACTGTAGCAATTTGTATGTTCATCAGACATTGAGTGGCATAAATTCTTTTTCAAGTATTTCAGATTTTTTGATTGTCAAAACAAGGTGTTGCTGGCCGTTTCTATTTGCTCCAGAGGGCAAGTTAATTCTCCTGGAGCAATAGTTAACCAACTAAGTATCACAAATACTATAGCTATAATATATAATGGATGGCTGACTGCCAGTCTTAATACTCTTTGCTAACTGATGTATGTAATTTATATTTTATTTCTACTTTTTGCACAAATTGCACTCAGGTAGTTCTCAAAAGATATTTCCCTATCAAGAAATAATTTTCTGAATATTAATAACGTAAAAAACCCTGCAGAACACTAGACAAGTTATATGGAAAGTTTAATAACCACTTTACAACATAATCGTTTGTTAATTGTTGTAAGTACAGGCCTGCCAATCAACGTACAGAAATGTGCATAGCTGCTAGCAAAGCCACTGTAAAAATTTTAACTTGATGTTGGCACAATTTGATATGAGATCTGAGTTTATACTGTGAAAGGCGGAGAAAACCACGGACAAATAATTTAAATTTCCCCATTTGAAATATGATTTTAAAGACAATATCTACTTTCATGGCCGAGGAGCAATGAGGAAAGGAAATGCAGGGAAAAGATAAGAAGTTTGACTGTTAGATACTCCACCTGCCTTGCACCCCTTTGTGGCTGTCAGTGAGGGTGAGTCGTCAGCCTATCGCTGCACAGAATGGTTGCGTCTCAATTCTGACACACGTTTCTGTGCCCGTGGAGCCATCACATTTTGATGTTAATTTCATTTAAATGGTAGATCAGGCCTTGAAATGACATCATTTCAGATTTCAGAATGATTACTGCTGTATGACAGTTCACTCTATTCCTTCATTCTTACATGGAAATGAGCTTTAAAACAGCCCAAAATTACAATTTTTACATAATTGACATAATCTCAATAAAGAGTTCAACAAAAGGGACCAGATTTAGACACAGAATCCAAAAGTTAGTAATTGTCTTTTGTTACTCAAGAAATATGTACTTCTAACTTGAAAATAAAATACCGACATCCCTGCTTTTTTTAATATGGTGATGGCCTGCATGAGATTTTAAAAATAATTTTCTTTTTAAAAGATAAGTTAAATTGACAATTAAGGGATATTGAAATAATTTCTGGAAATTAATATGAATTACATTTAATACAGACTCATTTTTAGTCCAAAGAAATCCGCAGTCATCTTGGTAGACTAGGCAATTTTTAGGAAATACAAATTAAGTGCATTCTTCAGCAAAACAGGTTGAATGTATGGAACTTTCACAGGCCACACACGTATGGAGTTTAGTATAGAGCTGAGTTTATGGCATGTTTGGTACTATCAGGAGTGAGTGTCAGGCAGCTCATAAATGATCTGCAATAATTCTTTTCATTCTTCGTTAGCTTCCACTGCTCCTGATACCGCTTCCAATGATAAACTTCAACAAGCTCCTCATTAGCTCTCATTTATAAAATGTGATAATTTTCTTTTAGAATTTCACCTTGAAAGAGCCTGTTAGCTTGATTCAGCAAAGCATTTCTTCAGCTGCCTAAAAGAAAATAGTTGCACTGACTGTTCTCTTTCTTCACCTGAACACATTAGATGTTAATAATTTTTGGGTTTCTTTTTTGTTTATAACCATTTGGAACAATTACAAGTCTATACCGTAGTTGAACAGTTTGATGGTATTTATATCAGATATTCTTCCTAAATCATTATGTGCCTAAGAGAAGCACATTAACAAAAATGAATGTATCTTAGGGTACTCAGACTGATACATTTATCAAAACTATGTCAAACCATTCTGTTTAATTTAAATTATGCATAGATTTTCCTCTCCACTCTTCAGCTCCTGACCAGTAGGTCATTAGATTTTTTTTTCCAGCTCATTTTCTACCCTCCATCTTTAACATAATCCTTTCATTTTCAACTGTGACTACTTATGTCAGGAAGTACGCAATTGACTTAATGCACATACACACATTTCCTTCAAAATAAAATGTTTTTTCACTTGTTGTCAGTCATATTGTCCTAAACAGTTCTTGAGAATATTTTTATGCCTACATTTTCCTAGATGTTAGCTGATGTTAATATTTGAACACTATTTATTTTTCTCTTGTAAAAAATACTCAACTACAGTTTTTCCAAGATAGGACTTTTAAAATTATTCTTGAAAATGCTATGTCATTATTACCTTGTATTGCACTAACCAAGAATATACTACAGAGGATTTTGATGTGGGTGTTTCATCGCCTTATTTATCACAATAACTTCAGTATTAGAACAATAAAGTAGTAACACTTCTGAGATTCCTTTGAGGTTTTAAATTGTTAGTGCTGTAGAAACAGTGCTGTGAGCTGATGCCAACATATGTTCCTGGAAACATTTATAGTAATAATACAGCTTCAGCAGCGATGGTAATAGTATAAACAGGGCAAAGGAAATACCAGAAATGCAGCAGATGCAATTGATTATATGCCTTGGAGAATATCCCACTTATGTATTTTAGGTCCTGTCAATGTAAGTCAAAAGGAGGTGATGTTGTCAGTAAGATATATCACAGTCAAAATAATAGACAGTGACAGCAGTCTCCCCATGCTGATGGAACAGATCACGATTTTTGAAATGAAGAAGACATCCATAGCACAGCTGAGGTATTATAAACCAGAGGAAAACAATCTGATTTAAACATCTGAATCATCGTGAGCTGTGATCAAATTTATGCTGAAAGTTCATATGACTGATAGGGCCACATCAACTTTATTTTCAGCTGATAGGGCTGCTTTATGTTGAGTTAACTGTTGTGTTTGAACTTGATCTATGTTTTATTCCTGCCCTAAATGTTTGCAGCTTTCATTATTTCTCAGGCTTGTAAATCTGGAAGCTGAGCACTGTTTTTGAGGAACGGGAATAAATACCCAGCAAAGGCAAGCATACAAGTCTTGATTTAGAAGACAGCACTCAAAGTTCCTCTGATGGTTAAGTATGGCATAGGCCTGAAGAAAGCTTTTCCTGTTTTTATGAGTTCAAAGCTGCAAAGAGTTATTTCACCAATTTTGGAATGAATATTTTAAACGTACAAGTAAAATATTACCTGCTTTGAAAAGCTTTCTCACTCTTCATTATGAGTAAATGTTAATATTGCATTCTAAAGAATTCTGTGCTAAGAACTGCACCTAAGTTTACCTTTTGTAATATGGAAATTCTCACAGGGCCTCCTAAAATTCTTTTGAGAGTAGATTAGCCTTACATGTTTGTATAAAGATGAGAGTAATAGAAAATTGTTAGGCTATTCTATAACTAAAGCATATTTAATGTACATTTGTATCATAATTTCTTTGAAATTACATATTATATGGATATTTAAATCAAAATATATTTTCTTTGAATAAAAAGAAAAAAAATTTGTAATTTGTCAAATAATGCCGACATATAATCTGCTGGAAAATAGATTTATTTTCAACTGTATTAGTTAATAATAGGTAATTAGGTAATGTAAAGGCTGAGTTCCAATGTGTAACCCTTTTTTAATTAACAAAGTGTGTCTTAAAAACAGTAGCAAGGGACAGACCACAGTCTGACCCTGTGTAGTTAAATCAAAACTTTTCTGCTTGTTACCTAACTCTGAAAACTTGGCGATTAGTGGGAAAATCGACTTGTGGCCACATATCAGTGGAGATGGATGTGCAACAGTCTTTGCCACCTGGTGGAAGATCCCACAGCTCCCTAGTTTTTAAGTAGGCAGTGTGGTTTAGAGTAGCTGATGTGACACTAATGTATGGATCAGTAATTAATAGACAGTTTTTATAACTCATCTACAGTGACTGATTGAGCGATTTTCCTTTAGGTAATCTCAGTGCTTTCAAAATATTGTGCTGGATACATGCAAAATGCCATTTTTAAAAACGGTAAGAGGAATGTGCACATTCTGATTCAGAAGGAAATCTTTCATGGAAAAAGAGGCAAAAAAGAGGTGTTAGGTTGTGGATAACTTTCCCATCTGAGCTTGCATATTTTGTGAATTTGGCCAGATTCTGATGTCACTTATGTTGCAATAATCTACCATCTATCAAGCAGCTTTACACACCCTGCCACTTCACGTCCCCTTAAGAGAGTGTGGAATACTTGCAGCACTTATTGCAGCATACACTAAACTTTGATTTTTACAGATTTTTCAGGATTTCATCCCTTGGTTCCTCTCCCCTCCCCCCCCGCCCCCATAAAATTGCTTATATTGTGTGCAGAGTGCTGAAGGAATACTCCCAAAATATCATATATTTGCTACAAGGAATAGAATTAATGAAGATTCACATAATTTACACTGGGAAAAATTTTAATAGGTTCTCTGTAGTGATTTAATTTCAATATGAAAACTATCCTTGCTTAAAAAAATAACCTTTATTTTATTATTGAATCATGAGATTGAGTTCCAAAGATTTACAAGCCTCTCATCTAACTCATGTCCAAATGATCCTTCATACCTTTATTTTATTCCCCCTGCACACCTTGGAATACAATTCCCAGGTATATCCTTATCGTGGAATAATTCATCAGGTTTCATGGTGAAGTCATAAGAGCAGGTGTTAATTTACATGGAGTCTCTTCAGCATTTGCACAGTAACCACAGGCAGCAATTTCATAGTGTGTAATGAATTCAGCACGGTGGTGGTTTCTCGTATCAGCACTAGATGTGGCCCCAGTTAGGGAGCAAGCAGAGCTCCCTCTGATACTGCGTGTTTTTCATTAATGGGCAGCTGGCACACATTAATTTCTTGCTTGACTGTGACACTGACCACAAAGGGCTGCAGCAATTGGTTAATCCATTCTGCTGAGCTCAGATTATAGACTACTCAGGTCTTCCTGCTGCTGCCAGTCATCTCTGTCTGGTAACTTTCTGGACACCTTGCTCTTTCCACAAAGATGTCTTTGTTGCTCATATTCTAAAATTTAAATCTAATTTTTTCTGACCTCCCCAAAATTCCTGGTTATGAAAGCAGTGCTTTACAATAAAGGACTTTTTATTTCATATGGATTAGGCTATTAGCCTTTAGTGATAACAAAACTCAAACCAAAAGTAGGCACGCTCTTCCTAAATATTAGAATTATACTTTTTTCAAGGATGGAAACTCTCATAGTCATCATTCACTTACCATGGACTCATTTTTTTCCACTCTGTCATCGTTAAACCCCATCATGCTACCTAAGGATGTATCTAATTTTATGATATACTCTAGATGAGGACTGTGTTTTAGGTGTGAAATCTGCCTGTTGTTCTCACATACCTTCCAAGGAAACCAGAGGGTGTGAACAGGGTTTCCTTTTGATGACATCGCCGTGGAAGATGTGTTCCAGGTGTGCACTGTTTCAGCAGCTAATTTTCTTCAGTTCTAGGACCAGCCTCAGTCCCACAAAGTAAAATCCCTGAATATTTACAAACCTTACTATTGGATATTTCAGTGTACAAGTCTCTTCCAATTGAGCTGTCTCTTTTTAATTTTCTCATGATCTCATTTCTTCATCCTTCAGGACAGATAGGATGGATGGACGGACGGATGGACAGATGGATGGATGGATGGACAGATGGACTCTGCTTTTAGTAATAAATTATCAGTTTGAGTCTTGAAGAAAAACATTCATTAATCCTACACTATTATCTCTTAATAATTAATAAAGGTTTGGGAACTGATACTCCTATAAAATCAACAGGAGTTCATTTTCCTTACACAAGAGTAAAATTTACTATTTTCCCAACTCTAAGTTGGGGGTCATCTTTTCCAGTCTCATAAATCTCATAATCTAGGAATTAATCACAAGGTTTTAATGTGCCTTGGTATAGACTTCAGTTCAAGCTCTGTTTTTTGAAGTATGTGGCACTGTAGCTTATTAATTCCATTTGAATTCATAACATTCAAAGGCGGCTGTGAATCTCTTGGACAGTTTTTGGTCCTGGAATCACTCTTTAGTGATTCAATTTCCTCACAGAAGGTACAGCCAGCCTGATGCTGGAGTTGGTGGGATACACACCCCTCTTCCACGGCCCTGAGTGAAAAGGTGTGAGCCGGTATCGTGTGCAGTCTTGCTGAATTGGGTGTTTGTACAATGGGCTCAGTGGACTTGAAGGCTGCCAGCTGTATGTTGGTACAGCAGGGAAATATTGCCTACTGAAAAACATGAGCTTCCTTATCTTTCTTAAAAGCAAACATCTTTGATAAGAGATAAAAGATATTAAGCTAATAGCTCTTATGTTCTCCGTTTGCAAATAAGGACGTATAATTACATAAGATGTATTCCAAATTCTTATACATAATTGATCTAACTACATGGACATCGTTTTGAATTATGATATGAAATTAAAATTATGTGTAATTCTACTAATATATCATAATTACAACAGAAAAAACAGGTATATTCATCAGATACAAAAACCATCAATGTAAGCTGGCAAAAAAGGCTTCATTATGATTCATTATGAAACATATAATCATCATGAATAGTGTACAGTATTAACGATAATTTATTATGAAGAGTAGAGCAACTATTTTTCATTATTTAAACAGTTTGCAGAAAAAGAACTGAATATTGCATTTGAATCTTGATAAACTGAAAAATCTGCAAGAGAAGTCAAAACCCTGTACATATCTATAAAAAGTACGTATTTGAATGCATCGAGGTCTGCATAATCTCAGCTGGTTGTAACACTTCCCTCTTCTTCGTTCTGTGTTTTCCAATGTGCAATATGTCCAAATCAAGGGTGAATTTGATCATCTGAATTGCAGTAAATTTTATTATTTTCTTCTTAGAAGCCAAAGAAAATTTTATGGCAAAGGTATTTAACATAGATTTTTAAATATCTTCATAAGAATGTTCTTTGAAGACCTTTTAAAACTGGTAGTGTGTTACTTCCTCATATTACAAATACAGCGTTCTTTGCTTACTTTAGTTTAAATTATATAAATGACAAATTATTACAGACATGAAAGAAGTACCCAAATGCTGTAAGATTATTTAAACTGCAAAAATTAATATAAAAGAGTTATTATTGACACTAACTTTTCCTAAATATTGGTAAAAGCATGTCGTAAATTCTCAGTGTTGAGAGCCAAAAATTATCATGGTTTCTTGGATCCCTATGATACCGTTATGCATCCATCCAAATACTTCTAAAAGATTCAAGACTGAGAGAAAATAAGCGTCTTCCAAACACAAAGTGCTGCTCATTTGTCCCACACGGAAAATATTTAATCTTTTTCTGACATGAAAAGATCATGTATAGGATGTTGAAGGATTACCATTTACTTTAGCTCTCCTTCATGAGACTTCTTCGAGCAGTTGGAGTTACAAGACTTGTGTACACCAAGCTTACTGGAAAACAAATCAGATAACATTGTTTGAATTGGATGCTCCGAAAAAAGTGGTATGTGCTCACACATTCTTGCCCCTGTGAATTTGTTCTCACCCAAATGCTAGAGCCAACAGAGCTGAAGGATTATCGTGTTATCGGTTTCCTAAGCCAAGCAAATTAGGATGTTTTTCAACAGTCGGATCTACCAGCTTCACATTATACAATGAAGACTGTCATTCCATAAAAACATATCACCTGCTGGCTCTGATAAGATTCAGTAAATAACAGCTCTGAAAGGCTGAACTCTTTAAATTGTAAGTGCTTCTGGAAAGGACAATTCTTGGCATTTCATGAGTCACTAAGACAATTAAAGATCCATATAAAAGCCTTGTGAAGGAAATGAAAACATTCTATTATGTACTGAAATTTTGAATTCCATATTGTGAGGGACTATCTTTTGCTGCAGCGTTAAAGAGCGGTTTGGTAATCTCTCAGAACAAATCTTTACTCTTTATCACTGTTTATAATGTTTTAAGAGACCTGGGTTAAGAATTTCTGGTCCACTATTAAAGGGCCAAGGAAAAGCTTCATTGTAAAACATTGTAAGCAGAGTTCTAAATCTATGGCATCATGAATGCAACTTTGAATGCCTTAAAACATTCAGTTGTGTTATTTATTTTGTCATCTTTTCACAATCATTAACCGAAGTAATGGCATCAGAGTTAGGCATGTCCTGGAAGGTATGGCAGAGTGAGAAACTAATGTCTTCTGCATGGTTGATAACTGCTGGAAATGCCTTGTGCCTCTGCCATTACTGTTTCATGTCCAAGTTAATAAGGGACCATAAGTTAATATGAAATTGGATTTCCTACTCTTAACATGTGAAGATATAGGACTGCAAATACCAGAAATTTTGAAAAAATCCAAGGAAGTGTGATAAAGTTAATAGCTATAAACTGCAGGAAGCTAAGGGAAGTGCTGAAGTTAATTACAGTCTTGATCCTTATTCTAAGGCAAGGCAAATTGCACAAGTTATGACAAGGATCAGAGGGTCAGTGAAAACCAGGAGATTACTATGGGATGTTTAGGTGACAGGTTGAAGGCAGAGAAAATGATGACTCAAGCAAGACTTGTGTGAAATTAGAAGGAAATAGAATTCCATGGCCACATGTAAGGAGCTGCTGGTTGTAGTTGTATCTGTCCGAGTCTGTGGCTTCATCATCATAATTTGTTCTATACAGTTATTAAATACTACTTTTGATTATCGTGTGTGTGTGCTTAGTCTCTCTAGTAACCGGTCCTGGGGACAAGGAAGAGCAACAGCCTTACATCCACTGGGTTGGGACAGAAGAAACCCTACTGATTCTGTAGTCACCCAAATTCAACCTCCTTAGGTAAATTAAATTATATGATGTTCTTCATATACTGTTATAAGTAGATAATATAGTGCTGTCATTGTTTTTTCAGTGTTGATCATCGTTTATGTGATGCTGCAAATTTCAATCTTAGTATTTTCTTTCGAGTCTGAACTACAGGGGAAAAGCACTGAAGGTATATGCATTTCTATCTTCATGATGGTTCTCAGGGAACTCACTGTTAATTCCAGCATGTGTGTGGCAAATATTTCCCTCTATTATATTTTGATTTGTCTTTTAAAGGAGATGGCATTCAGAGATATTCCAAGCCTCATGCTGGCAATATGCATATCTAGCTTAAAGCAGATTTTGGAATATGACAGAATTGAAACTCAAACCAGCTTATGACTCAGTTTCTGCTCTAGAAGATTACTGTTAAATAAACGTTGAGATTAAAAAAATAAAAATAAAATCCCAGACAGGAGTTAGTTTATATTTGAATGAGATTTGATATTGCTACTTTCTTAACTATTATGATGTAAAAGAAACAGTAATTAGGCTAGGAGTATTTGCAGATATATTTCTAAAACTAAGAAAAATATACAAAATAAATTGGGTTAACATTATATTCTCTGAATTCTCTCTTTTCTTATCATGCCTGACTTCTTTACTTACCCCCAGACAGAATTCCATAAGCATCTATATGGGAGCGCTGGGACTGTAGAACAGTGTAAATCAATGGCTGATATTTGTGAGAGCCATCTGGATTTAGTTACACAAGCCTCTTCTCTTTCATAACTGTGATGCACAGCTATTTGTATAAACCTATTCTTAAAATAAAAGTAAGTTCTGTACAGAAGTAGGGTCTGTATTTTCAGATGAAGGAATTTTGAAGGAGTAGTTACATGCACTGAGCATTGGCCTCAAAATCCAGAATTTCATGTCCACTGTTTTTGCTCACTTGAATCTGGACATGCCTTGGCCATTTCATCCGTGTAAATTTGATATTGTCTGGTGAAGTTTGTAAATCTTGACAGATGTTTTTCATTTGTTTCTTTCCCTTAATTATTCCTCATTAGAGTAACATGATCATCATTTGTCATGATTTCTTAACCTCTCCTTTTGCAGATGGGTATATTAGGCCATCTCTCCCCTCCCTCCTGTTTTATTTCTTTCTCATCCATTGCAGGATTTAATGCCACTGAGTCAAAGCACTACAACTACCCAGAATAAGTCTCTGAAAGACAGTAAGATGCTGTGGTTTAATCGCAAGTATATCATAAACCTATATGGGAGCATAGACATCTGTCATCTTGACTTCGTGTGCATGTGAAAACGTGCTCATTTATACCTGCTGCAGATCTGCTTTAAATAGTCAAGATGTAATCAAATTTATTCTAATGTATATTCATTGCTAGCTGCATTAGCTTTTTTCCTTGGGTTTTCCTAGGCATAATATAAGTAAGAGTTTGATGATATAAAAAAAGCAAGCCCAAAGTTCCTGGCCACAAACTCTCGCCAGTAATTAAATTAGCCTAGATCTGCACCAAAGCAATCTGTCAGCATCCTTGCTGTGCTCTGTCATTACTCTCTGCTCACTGGAAGAATGCTTGCCAAAGTTGTCAAATATTGATCAGGAACATGATTGTTACATAGAAAGAAAGAATAAATTGGAATTCACTTTGTGACGCAGTGTGTATTTGTGGACATATGTATATGTACATGCTTTCCCATATTTTAATATATTTTCCATTTAAAATTAAGTCTGACAACAGAATCTTACCAAGAATCTTCAAAATCAGGCTAAGAATAAGTGATTCCTCTAAAAAGAGCCACTACACAAACAAGTTACTTAGACTGGTAATGTATAATAGCTGTCTACTTTAATATTGATATAATAGAATTTTTGGTTTGAAATACCCTCTAGGATAATTCAGTCTGACCATTAATCTAACACTGCCAGGTCCACCACTAAACCATGTCCCCAGCTGCCACATCTACACATTTTTTTGAGCACACCCTGGGATGGTGATGCCACCACTTCCCTGGACAGTCAGTTCCAGTGCTCGGACAACTGTTTTGGTGAAAAATTGTTCCCTAATATTCAATATAAACTTCCCCTGGAACAATTTGAGGCTTTTTCCTCTTATCCTGTCTCTTGTTACCTGGGAGAAGAGGCTTCCCCCTACCTTGCTGCAACCTCTTTTCAGGCAGGAGTTGCGGAGAGGAATAAGGTCTCCTTCTCTCCAGGCTGAACACCCCCAGCTCCCTCAGCCACTCCTCACAGGACTTGTGCTCCAGACCCTTCACCAGCTTTGTTGCCCTTCTCTGGACTCGCTCCAGCACCTCAATGTCTTTCTGGAAGTGGGGGGCCCAAAACTGAACACAGGACTCGAGGTGGGGCCTCACCAGAGCCAAGTAAAGCAGTCACTTCCTTAGTACCAGACCCTGTAGTGTCCTAGACACTGGTTTTGATGCCGGCCAGGAGGATGTTGAGCCTCTTGGCCACCTGGGCATGCTGCTGGCACCCCCAGGTCCTTTTTCCCCGTGCAGCTTTCTAGAGCCTCCTTGCAGTCCTGTAGTGTTGCACTGGGGTCATTGTGATCCAATTGCTGGACCTGGCACTCAGGTGTAGCTGCCGTTTCTTCTCAAACATTTCCCAAAACAGATTTCCAGAGAAGTTCTTCCTCATCATAGTATCTACTCTATGCAGCAACCTATGTCTTTTCACAACTTCACTTTCCTCTGGTCGATGCAAATGCTGTTGGATCACTGGCTCTGAAAGAAGTCTGTATTATCTGCTACCTATTATATGTGTTATAGTGACTTTATACCACACTCTAGTTAATATGGGAAGAACACTTAGTGTATCAACATAAATCTGTACTAATTTTCTGTTTCATCTCACTTATCCTGGACCTATAAGTTAAAACCAGCTAACAGCTTTGTTTTTAATGAGAGTTTAGTGGCAAAAAAAGCTGTTTTACAACTAGATTTAGTGTTGTCATGGTTACATGCTTGGCAGATGTTATCTTTTTCTATCTGTTTAAGGTTTTTTTCTTGAATGAAATATAAAAATTAAAACACCCAAGTCATTAATTTACATGATTTCTTAAAGAGAGTTTAGGGAAAAAAATAGAAAACTTTTTCAAATCCTAAATATCACTTGAAGCTTGTTTTGCATCTTCTGTAATTGCCATTTAATATTATGTGTAATTAGGGCACAGTTCAGTAAAATCACGTTATTTAAATTTATTTTCTCCAGAGCCGAAAGATTTTATTCTCACAGCGGCCTGAAGGACTTAAGGAACGCTTAGCAGCAACTGCTTCTGTTGGTACTTGTGGGATGAGTGTAGTGAACACAGATGTCATGTACTCTTCAAGAGGTAACATTAAAATCATATTTGCTTTCTAGGGCATTTTAGTCTTGCAGAAGCAAGACAGGTGCTATAAACTGATGTAAGAAGTATTCACAGTGGAGTCATTTCTGGAAGAACAGCTACGCAAACTTAAACTGGTAGATTTTAGTAATGTAAAACCGATATTGAATAATCATCATGTTACCAGCCTTCTAGCTTATTACATTGCTCAGAGAAAGCACCAATTATGTCTTTATGTCTTATTTATTTGCTTTCTGAACTGCAGAGTTATGCACTCCATCGAACAGAATTGCAAGCTTTCTTCTAAGAGTGAAGAACCTGTGACAATCACCAACCATATGAAGTTCAACAAGTACAAGTGTCAGATTCTGCTCCTGGGATTGGGCAACCCTGGATGTACGGACAGAGTGGGGAATGAGATGCTGGAAAGCAGAGCTGTGGAAAGGGACTTGCAGTTCCTGGTCCATGTCAAGCTGAACCTGAGTCAGCAGTGCCCTGGCATTCAGGAGGGCCAGCCCTGTCCTGGGGGCATCAGGCCCAGCATCAACAGCTGGGCAAGGGAGGGGATTGTCCTGCTCTGCTCTGACCTGGGGCAGCCTCAGCTGCAGTGCTGGGGGCAGTTTGGGGTGCCACAATATGAAACAGACATTAAACTCTTAGAGAGCATCCAGAGAAGGGCCATGAAGATGGTGAAGGGCTTTGAGGGGAATCTGTATGAGGAGCAGCTGAGGTCACTTGGTCTGTTCAGCCTGGAGGAGACTGAGACCTCACTGCAGTTTGCAATTTTCTAGTGAGGGAAAGAGAAGGGGCAGGCACTGATCTCTTCTCTGTGGTGACAGTGACAGGACCTGAGGGAATGGGCTGAAGTTGTGTCAGGGGAGCTTTAGGTTGGATCTCAGGAAAAGGTTCTTCACCCAGAGGGTGGTTGGGCACTGGAACAGGCTCCCTGGGGAAGTGCTCACAGCACCAGCCTGACAGAGTTCAAGGAGCATTTGGACAATGCTCTCGGGCACATGGTGTGACTCTTGGGGATGCTGCTGTGCAGGGCCAGGAGTTGGACTCGATGATCCTTGTGGGTCTCTTCCAACTCAGCTAATTCTGTGATTGTGTGAGTGTGCTATGAAACTTGAATGAGTCAGTGATCCTTATGAATCCTGACTTCCTGGTTCAGATTGCTTGATTGCCAAGTATTCTTGCTATTACCCAGCACAAAAGCAGGATATAAAAAATTCAGCTACCATTCACCTCCACTGTTATGGCTGAGATATGTACTTCAAGTTAAAAAAAAAAAAAAAAGAAGAAAGTTTTTTTGTTCTTTCTTAAGTTTTCATGATCATTGTAAATGTGTTTCCACACCAAGCTGAGGGTGTGGTTTCTCTTTCTTCTTGCTGATATTACTTTTGTTTTCAGATCTTTTAATCGGGGGAGTTGAGATTTGATGCAAAATGATGAATCTCCATGAACTTTGACTACGTATCTTGGCAAAAAAGTGCAGAACCAGACTGACATGGCCAGAGTTAAAAAACATCTCACTATAGTTCTAATGTGAATCATTTAGACTGCCTTAAGCATCAGATCTGGTTATTGGTACCCTTCAGACTTTTTCACAAGCAAGCATTATCTCCTACTGTTTGTACAAAAGGCACAGCCCTAATCCTAGTCTACATGTGGAAACACATTTGGTCCTGTGAGAGTGCTGATCTTAATTGTATAGGGAGAAGCCACAATTCATTCCTATGACAAAGTAGCGCGTTCTGCCTTAGCAGGTTAGGACAAGGGTGGTGAAAGCCCTGTTAGCTTCCTCTAAAAACCCATGCGTAGTTGTTACCATAATTATAATCTTGGATTTCTTGCTCAAGTTTTAGCAGAAGGACATGCTTCTGAGAGCTCTCACAGGTAAGCTGTATGTACTCCCAACCTTTTTCTGTATGTAACCATGAAAATTTCTGTATATTTTTTGATACATTTGTTGTTCTTTCCTGTCTATTTCTACCCAGAAACTTTGGAAACTTTTGACCTCCGATACTGTGGTATGATTGTAAAAAGAATTGTTCAAATCCCTCATCTAACAAGGGCAGAAGTTCTAAAGAGAAAGAAAACATACATGAATTATAAGAAAAACAAATTCACAATCAATGTTTTTGCCACATTTACTTACAAAATTCCTTAAGGGTTCATTGCCATGGTACAATACAGGAAAAATATCCCACGGAGATATGTGAATGCCTTGACATTAGCCTTTTGTATTTTAACTAGAGTATTTTTATTGTTAAATAATTTAAAAAGTTGTATATAACCTATTTTTAATATATACATCAACATTTTGTACGTGTATGTATTTATCAATCAAGGCCAAATGCTTGGAAAATTAGACACATGCATACATTTTGGAGATATTTATGCTAGTTATAAGTCAAGACTGAAACAACTTCTCCTCCTTCAATTGTCATGCGGTGTGTTTAGAATGTAAATTAAAACCAGCCAATTGTGTCTTTCCCTTAAGTTCAGCAGAAGGTTAGAAATGAAACTCTCTAAACAGACATGGAGTAAGACTGTTAAACCAGATGGCTCTGTTAGTGACCATGGAAAAAATCTATTACTGGCAAGACATTAACATGCACACGTTTGCGGTGTCTCAACAAAATTGTTCATTATATTATTGCAGAGCAGATCTTTTCTGAATTAAATTTTACATGTATTTTTAGTTGGAAAATGATAAAAGATCGCCTGCATTTATTTGGAGATAGGAATCTTGCTTTCTTCCCAGTTTTGCCCAGAAAGCCAACTGCAGCCTGGGTGGCCTCAAAAGATGAGTGACTAGCAGCACAAGGGAGATGATTCTTTCCCTCTGCTCTGATCTTGTGAGACCTCACCGGGAATAGTGTGTCCAGGTCTGGGGAAGAGGAGGCGCTGGGGAGACCTTAGTGCACCTTCCAGTAACTAAAGGGGGCCTAACAGAGAGATGGAGAGGGACTTTTTATAAAGGCATGCAGTGACAGGACAAGGGGAAATGGCCTTAAGTTGAAGGAGGGTAGGTTTAGATTAAATGTTAGGAAGAAATTCTTTGCTGTGAGGATGGTGAGGCACTGGAACAGGTTGCCCAGAGAGGCTGTGGACTACTCATCCTGGGATGTGGTCAAGACCAGGCTGGATGGGGCTCTAAGCAGCTCGGTCTGGTGGAAGGTTTCCTGCCAATGGCAGGGGGTTGGAGCTAGATGACCTATAAGATCCTTTCCAGCCCTAACCATTCTGTAATTCTGTGGCTCTGTGAACCTTCAGATGCTCTGTCCATGTACTTGGAGGAGGAAAACCACTCTGATTCCATTAGGTTTGCCTGGTGGAGAGCACGGTGTGCAGCTTCCAGCAGCAGAGAACCGACACTCTTCTGTGCTTGTCCCTGGCACTGCAGACAGGACTGCCTCGACCTTTCCCTCAGATTCAAGAAAATTCTGGTCACTTTTTGGCTTTTGGTTAGAGCTCGGATTAACAGGGATTTGAAATGGCAAAGACCAATATTGGTCTTGATGCAACAGAGAAGGGAGTCACAGGGAGAGCCTTGTATTACCTCAAGTGTTCTATGGGAAAGCGGAAAGACTGAAAATCTAAAAAATGTCCATCTCTTTCCAGTACTTATTCTGCTTTTCTAAGGCATTCTTTATTCTGTTCTGTTAATTTATCTTTGCAAGTTTACAGGTATAATCAGAAAATGTTTTGGAAAAGAACACAAAGTTCTGAAGGAGAGAATTATTTTATACCTTGGGTTCCTGGGATGAGTCAGAAGTTCAGGTAGGGGGAGCAGTTCTTTGTCCTATTAGGTGCTGGCAAACTTTCAGAAAACCCTAACAAGAATGAAAGGAATAAAATAAGCAGAATTTTGTTGAGAATAACAGAGTTAGGGGGAAACTCCAGGCAAAGCCCAAATCAAAATAAAAAGGGGCTGTGCTTTCCAGGGCCTTTAGAGGCATGAAATTGGTAACGTAATGTAATGACATTAAAATACTTCAGAGGGACTTTCTTGCTTTGGAACAGTGACATAATGTTTCCTTGTGAATATCATAAGCAAAATTAAGATTAATGGAGAAATGGAAAGGTTGTTCCCATCATGGTTTCAATCCTCAGGGACTGCTTTTCTCTGCAGGAAGGGCAGACACTCTCCAATGACTCTCCTTGAAAGAAATGCTTCAACTTCTCCCACCGCACGTATGTAATGGGAGGAACTACTAGGAAAGAATTTCATTCATTTAGCCGTATGTCTTTTTGTCTATCTGTACATGTCATATATATCTCAAGTGTGTAGAGACTTAGGTACCTACGGTGTGTGCACACAGGATACATGCATATATAAATACATGTACACACACAAGCAATTATGTAGACCATTTGCTGTATCCAGTGTCTTGAATTTGCAAATGCATTTAATAATTGAATTAAAATACAATTTAAATTTTTTTGAAAATAAATGTAGATGATAGATGAACACCAGAAAACTGAAATTTAACTATATGTGACTAAAGTATTAGCTAGTATTTTCTCTTTCAGAGAAATCAAATTAAAAACTTACTACTACAGCAATTAATACATTATTTCAGATATCTGTTTCACCAGAGAATTAAGCCTAGATTGTCAAATTGCTTAAGCAACTATTTCTTGGTTGTGAGAATATGGTATCTATGCTGATTTCCTCAGAGACTGAGATAAATGCTCTGAACTATATGTGCCAATGTAGGAGAAAGTATAAGTTAATGGCAGCATTAAAACTGGGTTAGACATGTTATATGAACTCACTGTAACACAGTTTCAAACTCAAAAGAGCGGTATTCTGGAAATCCCTGTGGAAGTTTTCACTTACATCATCAGATGTCATTAAAAACAAGACAAGACACGACAAGACAAAACAAAACAACAGCAACAACAACAAAAAAAAACCACTGTATTTTTTTCTCCTTTTTCTTTCCATTCTCCTTTACACCAGCAATGTCTGAATATCTTGAGTCTCCTGCTGCATTTGTCTCAACTTCTTACCCAACCACAGAGTAAGGCTAGAGAAAGTTCTCTGTAAGGACTGTGTAGCTGTAAAAATAGGTAAAAGGAAAGGATAGGGACATTTTAATGTTACATTTTAAGGTGATTGTAACTCCATTAACAATTTATCTTGCAAAATTCCAAGAAAAAACTGTTTCAACGTATCTTAAGATCCCTCAGCATCCTAATTTTCTGGTTTCTGGCCTGTAAGTGAGACTTGGACAAATAAATGTCTCACCCTACAATTGGGTCTGCAAGAATGAACTCCTGCATGTACACTTTGACATTGGTGGGACATTGTATGGCCAAAATTATTTTCATGGCCATAGCCAAATCATCCATACTTAAGTCTTTATTTATGAATATTTTTTTCATACTTCATACGTGAGCATATTCGAGACAGTGAAATGTGTTTATAGTTCTTCAAAGTCTGTCCTTCAGCCTAAAATGATAAGAACATCAATAAAAACCCCCTGAATTTAAAACATAGAATTGTCCTTATTCTTTCTCAAAATCACTACTTAATTAGAAATTTCATTTGGGACAATTTTTTTTTTTTTTTTCTATGAGACATGCTATGTTGTTCTAAAATTCTGAGGAAAAATAGCTTCACTTCTAATTTCTATACGCACTTAGCATCCTCAGAAAAGTTATTAGTGACTGTATTTGCATCTAAACTACCACATAAAAAGCTTTGAATGTGCAATGGTTGGTGAAAACATCTCATATTTTAACACTCGTCTGTACAAAATCCATCTAAATCAAGCACTTTCTCAAATCCCAGATCATTAAAAAAATTATATTTTTCCAATTTTACGAAAAAAATCATATCATCCAAGAAAGCTATTTAGTAGTTACCTGAGAAAACTGTCTCAAAATGAGAAGAAAGAAGAGCTACTGACCTGAAATGTTAACCAACTTTATTTTATAAATCACAAAAGAAATAAAATATATGCTTTAATGTTCTCGAAGAATTCAGCCATCATCATAAAAAAGAAACATATAAAGTTTGAACTTTCCAGTCTTCATTAGTCCTGCATTACAAAACGAAATGGAGGAAACTTGACTCCAGAGTTAAGAGAGGTCTCTATTAGCAGATGCCTTTTCTTCTTAAATTAAGTGATTTCAGCTTGATTCCTTTTGATCACTGCCACTGAGGGCTATTACACAGGAGACAGAGGCAGCAAAATAAGGCAAGTCCCAGGATATCAAATTCTAGTTTCTCTCACTCTGCTCTTTTGAGGGTTTACCATTTAGAAACATGAGATTTTCATAAGCAATTCTAGTAACCCGAGTTATGGACAGTTCCTTCTCTTGCTAAGAAATTACTCAAAGGAAAACATAAGAAATTCATTAATTGAAAAACCTGTACATTGCATTTAATTTGAAACTTCAGAGAGGTTGCTATATTAGGGATTTGGTCCATCTTTATTATCAATGGTAAATGCAGTGTTCTGCCAGAAGGCAATTCTTGGCTCTAAATTAAAGTGGATTTTGAAGAAACTTTTATTAAAGTAGACTCTACTGGAACGATTCTAATATTTTCATCCTAAGGAATTCCATTTTCCCGGTTTTCTTATCAGTGTAGGTTGTCCTTCTTATATCCAAATTCAATCATATTAAGCCCTACATATCTCTTCAATTTTGGCCTGGGTATAACTGTGTGGTGAGGTGTGTAACAGCCGCAGCAAGAAAGAACGATCACGATGTTCTTCAGGGGTCTGCTGCATCACGCTCTGCTGTGGGTAATGATCCATTCAATACACAGTGCTGGTGTACTGAGAGTGATGAAAGTGCATTAACCAGTGTGTGCGGACCGGGGAGGGCTGTGTCCTTCCACATCTGGTGCATATTACATTAGATACTCTGTGTTTGGGGAATTTTATCTGAGCCAGGTTTAAGAACGGGTCAATGTACTGTTAACATATACATCTCTCTGACATTTAAACAATTCCATGATCTTTTAACCAATTTTTCCTTGATCTTTTTAGTATTTTTTTTTCTTTATTTCACAATCTGTGATTCTTTCATCCATGTGATTAGATGATACTTGTTATCAAATGCAGATGATGTATGAGCTGAGGAGAGATGCAGGTCAGACACTACATAGGGCAGATGCAGTTTTATGATAAGGCAAGAAAAAATTATTTCCCAATAGTGGAACAGCAGAATCAGGTTTGCAATTATTGCAATCACAGATAAATTTAATAAGCTGAGATCATCTTAAGAAGTTGAAAGACATCCTAAGCCCAGGAAGAGTATTTTTTGTGGGATTGCAGAGAACTTTTATGGTCTCCCTCGTGTGCTTGAAGAGGGAATAAGTCAGTGATAAATGGAATAAATTCAGGAATAAATCAGTGATGGCTCAGAGAGCAGCAAAAGACACAAGCATTTCTACACTCACTTAGCCCACAAAAATGCAAAGGGAGGTAAGTTACTCCAAACCTAGAATGATATCATGGAAATTAAAATGAAAAATTTGAGGCTGCTGAAGTGGACAAGTGGAGATTTCCGTAGGGAGAACTTCCTTCTGGCTTATGGGAGCGTTGGAGTAGAGAGGTTTCTGCTCAGCACAGCCCCAACCAACAGCTCTATCGGGCAATCCCACTCACACATTTTACAAGATCTGCTTTTGGACTACTGAGCTTTCTTGCACCAAACCTTTTCCTAGTGGAAAACCTTTTCATACACCTGAAGGGATCCTATACTCTTAAGACAGAATAAGGCCATGATGTCACTTTCCATTCTGCTTGCTCCTCCTCAGACAGATGTAAAGATCACAAGGAAACATCTGCTTCCCTGCTATGAGAGGCGGAGCTTATTTAAAAGAATAATGGGGAAGAAAGTGAAATATTTGAGTTTATTCTTGACACAAGGATTGCTTGAAGTTTGTAACTGAAAATTTGATTGTTAGATATGTATGGTTAATTTAGGAAAGCAATCCACTCAACGAGCTGATCAGGACAGCTTCTCTGTGGTAATTAAAAAGCCCAATACTAATATACTTAGGAAAAGAAAGCATTCCAGTGTTATTGTTTTAATTTAATTTTTTTTAAATGGTATTATAATTCTGTAAATACAGATTTCTGCCTCCTTTCGTCTGGGTAAGTGAAAGCAAAGTTGTGCATTACAAAAAAAAAAAAAGACTTAGGGATTAAATGGAAACTAAGGTAACTGTTTAAGAAAAAGTTTATAGTTCATCAATATGAGAGACTCTTAAAATATATTAGCAAAAGATTCTCAATTATTTCTGAAAAGTGTGTGCTAGACAGTGTTAAAGAGCATCCTGTGACAGAGCTACATTTCTAAAATAAGTATTTCTCTTTTCTTTGTTACAATTTTAAAAAAATCACTTCTGCAAAATAAAAATGCATACATTTATTAAAAGAAAAAAAAAAGTAGATATATTCTTCTGTTCATCCAAAAGGAGGACCAAACATACAGGTTCATCAATATGTATAATTTAACTGCATTGCCTTTTACATAAGCAATTGTAGTTGTTAGAAAGAGTGCACTATTGATGAAAACTGTTATAACAGTGTTGGAATAGAGATACTTCACAACATAGTCCCTGCTAAGAACAAGCTGTTTCAATAATCTATTGCAAACTCCTGTGTTATAAGAAGACTGTGTGAATTGGAACAAGCAGGTTGCCGGGACAACCACGAAGCTGTGGCTGAAATGCAAAGGGTAAATCTATTTAATTACCTGGCTGGCTGCAGGATCCTACAGCAACACCCAGGCAGAGACACAAGCAGGAACATTTGGCACCATCAGCATCAGCTCATCCCAGCCCGTGGCAGGCCTGTTGTTTCCACCAATTTATCAAAGCCTTGCTCATGTGTAGTTTACCAACAGGCTGTGGGTTTTTATGATCTCTGAGCTTTTGATCTCTCTGTCCCAGCAGGAGGCTCAAGCATGTTTGTGAGAATGTGTTATCTCTACACAGGAATTCTGCTTCTCAAAACAGGTAGAGGATAAAGTAGGAGTAGGTGTAATAAATGGAGTTTTCCAACCCTGGTATTCCCAGCTGCAAGGTCACTTAAGAAAAACCACTTCCTCTTTGCCAAATCTTCTGCTTTGAACCCTTTCCTCTATTTAATAATGTTTCTTACCAGCCTAAGTTTTATCACAGTGAACAAGCTGTGGTCATATTGTCAAAGTGGATTCTGATGTCCAAAATGATTTCAAAGGAATTACGCAGATACAAATTCTGAACATTATGTGGATGTTGTTGCATCCCACAAAGTGAGATGTCAAAAAAGTCAATTTTATGAATGATGATAAGTGTATTGTAAACATGTCCTTTGCTAAACTCAGAGAGCAGAGATGTCTCCAAAAAAAAAAAAAAAAAAAAAAAAAAAAAAAAAAAAAAAAAAAAAAAAAAAAATGGTTTCAAATTTCCCTCCANAAAAATTAAAACATGGATTCAAGATTCACTCAGATTGTTCACAGAGGAACTTTTTTATCCCAGTGGACAGAGCAACACAAGGGACTGTTTACTAAAGATGATCGTTTAATCTACTAGAACCTTCTATTATTCAGTTTACAAATTTCGTTAAATAAATTGTCTACATAAATATTACCATACTATGACAAATTATTTTATGGTGATCTTTTCCAGTCAAAGGGAGTCTGGCCCTGACTTCCAACGTATATACAGGTGGAGGAAGGGATGATATGATATACTCATCCAAGACTTTATTTTTCATCTCTTCGTCTCTATGAGCGCTTGTATTTGGGCTTCTGAACTGCAGCTAATAATACCATTTTCTCTTTTGATGTCAGCGTGGGTGTTTTTCAGTTCTGCATGTTTAAAATGATGGCAGGTGGCTAAACTAGGGCTTTGAGTGTCTAACTATTAAACCCTTCTGCGATTTTTTTCTCTCTCTTAACAAAAATCACATTTAACATGGTTCTAATTTGAAGATATAAATCTTTAGGTATAAGAGTGTAAAAAAGCCCAAACAAACCAGCAGAAAACCCCTGAACTCCAGACTCTGGGTTTTTTTACTCCCCAGTGATTCTCTGGAGATTTTCAGTGCTCTATTTCGTATTATCATGTCATGTCTTTATGCAACACTCACCAAATACTTACTTAGTTATACATAGCACAGCTCGATCACAGATGAAATTGCTTCCAGTACAGCTGTTATCATATAGAACAGTCTATCTGCGCTTATGTTCTTTATATTTTTTTTAACTCAGCTGTTACTTAAAAAGAAAGAAGTCCATTTGATGATACTGCTTAATTTCTCTCTTCTTCAGTTTCTGTATTATTTATTATTCAGATCTGCTACTGTATAATTTAACAGTATGAAGTGTCTTTAAATGCAACTTTTATGAAAGGTACACTACTACATTTCTATTGTTTATCAAAATTAGTATCTCCTATTTTTATTGACAATGGCTCTGAATGACAACTTTCTACATTACAATATTGAAGCCGTTAAAGCCACTTCATTTAATCTATTGAAACATTTTGTTTAATGCTTTCCAGTTCCTCATACGTTTTCTGTGTCAATGAATTGAGGTCAAGGAAAATACAAATCTTTCCTCACTCACAGGATATCTCTTCCTGATTCCATGCTGCCAGTGAAATTTGAACTTGGTCTCTCATGTTTTTAGTAGATACTACAATGTTTTTCTTTGAATGATTTATCCCTCCTTCATTTGCGTGTGTGTGCATGTGTTTAGTTTTGTTTGTTTAGTTGGTTTTTTATTTTTGTTTTTTGTTTACTGAACAGTTTTTTTTTTAAAAAATAATTCTGGTGGGTCACTCATACTAGAAATAAGAAGTTTGGGCAGTAAGTATATAGTAAGACAGAAAAATGGGCCGTATTAAAAAAAAAAATTTAAAAATTGTATTATTTGATACCTCCGCCAATAGACCTGAGTTCTGAACAACAGTGGCTAAAACACAGTTTAATTTTAAAAAGGCAACATATCCCAGTAAATCAAAGCAGTTGAGTAATAAGAATGAAAGCACTATAAGCAGACACAGAAAGCCTCATAAATAGAGCGTTCTGCTAGTCACCAAGAGACAGAATAGTGAGAACATTTCTTCACATTTGGACTGGAAAGTTTCCATAAAGGAAATTATTCGTGCACCTCTGAAGACATGGTTTCAACTCTCAGGCTTCAGTTGGACTTGCTCTTGTGGATCTCAGCATAGACCAAAGGGGAACACACATAAAAATTTAAGTTACATCAATGTTTGAAACTTCTTCTAACAGCTGAACCTTATTTTTTCCTGTGATGGTATTTTGTGAGTGGTCCCTGTCCTTATCTCAACTAATGAGCCTTTTGTTGCATTTTCTCTCTGCCCACTTGTGGAGGGAAGTGAGGGAGTGGCTCTGGTAGGTGCCTGGCATTTAGCCAGGGTCAACCCACTAGAAAGGGCTATTTTAAAAGTTTAGCAGATAAACCACTGGTTCGGGAAACCTCTAATGTGTGGTGTTACCCACTACACTTGTGCTTCAACCATGTTGTGTTTCCATACCTTTACTTATCCTTCCATAATGGTTTCTGTAATTGAGAAATAATCAAGCTTTTATCTTTTTTAATTAGGATGGCTGATTTGTAATATTCTTGAATCTCTACGTGGAGTGCTTGATAATTAGATCCTGCATGAATTCATCAGCAAGTTATTAAATCAAGCTGCTTGGAATTTATGTGCTCTTTTCCTCTGCCTGCACTTTTCCTTCTACAATTTCCATGCCTAACTACACTTTATTTTAGCTCAAACAAAAGACCTGGGAAGAGTATTATGCTCTACCCAGCCTTGTGTGTAGTCTGTTGGTTTAGATAATTTCTTCAAAGACTGATGCAATAGGTTAAAAGACCAAAAAACCACACTGAAATCTCATGAAGAATGTCAATACGCATTTAGGATGGCAAGAACTTCTGAAACTAAAAGATATGCCTTTCAAAATGTCAAGTTTTCCATGGTATTATTAATATGTTTTAAGCGGTCTCTTTGTCGAAAAGGAAGTGATGAATTATGATAAATTATATGGGGTGAGTGTGGTAGAGATGCAGTTTCATGCTTTTCTCTGGTGTGTGACCTATGACACGAAGCAGGATATAGAGAAATTGTGAGTCATTAGAACCTGAGGCAGTATAAATAGCAAAGCTGTGCTTTCAGTGGAAGAACTTTTCAAAAAGTGTATGAGGGAAAGACAGGAGGATTGTATTTGAACACAGTGACCAAGAAGGAACAGATTGAGAGCACTCAGAAAGGCAAAGCAAGACTCCTGAATTAGCCCACTGCCTCACTGTCAAAGGATGAACCTTACTCCGGGTAATATTTATAATCCCATTTTAATTGTATTAAAATTTTAATTTTAATTGTGTATTTGCTTTTGAACTACTCACTCAACTTATTTTCTTACTGTTAGAATTATACCTGTCCTTAGCTGAAAAAAGAAAAAAGGTATCTTTAAGTATAATTGCTTCTTAAAGTGAACTTTGGTGATTACAAAGGTGTAATGGATTTTTTTTCCTTGTGGAAAAAAAAAATCAGTAATGTAAGAAAGCCTGCCTTCTGATGCCTGTAACATGGAGTGTTTTGGCCTATAAAAAATGAAGTTATTCTGAAGGAGGTATTGTCATATGCTAGTATGCAGTAGTAAGAGATAAAGTCTTCAGTGAGGTAGCACCTCCCTGATGAAAGAATAATCCCTGAGGGGACAACTCATAACTCCATGACCTATTTTCACAGACATCAACACATGTATTTGAGTAAATAATTTTCTGCTCAGTACTGAGCATCTATTTTAGAGATATGCAAAACACATCAAAGGATTTAGGACCTTTAAGGCACTTAGATTTAATAACACCTAATTGTTGAATCTCCAACAGGCCTGGTTATTAAACAGATACAGAGTTGATCTGCTCAATCAAGACAGGAGGAGGTCTTGATAAACCCAGACACAAAATTTCACTTTCTTAAATATGTTTAATTTTCAAAATTTAAATATCATGATATTGTGAAATGTCTCTCTAAACTTTTAGTAATTTTTGTTACTAAATTAATCCTCAAACATTTTCTGGATGCTTGAGTTTGCTATGCACACACCTTTTTCACTTGGTCCGTGGTACCCTAGTAGTGAGCAAGGCACTTTTTTGATGTGCTTTCTGGTATAGTGCTAAAGGTTGTCTCTGCTTGGATCTCACCTTGAGCACTATGGATAGTTCTGGTGCAGGATGTTTGTGGGCCCAAAGGTATCATTTTGACCTCTTTACATGCAAGCAAATATAGGTGAGTTGTATGCTGGAAATCAGTCTGGAAATTATTAGAAGAACCAGGGATATAACTGATGAATCTTTCCTGGGTGTTAACCTGTATCGCACTGACTTGTTAAAATAGGAGGCGAGTGTGATGACATATTAAAACCATTTGGCATTAGCTGCTGAAATCTTTGAGTCGGCTATATGTGTTTTAAGGCAGAAAATGACAGAGATCTTTATTAAAAATGCAGATAGATAAGGATTTGATAGATAAGGATGATTGGGCCCTTTCATTATGTTCCTCAAAGCTCTTTTTGAGGAAACTGTTTCCTTCCTGTCTGCCAGACATACCCCATGCAATGAAAATACGGATGACAAGTGAGAAAAATCACTCCGTCTTGACATAAGTCTTGGAGGCTGTATAGTGAATTTTATTTATTTATTTCTTTTAACTCTCAAAGGTTGATACAGCAGTTTGAAACATTTTAGACAGAAATACTGTGGCTACCATTTAATGGCTTCCATTTCTTGTGGGTCACCTCAGAATGATCCGAGCTCTCTCAAGTCATAAAATATAGCTTTCTCATCTTTTATGCATGGATCACAAATGTAACCTAGAGAAACAGATATAATACCTGTTATATTTTTTCTATCTTTTACCCAAACATCCATTACTCTCTGAAGTAACCAGGAAATGACATACTTGGATCACCGACTTACTATTTGTCAGCGTTGAAGAAAGCTTATCTATTTTCTATTCCTTCATATATTTTTAATTTGTATAGTTGATTAGTTGAATATGTTTCCAAGTCTCACAGTTACTTCTTATAAAAGAACTCCTCTATTGGCAGATAAATGAAATTTTGCACATTTTTTTCTTCATGTAGTTGAATCATTTGCTTGTCAGCTTCATACACAGGTGATGTGCAGAGAAACATCTTTCGTACCATGACAAGTTAGATTGCCTGTGCAATGCCAGGTGTGTAAAGCAGATCATATGCTTCCACGTTAGTGACGATTCAGTATGGAGGTGCTGGCTTATCATAAATATTTATTAATTAAAATTAATTCAAATATTTATTAATTAAAAATTCCTAATTATTAGATTTTAAAAAGTCGTCGTACATTAAAATCACTCTTTTTTCAAACCTCTGAAAGGAAACTAGAATTTTCTAGGTGTCTTGCAGGTCAAATGAGCTGTATGATTTTAGTATGAGCTGGAATTCATTGAATTGAGTCTGAGTTCACTAATGAAAGATGGTGAACATTGTTATCTCTAAGTGCAACCACATGTTTGAAAAGGTTGCTTGGAGTGTTATAAATATGAAGATCTCCTTTAGTTTTGCAGTATCTCAAATGTAAAAAACATCTATAAATGTCATTTGGAAGGGGATTTGAAAATTTCTGGTGCTAGAGCAAGGACACAACTGTAGCTATTCTCATTTGGAAAAAAGAAAACCCCTCTGATTTAAAAATCTTTACCCTTCCTGTACATGGAGGAAATGTCAGTGGCATAGGCAAATGCCTCAGGATTTTTCATTTCATGTTAATTTTTGTGAAAGGTGTTGCAGTACAAGAAAATTCCTACCGTTCCTGCCACTATTAAAAGTGACTCATATGTATAAAAATTAGGTAGACACACAGGAAGAGAGTACAGTGCAAATATCTGAATGAAATGATTTTCAAATTTTGGACTGATCCTCAAAGTGACTTCATAGTCTGTGAGATGAATAACACTGAGAAATTATTATTACAGTAGGCTCAGAACTATACTGGCTTTTCATTTTTCTTTGCTTCCTGTTTATGGAATTAAAAGGGTGGCTGGCAGAAAAGTTCTGTCTAGGTGCAATAAATGCCTTTATAAAAAAAATCTACAAAATTAATTATTTACACTTCCAGTTTAACCTCTATGCTTAAAAAACTATCGCAAGTATTTCAATATGTAGCTGGGCACTCGTGTTATCTTCACAGAAATATTAAAAAAACTTGTAAAGGAGGCCTTCTGAAGCCTAGTAAACATACGGCAGAGCACTGGGAAAATGTGAGAAAATGCTATTGAAACTCATGCTGCCAGTAAAAAGTTTTCTTTAAAATACTATTTTGTTATGAACATTCTACCATGTTTCCATAGTACTGAATGCCCTATTTAACTCAGATGTTTTGATTCATGTCTGGTTGTAAGAACACACAGTTACTTTCAAAACAGATTAAGTCTTGAGCTTTAGGAACAGTCCTAAATAAGGCTACGTCTACACGGACACCTGCATTCTCTCTTGAGCTCTCTGAAGCCCCTTAATTTGACTCATATCCATGTGCAGTCTCTAACTTGGCTAGAAATTGAAATCCATAGCTGAAAATCTGTAACAATTAGCTACAACCCTGGTCAAGAGCCAAAGTGCTGCCTTTTCATGCCACGTGCATGCGAAAATTGGTATTTGAAGCCAAATTTTTGCACAAAACTACATGTTCTGTCAACTTTTTTTTTTTTTCACCACCTGTGTAGAGCATCCAAGGAAAGGCTGCACACTGCAGAGTGTGGTCACTCAGCCCTTAGGCTGAGGAAAGTCACTGCTATTATGCTGCTCAGACCACAGCTTCCTACCTGCCACTATCCCCTCCCTTCTGTTGGTATAAGTTTTTATAAAGACACACAACTGAACAGATTTGGGGAAATAATCTGCATTCAAATTATCTTGATGCACAAAAAATAGTAGTTTAAAAACATTCCAAAAAGTTGCTCGTACTAGTACCCGGAGGGCAGGAGTGAGCATTATACAGCCATTTTGTCTTAATGTTGCTTTATGCTGATTTAAAGACATGGGAAAGCCATATTTTAAATGCAATTTCACTAATGATAGGAAAACCAAATGTGTCATTAAGCCAGGTATTCATTTCCTGTTTCATAGATGAGACAACACTTTTGACTCAAGACGATTATGGATAATGACAAGGTCAAAAATCAGTGCAAGTACCACAAAACCGCATGCCTGTAAACAGGCCTAACATAAGAAACAAAAAAGGCCACAAACCCCAAAACATTACTTTTAACCCTAATTGATTGAAGATGCAGCTCTGCATCATGAAGCAGCACAAATGAGCTGATGAGCCCTGGCAAGGATAATGACGATTTATACTGAATCTGCTGCCCAGAGAGACAATGGGTGAAGCAGTCAAAGCCTTTTGGCTCAAAAAGGGAAATATTTGTAAAGAATTTTAAAGATTTCTTCAGATCAGAGTTTTCAGTTTCAAGAAAACATTTGATCTAAAATAATAGTCATTATTCATCTCCTCTGGCAGCTGTATATTTCTGTGAGTAGCAGTCCTAATCCCAAACTCCAGTGCCTTTAGGCTTTCTCCTTGCGTACTGCATTGCCTTTTCCTTATTTACTGATAAATACAGATATCAGAAAGCACAGCTCTGTTGTCATGTGAAAATGGGAATGATAGACCTTTGGAAATAGTTGGGTCAGGACCTCTGTGGCAGGTACACTGTGCTAATCTGTTTGTTCTCTGGCAAACCTTCAGGCTGGTCCGAAGCTATCTTAATGCATCTGAAAAAAAGTACATATGAAGTTTTCTTGTCTAAGGAAAGCAGCTGCAATGTCACCAATATTTCCAAAGGCTAAACTTATGGGTCACTTCACTGAAGACCAATTTTAACATTTAAGATGTCCCTAGCAGCACTTCACAGCCGTGCTATTATCAAAGCTGGAAGGCTTGAATTAAGTTGTCATCACTGCTGCTTCTTCTGAGAGCTGGCTTGGCCAAGTACAGCATCCATGCTGTTCTACCCTCAGGAAAATTTTACCACAGCCTAATGAAACACATCATTGCTCTAAGAATATATAATCTTTTCTGGGTTGAGAGTTTGTACAGAAGAGCCTGGCCACATTATTACGAACATATGTATGTCAATGTAATGGTTTATTTGGACCCACCTTGAAAACATTATCCTGCATAAGAAAGTATACAGATGAAGGGAAAACAGTAGTGCTGGCTTTACCTGGAGATATTTGGTGCATCATATATTTTTGTATGACTTTAACAGTTACATTCTCTTCCTCGGACCCTGCTTTGTTCTTTGAGAACTTAATCCAAAGCCCACTGAAGCCTCTAGAAATAGGTGTCATTAATCAAACGCATATTGTGGGTCACATCCTTACTTGAAATTTGTGCAAGATTCAGGATTTTACTCATATGAAACACGTAGTTGATTAGCATGCATTTTTGTCCTACTTTTCATATAACTGGCACAGCAGTAAGTAAAGCAAAGTGTAGTAAAAAATCTACTGCATTTCAGTTTTCAGATGTTCATGATGCTGTGGGTAAACATCACCCAGATAAATGACTGCTAAATTCTTCCTTTGCAGCTCAGCTCAAAAAAATTATGTGTCACTGGCAGAAGATAACAGCAATTGTCAGTTACTTTTCTTGATCAATTTTGATAGCTTTGGTTACACTGTCCTCCTTATCTGTGACTTACATTCCATATATAGTCTGACACGTATTTAACTGTACAGCTACAACTCACGACACGTTTATACAAATAAGACAGTATGAAAATGTAGAAAACTATTTATAAGTAACAAACCTGGAATCAGCACGTGACGGCTGCACAAGTTATCTCTGAAACATAAGAATATAATATCTGGTAATATACTTTTTCATCAACAGGCAAAATACTCTCTGTTGCTCACAAGAACAAAAACAAAACAAAAGAGAGAAAATTACACAGTATTCGACGCCCTCTAATCTCAAAATAAGTCTCTTGGAGGTTCACAGAAGAGGAAAATGCTCCATAGGAGCAGACTGAGTATATTGGCAGAACTTTGAAACATCACAAAGCATATGTTAGTGACTGAATGAGAAGCTTCCTGCTGTGTTACTCTATGACAGACGGTCAGTGTAGGTGCCTGTTAGATAGCCCAAGAGGCAAATTTCAGGTATGCCACATGGACTTCTTAGAATTTCTTGATAGAGAAGGATGAAATACTTACAGTTTTCCTGCAAAAATGACATGCTCAGGCGAACTTTTTACCATAATTTCTTGTTTGTTTCAGAAATAACAAAATAATTCATACTATTTTCTTCAATATATTTTCAATTTAAAGTAGCCTTATACATTATGTTTACTCTGGCTTTATATCTTAAAAATGAAGTTGTTTTTCAGGCTCACTCTTTCCCACTTGTTCTGCAATGAAAGAGAGACAACAGTTACGGTTACAGATGTAATTCATAGCATGCAAGTGATCTATAGTCAATAAAAACTCATTTGAAACTTAGTTTGTAGGAATGTGGACAAATATGTGCTTCATTTCGCATCCTTCAAAAATAAGGGGCTGGTGATTTGAAAGAAGTGTGATGGCTCTGTTTTCTGTTGATCCATTTCCATATGTAAATGAAATCCAAAGCCTGAAAATATGAAATAAGGAACTACAAATACATGGCTCCCCAGAAAACTTTTATTGTTAATAGGAAATGTAGTCTAGGAACTTGTTTGTAATGAAACTTTAGATGTGGACTGTAAATGGTAGTACAGGCCACTGTTGACTTTCTTGACATTTGAAAGGTGCAGCATTTGGTCTATCCTTCTCTTTCTAAATTTACTTGCTTTCATAAATTTCTCTAAGACTGAAATATAATCCAAACATAGCTTCAAAACACCTTTATTTTTTTTTTTTTTTAAGTAGAAATCAAATACTCAAGACTATGGTTTTTTTTAGCTTTCTTGAAAGAAAGTGAAAATAATCTAAATTGTTGAAAGAATACTTCAACTATGATGAGGCTGTCTGAATTATAAACTTACAAAATTTTAATCACCTACTGTTTCACTAGTTTCCATTCAATAAATACTGAAATCTGTCAAATGTCTAATAGCTTCAGAGCATGGCTGCTTTGAGATATCTTCTGTCATGTTTGAAAACAAGGCTTTCTTCTTTTAATAACTAAGTGACTTAAAGTAAGTATAAAATATAGTTTCTTTTCTTTCTGTAACCGTTCACTGGTTTGTAGTATTACTCATGCATTTTACAGCAAACGTGGCAGGAAAATGTGTAAGGTGGGTAGCTGGGCAGTGTTCATTGTGTCGTAGTAGGTTTTTGTGGTTTTTAATTTTTTTTACTGCACATAACAAGATAGAGCTAATTTACTTCTTTGAAAAGGAAAGTGCGTAGTGGGAATAATTCCTACACAGTCCCTTGCTTTTGCAATTTAATATTTTCATATTACTGTAACAAATTGAGCTGAGTATATTGATATGTAAAAAAAATTATGTTCCTCAGCGTTTCAGGTTTGTTTTGAACATATATATCCTGAAGGCTTTTCTTGATCTCAGAGGGCTTTAGTGAATCAGAATGAATTCAACAGGATCTAAGAAGAAACGTGTTTAATGAACTAGATCACAAAAAGGAAAACAGAAGATAAAATGCTATAATGTAATATCCACAAAACCACTGGCAAAAAATTAATGACAGAGATTACCCCTACAGTATATTTATTGGAACTATTCCCACATTAATTGAAGAAATATTTATGGAGCTAGTCAGAGGTCTCTATTAATCTGGACAGAAGCCCCAAACATAAAGCAATTTAAGGCTTGTTACAGTAGAGACGTTATCTGTTGTATCCTACAAATTTAATTTTGTGCATACAGCCGAGTGTTTTACATGATTGTGCAATATGTGCTTAATAAACACAGTACTATGGAGGTGTGCCTGAATCATAGATGGGCTCATAACTGTAGCAATGCATGAGTTTCTCCAGAATATCTTCAGCAATACATAATTCCTCATCTGTAATTTGAGATTGCACACAGTCCTCTGTGCTGACACAGCCTTCAGAGTCACAGATTCCCAAATTCATAGGTTGTTCATAGCTTGTGGACTCTCGTGTTGCTATTTTTTGTTAGGTATGTAGAGATGTAGCTGGAATATTTGCACTATCAAGAGGTCTTTTGATTTCTCCTTCACATAACTCCAGAAAATTTGAAGTTGGAAAGAAACTCTGGCTGTGATCTGGTCCAAATTCCTGCGTAACTAGTCACCTAGAGCCTATTGCCCAGGACCATGGCCAGACAGCTTTTGAATATCTCCAAGCAGGGAGACTGCACAGCTGCTCTGGGAAACCTTTGCCAGTGCTTGGTAAAAGAAGTGTTTCTTGATGTTTCATTTTGCACCCATTGCTTCAAGTCCTGTCACTGAGCACCACAGAAAACAGCCTGGCTCTGTCTTCTTTATATCCTTCTTTCAGATAATTTTTCACATCAAAGAGATTCCCCATTGAGTCTTCTCTTTTCCAGGCTGAGCAGTCCTGGCTCTCTCAGCCTTTCCTTGTAAGGCAGATGCTCCCGCCCCTTAATCATCTCTGGGCCCCTTTGTTTGGCTCTGTCCAATGCCTGTCTTGCACTGAGAAATGCAGAGCTGGACACAGCATACTCCAGCTGTGGTCCCACCAGTGCTGAGTAGAAGGGAGAGACACCCTCCCATGACCTACTGGCAGCACTCCTCGTGCAGCTGAGGACAGCGCTGGCTCTTTGTCACAAGAGCACATTCCTGACTCGTGCTCAGCTTGGGAGCCACCACGACCCCCAGTCTTCTTAGGCAAATCTGCTTTTTTCTGGGTGACCCCAGAATACATTTTTATGTGGGGTTGTTCCCTCCCAGATGCAGGATTTTGTAGTTCCTCTTATTGAACTTCATGAGCTTCCTCTCAGACGTCTTCTCCAGCCTGTCGAGATCCCTCTGGGTGCAGCACAACTCTTTGGTGTATCAGTCGCTCCTTCCAGTTTTGAGTCACCAGAAAACTTTTTGAGGCTACACCCTGTCCCATTACCCGGATCAATAATGACAATATTACGCAGGATTGGACCCAGTATTGACTCCTTAAGAACAAGTTGCTACAAAAGAGAAGAGAGAATGGAGGGCTAGGAGATCAATATCTGTCAGCTGCTTCAGCAAGACAGTTGAGCAGAGGTGAACACAGAAGTCAGAAGCTAAACTTAGTCTCTAGCGCAATAATTGGGATCTCAAGCCTGATATATCATAGCATCCTCAAAGGACCTGTGTCTCTTTTGAGTCATATGTCACATAAACTAGTCCCATGTAATTATTCTAGGGACAAAAATGGCATGAATTTTCTGCTGTTAGACATATGGAACATTGTCTGTGTGTCTACCAAGCTACCATTGGGCTGAGCTTCCAGGAAGATGTGAAGTTTCTCCACTTTACAGCCTGTACTACGTGCATACCTCATAAAAATAAACATATGATATGACATCTATTGTTTTTCTTCCATGGAACTCTTTTCTATGTTAGTCACATAGGAACTTCCTCTCTGAATGAAATGAAATGTTTGTTATTATCAGAAGATACAAAAATCTCTTCAGTTTCTCAAAATTACTGTGCATCAAGTATTCTACCTTCAAGGCATATTTTCACTTTTCCAATATTGTACTATGTTACAAAATTTATACATTAATTCCAGAGTTATTTCATTTGTATTATCCCATCTGGGTTAAGTGTCATTATGTATACCCATTATATTATTTGAATTTCTCCAGCAGTTTTGTACTGACAATTTTGCTGACTAATAAATATGTTAATTTGCCATGAGTCATCTTGCTCTTCCTATTACAGATAGCACATTGCATGATGTTACTAAAATCTTCACATGTATAACTCTTCATTGATGTTCACTATAAGTTAGGCTTAAAATTTTCATATGCTGCCATTCTAGGCTTAAAATTTTTAAATCACCTTACTGGTTGTATTGAAGGTTGAATTTATAGCAATTCATTTCAATTTAGAAAATTGCTGAGTCAAAAAAATGAAAATAATCATGCATAAAAGAGGACATATCCTATCTTAATTCAAGTTACTATTCTGTAATTCTGCCTCTTAAGTTTCTCTATGTGATTTCTCAACTGTTACCTGTACCTCTCTTTTGTTTGCATAAAGATCAGAGTGGAGAGGCAGTATCAAGAATGTCAAATGAGGGAAACCAGTAATGCCAAAAAAGACCATCAATTTATACAGAACAAATTAGAGCTCTGCACACAGTGAAAGCAGCAGAGGGAAGCAGGCGGTGCTGCAATGTACAAACCAAGGTTATGCTCTGACAAGTGGCCCCAGCCAGGACTCCCATCAATCAGGTCCTCTCAGCAGAAACTGCAAACACTGAATTTATTTTGTGAAGTGATCGCTATTTACTAGCCAGCAGAATGGAATTGTCTCATTTGTTTCCAGACATCAACTCACCTGATCTTTGAACCTGAACCTGCTGTTGTTGTTAATAACCCTTGGTATTGTACTCTGCTAATGCCCAATTGTAGCAGACACATTTGAAGTAAATGCTCCTCAAATACCCTGCTGGAAGCAACCTTTGCCCAAAACAGCCTGCAGCCTAATCTGAAATTAATTCAATCAGTGCATATAAGATAAATGAGGGAGGAAGAGATATCTTAAATGTTGCTATGAAGTAACACATTATTCAAAGCAGTCGAAAGGTAAAAGAGAAGTCACTTTAATCTATAAACTTGTTTTGAATAACAGTTATTGAAAGAAAATGTGCAATGGGATCAGAAAAGTTATGCAAGTTAAACTCATAATGAACTGGAAAAAACCAAGTTTTTGATTGGAAGCTTTCAGTGAGCTTGGAAAGTTGCAGAAATAGCCATAAACTTAATGTAAATGTTTTTAAGATGAGAATAATAACTCGATTTGATACCTCTGTGGACATTACTTCTCTGGAGAGCATTTTGTTCATTCTTTGCTTTTGCACTTCTTCCTGCAATGCTTCTACATAGCCGTTTAAATTGTCTTGGAATCTGAGGAATTGTAATTCAACCTTTGAATCTGTACTGTGTAAGTTGCAATACTCTGACACTCTGGGAATTTTTGAGGTTAAGCAGTAAGTTTTCAATGTCTGGGGGATTTTTGTTTATTTGTTTGTATTTTTTTGATGTTTTTTGAGTTGGTTTGTGGGGTTTTTTTATTTGTTGGATTGTTTGGGGTTCTTTTTTTTTTTTTTTTTCTTTTTTGGGATTTTTTTTGAGGGGGAGGTGTTTGGAGTTTTTTTGTTGCCAAATACACTTAGATACCTCAAGTTCGGTTTTGACATCAGATATGAGGTAAAAACATAACAGGAATATCTATGTATGCATGTGTATATAACTGTGTATCTATATATATATTCATATATATATGAAGAATCATGACAGTTTTAAAAGACATTTTTATAGATCCTGCATCTCCTGCTAACATGAAAAAGTAAGACAGAATTGCTTCTTGCAGATTTCTCCAAACTATTTCTTCCTTCTGCTCTCTATCTTTAAATTTCCTGTAAAATTTAGTTCAAATTAGAGCTTCTCAGTTCTCCTCAGGCTAATTGTCTTCCTAGCTCTTCAGTAAATAACATCTTAGGAGAGGATAGCAGCTGGGAGAGTGGTTAGGAGTTGTCTTAATCACCAGACAAAAATCCATCTCTTCCAGCTTTGGTGCCTGTGGGTAACTGGGAGCTATTTTATTTACTTTAAATTTGCATGACTTCCTACTGTCTTTTGCAAGCCCTTTCTTCTTGCAGCCTTTGCTTCTGCTTTCTTTCCAGATCTCATGTAGGTTGCCAAGATACAACCGTAAGATTTTGACTGTATTAATTGTTTTCTTGTTATTATGAGTCCAGCCATATCTGGATAGTGCAGAGAAACTTAAAACACCAGACTATAACTAATGATAGACAAAGAGCAGCTTAAAGATTTTTTGTAAGCTAAGTTAATGGCAAAATGAAAACTAACAACTTTCAAGACATAGTTGAAGAAAGTGAGTTTTCCTAAGGAAAAGTCTGAGACTTTTTCCTTCATTTGCAGTCTTTCCTTCTCACTGTTTGTAGAAAGGCTGAGGGAGGGTACAGAGAATGCTGTTCAGAGTGGCAGTACACACAGGAAGCAATAGAATTACTAACACGCCATTGTTTTAGCACAAGTTGAAAAATTCAGTCTGGTATTTGGTTCAATACTTCATTTTACAAACCCTGAGGCAGACAGACACAGAGGTAAACCACTCCAAAGACAGAGCTTGGCAGGGCATAATGGCACAGGAATTGGCACTCTGAGTACTTGGTTTGGCTAAGCCTTGCACCCTTAGATGAAGGGGGAAGGATTTCTGCTCTACACCCCCTCCTCGCCCCACAGGATGTCTTACATGCTATTGTTCCTTTCAAGACTCATAAGTACTAAAGACATGGTCTTTGTAATTTTTCAAATACCCTGTTGGTAAATGACCTTTGCAGTATGGCATATATCCCACTTTTCTGCTGCTTATTTCCTGACTAAATTGTTTTGTTCTCCACAGCCTATTGTTTCCTTCTTTTCATTTATCTTCAAACAATAATGCACTTAGAAAAGTAGTATTTTTGAACTGAAAAACAATTAACCTCATAAGGGCTTTAGTGCTTACGGGATAGCAGACATCCTTCTGTATGTCTACAGATGGCTCTCATTTGGATTCGCACACAGCGTGCTGGATTTGGAGATCCTACACTCTCTGTTAGTGGCTCAGGAAAATTGAAATGTTTGTCTTCTGTGCTGGCACAGGTTACAGCTGTCATGATGGTCTGTGTGTTGAGCAGATTAATGAGAAAAGAGCAGAATAACTATAAATTAAAAAAACCCCTGCATTGTCAAAGTTGATTGCTAGGTTGTTCTGGACTCCCTCTTCAAGGCAAAAGAAGGGGCATAGACATCATCTTGCACGGGTGATGTGATCTGTGCTCACAGGCAGCCACAGTGAATTCAGGAGGGTTGCTCAGGATTAATGCCACCCCTACATGAAACAAAAGCTGTGAAGATGCTGCAAAGCTGTCACTACCTCACTACCTGCAGGAAAAGACTACATCCCATCCCTTCAAAGGGTGGCAAATCTGCCATGCTAATTTACATTTCTGCCCTTTTCAGGTTTCTGTTGCAGTGTAGTCCACTCCTCATCACACAGCGCTAGCCGAGGCTAGAAGTGACAACCGTGAACATTGGCATGCCTCAGAGAGGGGAGTGAAGCATGAAAGACAACCAAAATAACTCTTGCATTTAGAGTGGAACAATTTTTATATGACACTGAGGGAAAATGCTGTAAGTGGAGACTGAAATCAGGAATAGATTCATTATCTGTTTGTTTTAAATCAGCAGAAACAGTAAATTTATTTTAAGAACAAAAACCTTTAGTTTATTGTCTTTTTACATAAGACTATTTAATTGTTGAGGCATAAAAGCATTTATGCAGCATTCAAAGATTGAAATACTTAGTATTTTAATTTTGATTAGCTACTTATGTATTTCAGATTTACGTGTGTAAATTAGAAAAGAAGAAGACAAGATGATTAAACATCTCTAAAATAATCCAATAGCACCCTGAAATTTTCGGTGTTTTTTTTGCATTTGTTTTTTCAACGTCTTGAAAATGTCCATTTCAGTCTTCCTCCTCTACTCTCCCTTTCTGCAAATTTTTTGGTTTTGGAAAAAAAACCCGAACAGTGCATTTTTAGTTGTTATAGCTTTGGTGAATTGGTAACAGGACTGAAACATCACCAGCATTAGAAAAAGCTAGATTAGTATACTAATATTGTAAAATCTCTTCCATCATCAAGCTGCCAAACGCTTAATTCATTTTTATAGAACAGTATTCAGAGCAGAAGTTAATCCTCACCCTCGTTGACTCAAGCACAGTGGGAAATTATTACTGCCTGGCCCATCTGAACAGAGCAGCTAAAGACATCAGTCTCTAGTTCACAACAAGGGCAGCAAAACGATGCTCCTCAGCAGTCTTGTCCTGACATCTGTCCCTGCTTCTCCTTCGTGCTGATTTCATCCTGTGCCTGACAGAATTTTATTTTTTGCAATTCTGCAAATGCAACTATTTTTTAAAAAGGTCATAGCAAGTAATATCTGCTTACTGGTGCTATCAACCATCTAGGAGTATGTGATAAGTTATGATTCACATCAAAACCAAAATAAGCTCAGGTTTTACCAGTGCAAGATGAACTAACTGCTCCACGTGTGCAAAAGAGCCCTATACATTCACAAAGATCACACATATTTTAAATTTGTCAAACTTACACCATGATAGGTAATTTTTAAAAAATGGACGAAATAGTCCTCCAATAGATGCCTCTTTTGCCAATAATTCTACATTGCAAAATACGTCTTGGAACAATTCTCTAGAGAAATATTCATATTTTCCTGAGAGCACAGTGAAACCTCAATAATTGCAGAATGTGTTTCCCCAGCTCTGTTGTTTTGTAGATATTCTTCCCAGTGACAGACTGTTGCTTGCCTTTATCCAAATGAAGAGTCTACTGGATGCTTCCACAAAGATCACAAAATTCCAGGATCTACCATCCCTTTAGATATTTGGGAGAGGCCTTTATTCCCCTTTTCCACAGCCTCAAATTGCTACTGGTCAAATATACGCCCTTCAGGTATACCCATGTGTCAGAAGAATCTATTTTAGATTTTCAGACCAGACAATAAAGTGATGCTCCCTACCTCTTCCCTCTGTATCAACTTGAAGGCAAAACAACAATTAAGGCTTGTCAGGTCCTACCTTTCAAGCATCTGTTATTGAGCTGGGAACAAACAGCCCTATTTTCTATTCACCTGGCAATTGCAGGCAGCAGTCAGGGTTCATGCTACTAGATCAATTGCCTGCAGCTTGTCACCTGCTCAGAGTTTAAATGAGCACAGCTCTCTGTCTCAAAATGATCCTATGGAAATTTTGCTTGCCTCTTTCTATGATAAGCCACAATTCTTCCCCCATTTTTTTTTTTTTTTTTCTCATCGTGGAGCACTTGACTTATTCATTTTCTCCTGTCTTTTCTCTGGCCTTGGCAAAACTAGTCTTCAGTCATTCTAGAAACACGTAGGTCAGAACACTGAGGAACAAGAAATATTCATTCAGCTTTTAGGTTCCTACTTGCCCTTCCTATCTCGTTTTACCATACTTCAGCTTCTGCACTCAGACAAAATATTATATAGTGGATAAACTGAGGCAGGCACATAACACCATGCACGAGATGAGGCTCTCTCTGTCTTCTCCCCACCATCTCATCTTCGTTTTTCCCTCGTGCACATTCCCAGCACAACCCTCACGCAAAACAAAGTCTTCTCATTTAGTTTCAGCAAGACCTCCGTAAAACTGGATCAGCCCTTGCTGCCTTCTCTTCAATTTCGAAGGCTGTTCTGGTGTTGTTAAAAGGGGAATTTGGAAAAACCTGTGAGCTTTTATAGAAATATAAAAGCGTTTGCCAAATTATGCCTTGTTTCAGTTCTTTGAAAAACCCTTTGCTTCTCCACAGACTCCTGGGTATTCCTCAGCTTTTGTTTATGTGTTTTATTGTAACATTAATGGTAACATTTTTTTACAAAATACGTACTAATGTTGTTTATTGAACTTAGTATCACAAGACAAATATTTATTTTATTTGTTTATAAACTTATTTTCACTATTGTTTATTCCTATACAATATTCTGTTCTATACAACAATTTTGGTTTTATTCCTTTTAATATTCTAACAAACTGAAAGGGTTATAGCATAACAGCTTTTCCCATATTCCTCCTTGCAAAATGAAATACATTAAATTACTTCCACTTGAAGTTAAATCACATCTCAACAGATATTTGATCTCTTGTCTTTTTTTTTCCCTGTAATTTGTTGATTGATAAAGAGCTTTTCTCAGTATATATGATATCTTCTATTCACATCCTCTGAGTCAGACCAGGATGTAAGTGTTCCAGTTAATAGCAGTGTAATCTCCTCATGAGTTAAGTGCAAACACGAAGACATCTTTGAGGAAGTGAAAAAACACCCTGGAGACATTTGTCTTTTTTTGAGCATCTGATACAAAAAATATATGCAGCAGACTTAAAGCCCTTCAGAGTTCTGATCCCAGTGCAGATATGTTGAGATCCTTCCTATGTTCAGGTTCTTAGCTGAACAAACCACAGCTTAGTCTAGAGATGAAGACAAATTGCCCCTGTGTACAGCTTTCCAGCCTTTGACTGAAATAGCAACTTTATTTTCACTTTTCCAGCAATTCTTTTTTCGTTTTTTTGGACATAACTTTGTTCAATACGCCATGGAAGATGTAATGCCCTCCAATTTTATGTAATGATGGTGTCTTTTCTGAAAAGTAAATTGATTTCCATCTTTAAAAAAACTGACTCATTTTAAAGTGTTTCAGTTCCAAAAGGAACATGATTGTGCATTATGAAACAAGTCCTTTTGGTATTTTTGCCATTACTGGCACTGTTTTATTTCTTCCTTTGCACTCAGTGGACTAATGGAACTCACCTGTGTTGTATTTTGTTCCAAAATCCTGTTTCCATTCAATAAAACTGCATTTCTAGCATTTCCCTTTGCAATGTTAACCTTAAAGAAACCAGGCTAATTTGAAGAAATTATATTTTCTCAGAATCTGCATCAATCTAAACTGGTATTTTTGATAATTGTGAACAACCTTCATGGGAATTACTAAGCTTATAATTGTTAATTATAGTATTTTCCTTAAGAACAAGCAGCTATATAAGCTTACTTCCTGATTTATTTGTAACAAGTCTGTCATATAATGCGGTCTTCTCAGTACAAAAATATGTAACTTGATGGAGGCTATAAAGATATACTCTTATTGCTGCAGTGTATCTTGTTAGAAAAAATGTGTTATAGGAACTAGTATATGAGTCATTGTTAGTCTTCAACTAGATTAAAAAACTGTACAATATATTTATGGTATCACTAATATTAAAAAAAGACATCGACTCTAACACTTCCCATGTGTATTTGACTTCTGCCTGCCGCAGTCTGCAGAATTTCTGAAGGTAGTGAAGCAGCAGAATAGCTCATAGTCAACTTTTGCACCTTGTTTTACTTTTTGTTTAAAGCAAAGCACCTAACCCTATGAAAATCTGTTCTAGGGAAAAAGAGATTTGATGATTCCTTTACTTCTACCATGGTGTTCATAGGATATTTGCTTGCACTGTAGTTTCCTTTTACATTGTCAAAGATTAAGTGGTATTTAAATGTGCATCAGATCCAGAGATCCTGATTCGATTTCAGACATAAACCTACATTTCATGGTATCCTTTTCTTTCATGGAATAACGGTAACATTACATCAAATTATCTTTCTTTGTGGGAGACTTGGAATCTGTCTCACAAAGGACATGGGATATGGGAATGCTGACTTTACGTCATGGTTTTTCTTTGTCAAATGACAAAAATGGTAATGTTAGCTTCACTCCTTCTGGGACCTTTGCAGGTTTGATTCTTGTAATTTCTGAGGTGGATGTGCTGGAAAAAACCCTGTCTGTATCTATATTTTCTGCCAGGCAAAATGAATGCACTTTTCCTTAGAGGACTACTTCAGGCATTTTGAACAATTTTAAAGTGTAGATTTTGCTTACATTATGCAAAGTCTGAATTCAGTGCAACTTTCATTGGTGTTAGTCATTCCTTACTTTGACTGAAGTCCTCTTGGACATTGTGGGTTTGTGCAATGGCTGTATTTTTATGTTAAAGACACCGTGGATCTTACAATTTCTTTCAGTAAGGTGTCTACATGTAAATAGGACATTTTAAAGAAGCATAAGCTTTAGGCTTATGGTGTTTATCATCTGAGAAAATTATTTTTTTTATACTTTATTGCTTTTGTTGATATGAAAAAACCAGTTTGTAATGTTACTTTGCATATTTAAGAAAACAAACACAGGCCGTGGACGTATTTATTGTAATTTTTTAAAAAATTTCTTTCTTCTGCCTATATTTATCTCCAAGGCTACAAAATGTAATCATAACAAATTTCTGGCACAATTTCATCCTTGTGATAGAAAGCATATTTTCATACAAACAGCAGATTCCTAGGATACACTTTCTTTTTGGTGTTTCGAGTTAAGTAGACTATTTTTTTTTTGGTGGTTGGATGCAGCTCTCCAAAGTAAACAACTCATAAAAACAGTAACTAGTACTCTGAGTTTCCTTTTTTTGAATTCTGTCAATTCTGTACTAAGTTCACATCTCAGATGGAAAGACAGACTCAAGCGCTTGCATTTTTTTCATAACCGAAAAGCAATACTCTGTCTTGCTTTAAATGGTGGAGATGTCAAGGCCTACAAAGATTTATAAATGTCAATATCTCTTTCACGTCCCTACTATAAACTTTTCATTCTGCTACTGTTTCCTAATCTAATGAGGTTAAAACCAGTTTTATACCTTTTGCTTTGTTATATATCAGGGACATACTAGGTCATTTCCACCTACAAAGCTAGGAGTCTTTTGGTAAATGCTCTATGCTCAGAGCCAGTGATTGTTTTCAATCTCTTCTACTCATAGGACACAAACCCCAAAACCTCTTTCCTTCCAAAATTGAATTCTCATCATGCTTTGGAAATGTGTCTACTCTTTGCTGAAATATTGCTTGACACAGAAGTGAATCTGTAGGTGAAAAATAAAATCGTATTAACAAACAGAGAAACTTTATACAACTGCCTGAACAAAGGAAGGAGTGTGAAGAGGAGAAGGATGTTTAGAAATCTATCTGCTCAAATATCATGACCAAATGTTCACTTAAATTTCGGAAATGACATATATAAATGGTGAACTTAAAGGAATGAACAGCAAGTCTGGATAACTGAGAAACTGTAAACGTTCTATGAAGGAGCAGAGGAGAACCCCAGGGTGGTCTTTCTGCCCATCACCTCTGTGAATGATACTTGATGGTCCTCTGGATGCTCCTGATGGACCACCACAGTCCAGGGAGCCACACTCTGGTGCATCAAAGTTGTGTCTTTTCTTTCTTCTTTGTCCCTCAGTGAACGCAGAGGGCACATGTTTCTTCTCCCCTCTCTAAAACATAGAGGTGTAGACACACTGGGTTATTTTTCAGTCATATTGTTTTCTAAAAGGGGAAAAAAATATAATTAGAAAAAATAAATTACTTTTTAAGCAGGTGGCTTTTTAAAACAATATGTATTGGCAGTATGAAGCAAAAAAATCCCTGTGTTCTACACAAGTCTGAACAAAGCAATCATAATTTCATGTGTGTAAAGCAGTTGTAGTTTCTACTAAAATAACAAGAATGCACATGAATACAATACCTCAAACTGAAAGAGAAATAAGCAAAATACCAAGTTGTTTTGAGTGTACCTACCTCCCAAAGCTGGAAATTAGTGACCAGCTGAGTGAAGCCCCCAAAATCTAGGAGGAAATGGTTGGTGATCTGCTATGCCAATCAGACACCTGCAAGTCTATGCATCCAGATGGGATCCACTGAAGGGTAACAAGGGAGCTGTGAAAGAGCTTGCCAAGCCACTCTCAGTCATTTACCAGCAGTTCCTGGTTAACCAGAGAAGTCCCAATTCACTGGAAATTATCCAATGTAATGCCCATGTGCAAGATGGGTCAGAAAGATAATCTGGGGAACTGCAGGCCTGTCAGCCTTCCCTCAGTACCCAGGAAATTAATGGAGCAGATCATCCTTTCTGTCATCACACAGCACATGCAGGACAGCCAGGGGCTCAGGCCCAGCCAGTGTGGGTTATGCAAGGCAGATCCTGGTTGGCAAACCTTATCTCCTTTTTTGACCAAGTGACCTGCTAAGTAGATGAAGGAAAGGCTGAGGGTGTTGTCTGCCTAGACTTCAGTAAGTGGTTTGGCACCATCTCCCACAGCATTCTCCTGGAGAAACTGGATATTTATGGTATGGATGGATGCACTCTCCACTGGGTGGAAAGCTGGCTGGATGGCTGGGCACAGGGAGTGGTAGGAGTGGAACTGCATCCCGTTGGTGTCCGATCACTAGTGCAGTTCCCAAAACTCAAGCATTGGGGCTGTACTATTTAACGTCTTTATCAATGATTTGGTTGCAGGGATGGAGGACATCTTCAGCAAGTTTGCAGACGACACCAAGAGGGGCTGATGGAGGTCAGGAAGGCTCTGCAGAGGGATCTGGACTAGCTGAATCAATGGGCTGAGGCCAACTACATGAGGTTCAACAGGGCCAAGTGCCAGTTCCTACATCTGGGTCACAACAAGCCCAGGCAGTGCTGCAGGCTGGGGAACAGCAGCTGGAAAATTGTCTGAAGGAAAGGGACCTGGGCGTGCTGGTTGACATCCAGTGAACATGATCCAGTGTGTGCCCAGGTGGTCAAGAAGGCCAGTGACATCCTGGCCTGCATCAGCAATAGAGTGGCCAGCAGGACCAGGGAAGGGAGTGTCCCCTGTACTTGACACAGGCGAGGCCACACCTCCAGTGCTGTGTCCAGTTTTGGGCCCCTGATTTGAAAACAGATGTTGAGGCGCTGGAGCATGTCCAGAGAAGGACAACAGAGCTGGTGAAGGGTCTGGAGCACAAGTCCTAGGGGAATTGAGCTGAAGGAGCTGGAGTTGTTTAGTCTGGAGGAAAGGAGTCTCAGGGGTGACCTTATTGCTCTTTAAAATGACCTGAAAGGAGATTGTAATCAGGTGGAAGTCAGTCTCTTCTGCCATGTCTCAAGTGAAAGGGTGAAAGGAAATGGACTTAATCTGAGCCAGGGCATGTTCAGATTAGATATTAGAAAAATATTTTTCATTAAAACAGTGGTTAGGCATTGGAATAAGTTGCACAGTGAGGTAGTAGAGTCACTGTCTCTGGAACTGTTGAAGAGGCCTCTGGATGTGGCACTTGGGTACATGTTTTAGGAGTGATTTTGGTGGTTCTAGGTTGAAGATGGAATAGATTATCTTGATGATCTTTTCTAGCTTGATGATTCTGTGATTCTGTTAAACCTGCAGAGACCATTCTGAGAAAAAAAAAAAAAAAAAAAGATAAAAAAGAAGTTTTACAAGCAGTCTGGTAACCTGCTTGGCAGATTATCTGCTTTTATATGAGTAAAAAGTAAACTGAACGTGAAATGTAAAGACGGGACTTTGGAGACACAGTTCATGTCTTTAAATAATGGTGCAGTGTACTGCCAGGTTGTTCAGCACTGGCTCAAGTACAATTCTCAACTTTGAATATATTAAGTAATCAGTCACAAGGACCTGTGTGACTAATATTTTCTCCTATAAAATTTAGGAACACAAACTTGACTTGTAGTGAAATGCGATGAAGTGGGACTTTCTTGGAACTTAATTTTGACCCTGGATAGATCAGCAGTAGACAGGAAATTAGATGTCTCTGATTAAAAGGAAAACCAATTTGATGACCATAACCACAAAAATCCCTGTCATATCTATTCTGTGCATACCAAAGGGACTTCTGACAAAAAAAAAAAAAAACAAACCAAAAAAGGTATTTTCTAACTGGTTTTCTAAAATTAACTTGCAGAACAAAGGTAGAGGAAACACTGACTAGAAAAGACCAGACCAAATGATTACCAGAAGTGTCTTGGGGCCTTTGTCCGTGGCTATGACAGATTTACTCAGATTTCTGCTGTTAAATTTAACAGATCCCTAACAGACTATTTTTCTTCATTTGAGTAAATTACCTTTTGAACTGGCAAGTGGGTTTCTGATAATGTCCTTAAATTTAGTGTTCTCTAGATATGCAAATACACTCACATTTTCAAAAGAGTTGAAACTTATGTCTCAACATGGTGATTCTGACATTTGATTTTTTACCAATGAGAATACATTATTAATTAAGCTTTTTGACTTTGAAGTTGAGTAATTTAAGGAGTATATGAGCTACTTCTTCTTGCCTTTCAAAAGCAGGCAGAATAATGCTTGCTTTCTACTTCTGGAAACTAAGTATTTTTCCAGGCAAAGACACCTTTTTCTTCTATTTAAAACACAAAATAAACCATACTGAAGTTGTAGGGAAGAGCTTTTATAGGGAAGGAAGGGAAATAGGCTGGAAAAATTAGGTCATGGTAGTAGTGGGAGCTTCTGGTATATGGTAGTTACCAGAAGGGTTGTTGCACTTCATCTCACCTAAGTTAGGATGAAGAGTACTTTTATAGTGTTTTAAGATTCAAAAAAATTAAAAGCAATATTTAATTACTTTTCATTCAGTTCAGTCTTCAGAAAAATAAAGACCACAGTAAATTTCAGATAAGAATCTCCCCTCTCCCCAATTCCTCTGACTTTTATTAAAATAAGTGTTAGTTTAATAAATTTATTTTGAGCATTACTTACTTTTATGTCAAGACATTCTTTCCAGCACTTTTCAGTAGGTGTCCTGTCTGACATTTTGGTGTAACATCTCCCAGGGATAATAAAAATCTCTTCCTTTCCTGCAGGCTCCATTATCTACCTTACTTTTCCCCTCACTTGGAATAACTACCTTGAGTGAGTCATGAGGTCTTAATAACACTGAAAGTTAAGAGAGCCTGTATTAAAATGTAGTGACCCTCAACTTCTCTGCTTGGCCAAGTGACAGGAAAAATAGTCAGTTACATGGAAAGCTTTATTACTGATTTTCATCTCCTGCTAGCTCAGATTTGATTTCAGATCGCCTGGAAAGCCTAGGGCCAAACTCAAACCTTGGATCATATCCTTTCCTGAGATGATGCTTTGCTTGAGGATAAAGACTAGTCTTGCTCCAATCAGAGCAAAATTCAGCTGGACTTTGCAGCAAATGGTGAGCAGATTCCTAGGTCATGGGTAGGGAAAGACACATGACTGTTGGTGGATTGCACCAGAGCAGGTGCTGGGTGGCAGCAAGCCCTCTGGCCAGGAAGCAAATATCAGCCACAATTTACTGATGTGCAGTGAGATGGCATGGATGCTCCTTATTGGGAGCCACTAGCACAGATCCCTGCGTCCCAGAGTTTGGGAATCTATTTATGCCAGACCTCCTTGAAATAGGGGAGAGAATCAATTTCCTGTCTCCTTAAAATGTCCTTTGCATCACAGAACAGAATTGCTAGCTTCAGATTGTGTCCTGATTTCTGCTGGGATGGAGTTCATTTTTCTTCCTAGTACCTAATACCTTTCTTCCTGCCTCCTTGTATCTGGTACATTGCTGTGTTTTGATATGAGTTGAGAATAATGTTGATAACACACCGATGCTTTGGTTGTTGCTAAGTAGTGCTAAGTCAAGGACTTTGCAGTTTCTCATGTTTTGCCAGTGAGCAAGTGCACAGGAAGCTGAGAGGGAGCATGGCCAGGACAGCTGACCTGAATTGAGCAAAGGGGTATTCCAGACCAAAGATCACCATGCTCTGTATATGAATTGGGGAAGCTGTTTGGCAGTGGCCAATTGCTGTTTGGGAGTGGCTGAGTCAGCGGGTGGTGAGCAGTTTCATTGTGCATCATCTCTCTCTCTCTCTCTCTCATTATTGAAATATTTTGGGATTTTTTAATTATTAAACTCATCTTACTTCAACACAAGTGTTGCTCAGTTGCCAGCTGGGGTTAAACAACAACAGGTGGATGTAGCTACAGTGACGTTATCTCTGCTAACAGATTAATAATTCCCCTGATGATATTAAAAAAGTTCAATACAATATGTATATATTGTATTGCTTTTAGTTTGTAATTAAAACAATGTCATTTTGATTGCCACCTTTCTCTGAGATAAGCATTTTATTCCAGTTCATTGCAGGTTTAACACTGTGGAGGCTCCTTAAATTAGGAGCATGTACTTTGTTTTTGGTGAAAATTAACTGCATTCTAAAATACCTTAATATCATGGAAATTAGGTTTCTGAGACCAGAAAAAAACAGTATATGCAAAGGAGATTTTGCTCAGGCAAATCATTAGTAATACAGCTGTTCTGCAAGGTACAATATATGGCAATAACCAGTCTCCAGAGCTTTACCTTGTTTAAATTGGTCACCTACTAAAGGGCCTGGGCTGGATTTGTGGAGTATATTAGGTGAATAACACAGAATTGCTTTATGGCAAATGCATTTTTTAGCTGCTATCGGGTATATTACGTATAATTCTTTGGTGCTGACTTACGGGCTTGACAACGCACATCGGGCTGTTTAAATCATTAGAATGTTATTTTTCTTCCCCAGAGGAATCATAATGGGAAGCCCTGCTAACCTGTCAGCTCTACTCTGCCCTCCTTTCCCCCTTTGTTGTATGAAACCTTAAATATGTATGTGGGATTCCTGGAGCTTGGCTCGTTTTAGAGCAGCCTGGGGACTGCTTTGGTTGAGCTGCCCAAAGCCCGTAAATTCTGGACAATTGGATGGAAACAGGAGGCTGAGTTCAAGGGTAGAAAGCTGGGTGAAAGAGTCTGATGATTTGCGTATCCATGGCTTTCAGGTGGAATGTTTTCCCCCTTAGTCATAAAAAGTAAGGGAAGGTGTGATGCCTCAATGTTACATCTGTTGAAAAAAGGAGGGAGAGAAGAGTTACTCCGGTTTAGGAGGAGAATTTAGATTGAATTGTGTATTGTTGCAGTGGAGGCTGAGTTTTGGGATCCTGCCAGGGGAGGGGAAATTTTTTGCATGACCATAATTCTATTCATAACTGCAAGGCTAAGCCTTATCCTTATGTTAAGACTGGGAAGGCTGAAGAAAACTGTGGATAGTATTGGCATCAGAAGGCAGTGAGATAAAAAGGAAAATTCAGACTCACATAAAATGAAGAAAGATTCAGGGCTTTCCTGGAAAATAGAAACACCACTAAGCATACAGATTCAGAAGTACTGGAGCAAGAAACCCATGAGACTATAAATGTGTTCCAAAAGCCGTCAACCTATTACTTGTACTATAAGAATGGCATAAAAATACTGGATATTGTTGTTTATATAAATTATGAGTCTGTTGTCAAATTTTATCTGACGAGATTGCGTTGGACACTTTTATCTGCATTTTTAGTTAATTTTTCATATTGAAACAAAAAACAACTTCAATCAAAGGGTCATCAGTTGAACAAGACACAGAAAAGACAACTGCTCTCCGGTGGTATCTCTTGAATCTCAATCATTACAGATTATTTTTCACTCTGTCTGGAATAGATTAAAATAGAAAAAAACTAAACCTTTTTAAAATTTTATATTTTTTAAAATTTGTCTTTTTCCTCAGGGTTTAAATTAGAGAGCTATGATTTTTTTTTTTTTTTTTTGACATCATTAAAACAAATAATATGGAAGATGGATATTTTCTGCTTGTTTCTTTGATTTTCCTTTAGGCTACTGAGCATAGTAGTCTAAATGATTTCTAAATTACTTTTCCCTTTTGTGTTTTCTTTTTACTTTTTTCCCCTTGCTTTTTTTACGTGCTGCTCTGTAACTTTTGCTAAATATTATTAGATTTTAAAAGATTCCTGAGAGACAGAGTTAAAGGTAATTTTTTTCCCAAGATTTTCCTAAGGAGGGGCAAAAGAATAAAATTCAGTGACTCCAGAAGTCTGTCATTTTTCAGATGTAAAAAGTCCTCATTTCCTCATGCAACAGACTTGGACTAGCATTCTGCAAATGGTGACATCCTGTTCAGAGAGACTTTCTTCTGTTATTTGAAAGGCCTAATTTGACTGAGGGATGAGAATGTGAATTGCAGTTGTTGTCTAGGCTTATATGTCTGATGGGCACCCTATCATCTTTAAATGTTGAAGATAAAAGACATGTTGAACTTCCCTCAACACTGTGAGAGTGTCAAATTTGAGTTTCACAAACACCATTCGTAACTTTAGCATCCCATGTTGCTGAAGAGTCATGAAATTTTGGGACTTTATGTGGATGATTTTAAAGTACATTGTCAAGTACATTGTCAAGTACATTGTTAAATGAATTTAAAATGAGGTTAGATCTCAGTGAAAGTTCCATCAACTTTTTTGCAATGCTACTTGAGGACTTTAAATGCAATCCTGATTTCAAGTGAGCTGAATGGGTGTTTTCAAAAGTTCCTGTCTTTTCTGAGCATGGAAGTCATTAGGATATTTAGCAAGCAATATGATTTTCAAACCCCTTGAATTTAGCACAAGAACTGCCGTTAAAGACTATTTCATTACCTAATTTTATTTTTTTCTTATTTAATCAACAGTATATACACGACTGAGATTAATTCTCCCATGCTTTCCCCCAGTTTTTGTGTTCAGACACTGATTTTTATTGTCTCGTTTCATACATGCAAATCCATACTCAAACACACCAAATCTGACAAAACTAGTTTAAATGAAATCACTCCTTTGCACGTTTATTTCTATCAATACTAAAGGTAGATCACTTCAGTTTCTGAAATGTAGAATTTACCTTTTCTTACCTCAAATGTTCAATTTATCGTTTGTGCATATTTCTGCAATTCTGGGAACCAACCAGAATTTGAAATATACTGTACACTTTTTTTCTGCCAGATTTTGCTGACTCTGGAGCTTTGTATGAGCTTGGGATAAAAATTCACATTTAGGGATTTAATCAAGCTAGGCCCAATCTTACAGCTTTTTGGTGAATACTTCATAGCTATCAGTTATTCTGCTGTGGAGTAAGAAAAATTACCTTGCAAGACGCCAACAGGTTGTTACTGCTGAAGTCTCTGTGACAACACATGCTGGTCAGTATACTGTGGTATCACAGAAGTTTCCAGGGTGTTTTACTCACCTTTTGCTATCAAAGTTGTTAACTGAAATCAATGCTTCCATATCCATTTGCAGAGGCAGGTGAATTGTGCTAATTAATGGCACATTTTCTTGTAGTGATGTTTTTAGAACTATGTAGATGGAGAGTCTCAGTACTGAAAGAAGTGAGAAATGCGTGGGAAAACCGAGAAAGTTATATTTGCCTTCATCGTAGACCTGGAAGGATGATTTTTGTGGGGTTGAGGGAAGATAGAAAAATGATTTATGAGCTGTTTTTTCAGATCAGCTGATTCTTCTGTCAACCAGCATGAATGATGATGATTGTCTGCGTGGGAAGGTCGGACTTCAGGGCTTGAGTAGGAGCCATTGCAAAGGCAGTCCGTTTTATCTTCCATTTTCTTCACAGGAGGAGATGGTGATAGGGTCTGATAAATGTTTATGCTTATGTGAAAGTCAGGAAAGAAAGCCTTTTGTTTATCCACCTCTGACTGCCATTTTCATATCTTTCTTGGTTTCCCTTTTCAGAGCACAACTGGACTTGGGCTAGAAAGCGGGAGAAAAGGAAAGAAAGCCACTGCAGGAGGAATCCTTGCAAGGTGGTCCTTTTCACTATTGCACTCACTTTCTGTGAAATACCACTTGATTTTGTTTTGAAAAATGAATGTTAAAGGCCAGAAGCTCAATTCATAAATCTCATAAGCATTTCAGCAAATGTATCCAAGTTGGCAACACTGGAGCATTTCTGGGACATTTTATAAGTCAAAAGACCAAAAAAAAAAAAAA